>OX122932.1:1085000-1577500 GCA_944738685.1 Synanthedon myopaeformis | reverse complement strand
AAGCTACTTCTCTAGGTACTATTAAATTCTCCTCTCTTATCTGACTACTCATTAAAAGGAAGGCACACATGAAATCTAAAAACATTAATAAGTCTAGGCCCGATAGGGATTTGAACCTACGTACACCGTATCTGCAGTCAGTTGTACAATCTACTTGGCTATCACTGCAATGCAGTACGATTTCACCTCCGTCCACTAAAAGTGGAAAAATAGCGGTGTTCCGTTGTTTCGTCTTATAGTAACAAATCCTATTTGTTTTCCGTTACATTAATTATAGATAAACAATAAAGAAAGCGTAAAATTGACGTTAAGTATTCTTTTGTTTTGCAACAACACTTGAAAGCATGTCCGAATAGTGAATTACTTTTGGTTATAGTCTATTTGCTACTGATCAATAAGAAGAATTATTTACTTTTCAAGTATATACGAGTGTTCTGCGTTCTGCGCATATCGGTTGCTGATTGTCAGAGTCATTATTTATACCTATATCTATATATTACATATGTATGTTGTATATTACTGTGATTAATCTATATTAATGCTAGCTGGTGCCCGCGACTTCGTCCGCGTTGAACGATGAAATGTCAACGCTATGTCCTTTCTGATGTCCCAGACAACGTGTATGCAAAATTTCATTGTGATCGGTTCAGTAGTTTTTGCGTGAAAGAGTTACAAACATCCATACATACAAACATACTTTCGCATTTATAATATTAGTACGGATTCTACTCAGATCGGTTGTTGATTGAGAGTCATAATTTATATCTATATCTATATATTACATGTATGTTGTATATTACTGTGACTAATCTAATATTAATATTATAATATTATGAAGAGAAAAGATTTGTTTGTTTGTTTGCATTGAATAGGCTCCGAAACTAGTAAACCGATTTGAAAAATTCTATCACTATTGAGAAGCTATATTATCAATGAGTAACATATAGGCTATATTTTATAAAGTTACGCGGTCGAAGCCGCGTGCAACGGCTAGTTATAAAATAAAGTCGCTGTCCATCTCGGACTGTTTCTCCTCTAACTTCTAAGCCATCCTACGAATATCATTTGCAGAAATATGAAACCGTGCGAAGCCGGGAACAAGTTACTAGTCTTAAAAAAAACTAAAAACAATCCCAATGTCCAATTAAAAACAAGTAAAACCGTCGAAAAGCGTAATAGAAATGAAATATTTATTTGTGATCAAAATGAAAGTAGGCTCTTGAGTTTTATGTATTGCCTACTGTCCCTTTTAAATTAATCACTTAATGTTAAACATAATTCAAACTAAATAAGCGAAGAAAAAGAAAGCAGAAAGACAAGATCGTTATATTAAAAACCGTATTAAAACACCAATTTTTACTGTTAACTTTTTTAATATTCAAATATTAAACAAACAGTTCATTAGAGTTACAAATTATGTATTCTCATGTTATAAATTAGCCAACCGTTCCAGGCCTTGTCCACAAAAACCTAAGTAGGTTTTATTATCCATCCGTACTAATATTATAAATGCGAAAGTATGTTTGGATGTATGGATGTACTAGCTGGTGACCGCGACTTCGTCCGCGTTGAACGATGAACGTGGCTTAGGAGGATTTAGCGGCCATACAGACAGACGCCGAAAGAGACTTCAAAATCTTCAAATTACTTCATACTATTTAAATTATTATAAATGAAGACAATGTCAAAGTAAAGTGTCACAAATAAATAATTATTTTAAATTTAAATGTTATTAATATTTTACAAAATTGTCTGTCACTTTGATATGTGTAGTTTATAGGATTCTATTAATCAAATAAGGTAGTCGCCCCTTCCTCATTCTTTCCCTATGCTCTCTTTGGATACTGGATTTGGAAACATATGGTTATGACAGGATTGGAACAGTAATAACACATCAATCGTGACTTTATTTATGTCTTTTTCTATAAGTTATTTGAGTTATTAAGTTATTTTATTATTTTAGTTACAAATATTTTGTATTGAGTTCAGGATGTTTGTAATGGGTGGTAGTTATATAGAAGATTAGGTAAGTATTTGATTGTAGGTATTTGCACTGGTTGAGAAAGAAATGCCAAACCTTCAGATCTTAATTATTTTAATAATAATTTTATTTCATTAGGATTTATTATTTATTTATTATTTTAATAGTATCGCAGCTCATTTGCATCCGTCAAACATCCAAGTGGACCGTCAGCATACAGTCCTTCGTCAATAAAAAAAAAACTTTTTGAATATATTTTAATAATCCATAATATATAATTACTACTATCGGTCCCATTAGACGTTGTCACGCCCGCGCTTCTATAACCCGATCGCAGCGCCACCAATCGGTTCCAATTTTGAACTAAACCTTTCAGGTCCCCCACTCAAACACACAGAATTTTTTTTTTATCAAAATCGGTCCATTCTTTTAGGAGGAGTTAGTTAGTCCAGCTAGTAAAAAAACTAGCTGACCCGGCAAACGTTGCTTGGCCAAAAAATAAAAATTGGGGCGGGCCACCCTTTAAAAAATAGTTTACGACCTATTCTCAGACCTTCCGAAAATACATAAAAAATTTCATAAAAATCGGTCAAGCCGTTTCGGAAGAATTTTATATATATAGAAGAGAGATATATTTTTCTGTATAATTACAGAATAATTAGTAATACTACAAGTTTAGGTATAGGCCGCCTAAACTTGTAGTATAAAATATCTACTTATAGCTGCGTGTGTGGGCACTTAAAAATTGTCGTAATATTCATAGCTAATAATACATGTTAGTATAATACTTACTTATAGCTGTGCTACTTGTCATAAAAAAGTAGATTTCAAAATAGTATCCCTATCCAATTTTAATCTCTATTTGATTCAGTTAGGGGACTAGTGGATTTAATAACTTCAAATGTGACTTGCCCTGTCAATAACATGTGGGACATTCAATAAATAAGCCGTCAATATGTCGTCAAAATTGCTAAGAATTTACATGTCGTCAATTAAATAAAAATGTGTCATTTTTATGATTAATTTGTCTTTTTATGTATAGTTTTTTGCACCATCTTAAGCATAGAGTGCAAGCGAGAATTTGGTATAAATATTAACGTAAAAAAAGGGGGCACGGACGAAGACGCAATGTGCATTCCAAACGAATTCGCTTCAGAATCAGAGCGTTGGCTGAGACGTGCCCAAATATTGACCGATTAAATCAATTGTCGGAAGTCAAATATTTGATCAATCCGCAAAAGAGATGCGTAGTTGATAGGAAGATAACGGAGGTGTCAGCGAACCCGTGACGTTTGACTCGAAAATATACGCGTCTTAAGAAATCGGGGCTGAGGCAATTAGACAGACAAAAATTCTATTTTCAGAGACAATCTTTTTTCGACAATTTGGCACTTCGACAGTGAACACTGTTCAACGTTTAACTAGTAAAAGATACAAAATTCTCTCTCCTTTGATCTATTGATACGTTTCTCTTGTACACTATCTACTCTGAACGTTAGGATTGTTGGAACTAAGGAAGTACATAATTTCATCATATTTCCGATTACTTTCTTTTTGATAAACTGTTGAACGTGACTTCGTCCGCATAACTTTATAAAATATAGCCTATGTTACTCGTTCATAATGTAGCTTTCTATAGGTGAAAGAATTTTCAAAATCGGTGTAATAGTTATTGAGTTTATTCATTACAAATACAAATCTTTTTTCTTTATAATATTAATATAGACTAGCTAGAGGCTTCACACGGTTGCAATTTTTTTCTGCATATTAAATACACAAACTTTCCTTGTTTATGGCTTTTTTCATTGGTGAAAACCTTATCAAAGGAAGCGAATTGTGTCATATATTTTATTTATATACTTAAGCCTCGGTACAAAAATCTAAGAACACTATGGCAGTATCGTCAGCATAAGAAAAATTTTACCGCGTGAAATATTTAGCTCTGTAAAGCTCATTTATGTACACAAGAAATAGAGTCGGGCCAAGAACACTTCCTTGAGGCACTCCGTAAGATATTTTCTGTACGTTACTCGTGTAATTGCCAATCCTAACCCGCTGTCTGCGATCCCGCAAGTATTCGTCAAACAAAGTAAGAGGAACACCACGAATACCCAGTTTTTCAAGTGCATGAACAAGAATGGGGACAGAGACGATATCAAATGCCTTTTTCAGGTCTAGAAAGACTGCTAAACATTTTTTACCTTAGTCGACGTGTTCAACTATTAAGGTAGTTAGTGCGGTTACAGAGTCTTCAGTTGATTTTCCGTACCTAAAACCGTATTGTGAGTTTGATAGAATATTATATTTGTTTAAATAATAGTCCAATCTGGCATTTATTAACTTATCTAAAATTTTTGAGATTGCTGGTAATACAGAGATTGGTCGATAATTATTGACATCATCTCTGTCACCACTCTTGTAAACAGGGGTTACAATAGATTCTTTAAAAGCAGTCGGATAGATGGAAACATATGTTAGCTAGATGGCAAACAATAGGGACGTTTTCAAAAATCTTGTAGAAATGTTATCCCACCCAGGAGCACTATCAGATACAAAAGCAAATAACTTAAAAAATATTATCCTTTAGATGTTTGAGTATGTTATTATATCTGCATATTGTTATTATTGTGAGTATGTTATTGCATACTTATTGAAACGAGTGTTGAAAACTGAAATGGAATTCTTCATAGTATAGTATTTATAATATTTATGTATAGATATAAATTTAGATGTATTGGAAAATGTTTTGGACATTCAGGATCTATATTAATGCGCGCAAAGCCGTTGTCGAAAGCTACTTTCATAAATAAATTGTGGGTTCATTGAGACCACGTTATGATCTAATAGACACGGCTGGTCTTGTTCAGAATAGAGACAGCGTCCACAGATCCACATTTAGAGAACGCAATGTATTTTAATATCGCTATTTCATCATTAAAATATCATCCAGGTAGTATGTAATCTAAATGGATTAGAATGTGAATATATGAAACTATAATAATATATGAAAGAGATGGAGAAATCTATTCTAGAATAGAGCATCTAGATTCCTAGGAATCAGAACTAATAATACATAGTATTATAAAATACTAGCTGGTGCTCGAGACTTCGTCCGCGTTGAAAATTACAAAAAAATAAGCAATATAACGCTTGACCTCGTGTTGCTATAACACTTTGACCAGGCGTTAGTTTTTTTATTTTTTATTTATCCCTTTGGGAATAGTCCTTTTTTTCTAGATGAAAGGTATCCTATGTCCTTTCTGGTGTCCCAGACAACGTGTATGCAAAATTTCATGGTGATCGGTTCAATAGTTTTTGCGTGAAAGAGTTACAAACATCCATACACCCAAACATACTTTCGCATTTATAATATTAGTACGGATAGGAGTGCATCTACACCTAATTTGTACCTACATTTGAGATAAAAGAAAATAAATTGTTTTGTATATTTTGTATACATACACGGATTATGAACACGAAAAAAAAAATTAGTTTTCATAAATTCATCTTCTCTTTTCTTAGTGCCATTTTTTTAAAATTTTTCATAGAACAAACTTTTAAAAACAAGTAGGTACATATTTTGTTTACTAGAATGTGTGACTAAAATTTAAAAAAAAAAAACATATTCGTTCGTTCGAACAAAAATAAGTGTTCGAATGAAAAAGTCAATATGATTTAAAATTGTATGAATATCTCTCTACTTACGGCCTCTTTCACCAACTACAAGTAAACTGTTGATTAGTTACTTTTAAAAATAATTTTATGTTTTATTAAATTATGTACTCTGTTCACTGCATCCTTCGATATGTGATTTTTTTTTAATATTTTTTTTTTATGTTTGGTACTTTTACAGTACAAACAAAGGTATATCATCTCCTTCATTCCCGGTTACCGGTGACTTTAAATGGCTGTTAGCCTACTTGACACTTTGCTCAGAGATAGTGACAGCTTACTGTAACATACTTTGACTGTGGTCGTATGAGCACACGCGAAATATCGTTGCTAATTTGGTCTCTCCCAGACCAGAGTTATGTATTGTCAGATGTCACTAGCGCTTCTGGTTTTTGGTTGACAAGCCGCGTGTTATTTTAAAACTACGACCTGTTTCGTGAATGCAACTTTCCTTCGACAGTTTTGTGTTTTCAATTACCTAATTGCGGAAGTACTAATTTGTTTACAAAAATAATTTGGTCCATTAAAGACGAAATTTGGTAACTAAGTTAAATTCTACAAGAAACTCTTAATGAACGTCATTACAAATTTAAATTTATCAGGGTTTCGGAAAAAAAGCCAAGATGACGATCCTGAGAAGAAACCCCGAAAAAAATTCAGGCTATTATTCATTTTGTCATCTTTAAAATATAAAATAACAACAATTACATTTAATTTTTTTTTAAACATATCAAAGTATATATATACAACTAGGAGAACAATACTCAAAGATTTCTAATGACAATACTAAACATAGTATGAGCTCCGAATCGTTTAAATCCAGGCTTAAAAAAGTTAAGCTCCTCTTGAATGAAAGAATTTTTAAAATCTGTCCAATAGTTTTTGAGTTTATTCATTAAAAACATACAAATCTTTTCTCTTTATAATATTAGTATAGATATGTATAAAATTAAATCACTGTCACTTTTGACATCTTTACACGCAAAGAAAGCAAAAAATCTGTATTTTGTGACTAAAAAATGGTGATCCTTGACCATAGACATTTTTTTCTTCAAATTTTTCCAACTACATTTTACAGGATATAAAAAAATAAATAGGACTGTTGGAATTTTTGTTATTATTTAGTTGTAAATTTTGGTTTTTACTAGCTTTTGCCCGCGACTTAATCCATATCCCTCGGGAACAGTAGGTACTTTTTTCTGGACACCCTGATACCCTGTATCTCTGAAAATGCGCATGCAAAATTACATAATGATCGGTTGAGTAGTTATTGAGGTGTGACAGCATTTATAGTATTAACAATTATTGGGATAGTGACTTTAAAAATTAACCCAAAATAAATACAAATAAAGTTCAAAATAAATGTTCTTTTCCATTGTTTATTTCAAACTATGTCACTAATGTATTTCTGTTTTCGAATAATTGCGTCGGCACGTGATTCGTTTATTCCGCTAATAGGTGTTTGGGACGGCTCTGATTTAGGGTTGCCCCCTATATTATTAAGAGTTTAAACTTTTAAAATATGTTTTTCAATAGAAATTCAATAGAATGAGAATTTTAACAACAATTCTATTTTAAATCTTTTAAACAATTATCATCATCATCATTATCTCAGCCGCAGGTAGTCCACTGCTAGACCCTCCCCTTATAATTTTCTAAAAAGACCGGTCAAAAGCAGCCTGGATCCACCGTCCTTATCAGGTCAGCCTGGCCCCTATAAGGTCGTCTGTCAGCTTTGTGAGTGGACATCCTACGCTGCCCTTGCCGGTCCGTGGCCTCCACTCGTGAACCTTTCGGCCCCAGCGTGTCCTGACCACTGCTAATTCAATATTAAACTTTTAGGGCGCTACCTCACCGGGACTCGACGCCATGGCCACGTCGCCCTCGACGTAGGTGTCAAATTGAGTAGCCGTGGCTACCTGGCTACCATCTGTCAGTCAGTTCTCTCAGTTCTCGTATCGATAATGGACGCTTCGTGCATAGAAGAAATCACACTAAGACTTATTGATTATGTGTATCGCAAAGAGTTAAAAAAGAAGAAACCTAAGAAATTATTGGTCTAAGAAACCTAAAAAATATATATATCGAAACTCATTCTTTCCACAAACACGCGTGCGACCGTCTTGGCGACCGCAGACCGGTTGGAACTTTTTACTGGCGACGTCGTCGGGTCGCCAGAATCTCCAGACTCCACATAGAGTCGTGGCTGCGCTTCCAAATTAGCGACGCTTCCAAACCGTCGCCAAGTGCGTTAACTGTCATACATTTCAATATTAATTGTTGGCCTACGTCGCCGGCGACGTAACCATGGCGTCTCGGTGAGATAGGGCGCTAACAAAAAATATCTTAATTATGAGTGCTTGGATGATTAAAATAGTTAAATGCCTGGACACTGACATAAATTAAGGTCCAGATTCTTTCGCAACTTTCTTATATTCTTCTTATCTTCATAATTTAAAAAAGGAAATTCTTATATTGATTTAAGACAACGCATTTTTTTTTTAATTCCATCAAATTAAAAGTAGGTTCACTAATCAGCGTAGAATTGAATGACAATTATTTCCATAAGCAAACATGTTGATAAATGATAATGGTTTGACCTTTTCAATGCATTGTCGCAACCTTTTCACCATGAGACATGAATAAAACGATAACACAAATTTGTACTGAGCAACGCGAGCAATAAATCAATGCATAGTTTTAATTTTATTCATTACTTACATATCAATTTTCAATTTAATAATTGGTGACATTATTTTAATGATGCAATCAATGTGTGTGGTAATTTAGATAAACGTTTGGAATAATTTAATTTCTTTATAAAAGTGGCAACCCTACACGAAAGTGTTACTCTTTTAAAATTTTCAATTCGTCTGCATTTATATCTTTTACAATGTTGAACGTTGAATATAACCGATTAATACGCTTAGCTTATTTGCTACAGAACTGTTTTGGGACACAGAAAGACGTGTTTACTTTACAAAAGATATCTTTCTTGTTTTATTTAAGGAAAAATAATAGCTAACTAGTCACCCATTCTTGTCCATTTAACTAATGAAAATTAAACAAGTCGCCTTTTGTGTGCTTATTTCTTCTGAAAAACTATAAATATATTTCTATGCAGTTACCTCTGAATTCACATTTTTTGCGAAAAATTTCAACTATGCAAGTGCGACATGACAAGGCTGACTCTTCAGTTGTTGAACCATAAACATAAAAACTAATTTTATGTTCATGTTGGTAACACTCGTCAGAAAATAAACAAAATAAATTAGCGCATAACGTTTACTAAGAATAAATTCAATGCATATCGACATTAAAAAAAGATTATAAGATTTTTCTTATGTTAGATTCAATTATACTATTATCATTAAATTAAAAAGAGGGTTCTAATGAATGGGGCTTTGTAAAAAAAATCATAAAACAGCACGACTCCATTTCAAAGCCGTCAATTTCGTAACATCGAGTACCACATACAAAATGATACTCGTTTTATTTATCGCTCATTATACGAGCTACTACTTAAAATCGACTACTTTTAAAGCCATAATATTACCATTATAATACCATACTGATGGACTAGTAATGGGATAGTATTTAAAACGATAATATTCAGGAGTTGACATAAGAAAGACTATTTTTTTAGCAAAGTAAGTGTATCATCAGGAGGTGTCATTCTACTGCTGGATGTAGGCGTCTCCCAAGGCTTGCCACCACGCACGGTCTTCTGTTTTTCGCATACAGCCGCTTCCCGCGAAGCCTTCAGATCGTCTGTCGACAACATTAGTTCTTCGGGAATTTCAGAATATCTGATTCTATCCATCAAAGAAACACCGAGCATAACTTGCTCCATAGCGACCTTAAACTTGTGGATCGATCCTGTCCTGCCATGAGAGACCATTACAATTATTTATAATTTTTTTTAAATAAAAGTACTCTGCGATTTTTTTTTATAAGTAGATACATTTTTTTATTAATCGTACATACGTCGATAATAGTACATTTAGAAAAAAAAACAGTTATTTTGACATTATAAGCGGACACTTCAATTTTATTTATGTGTGTAGATAAAGTAAGTATGTACAGTAATTTTTATTACTGTTCACAGAACCTGCTAGATTTTTCAAATACTAATAGATCTTTCTGATCTTACGGTATGATTTTCACAATAATCCAATGTTACGTCAGAAGACTTACTCAGCGGCGTTGGCAATTAGCCGTGGCACTAAGAACAGACAACTATTTCGGTGTCCAACTAAATACTGTATACAGTAGCGTAGCAGAGCCAAAAGAAATATATTTATAGTTTTCACAACAAACTTATTCTACTATTTCCATTAATAATTTTACTCTGTGTCATAATTTTGGGGTCCTCAAACACAAACACCCACCATACACATACTTAATTATCATTATTTAATTATTAAATTATGTCCTTAATTTATTTTATGATGAAAAATCGTCATCTCTAGGCGTCTCCCATAAATTTCCAAAAAGAGAAATGGCTATGCTCGAAGTTACACTGCGAATCAGGATTGAGGAGATCCGTAGACTAATGAAAGTTACGGACATAACCCGGAGGCTATATCCAGGAGTAGATGTCCTGTGGCTGAAATGACGAGTAACAGAGCGCCGTGTCTGTAAACGGTTGCTCTGTGTACATGAATCAAATTTAACACAGATAACCTACTGCACTTGATGTTGATTGTTATTTGTGTTTGTGTTCTGTAAACAAGCTAGGCCAGATCAAAAGAGACTGCGCTCTATGAGACAAAAGCGAAAGGCATCCGAACACTTATTGATTATTTAAATCGACATCCTTACTTACTCGTAACCAAACGGGAAAAAAAATATTTTAACATGTACCTAATAAGTATTATTGTAACACCAAATTGGTGTTATTTATTTATTTTATTTAAACAAAAAAAAAACAAAAATTTTAACAAAGTATTGTAATACAAAAAAAATACTTTTAATTATTTAAATTCAATTCAATTTCAATTCAAATTTTCAAATTATCAAATGAGCTAATTATCTTCAAACGCCCGAATAGATCTTCATAAGTTTTAATTAAGAACCATCTAGATTATATTTGCTTTTAAACAAACAAAACCTAATTAAAATCGGTCCATTCGTTTCGGAGCTATGATGCCACAGACAGACACACAGATACACAGATTATAGGTCAAACTTATAACACCCCTCTTTTGCATCGGGCAGTGGGGGTTAAAAATAAATAGATGGGCTAAATTGCAGATATAATTCATCAGTACTTTTATTGCGCGTAAATTATCCTTGGAAATTGTTAACGTATAGTATAGATATTGATTAATACACCTGTTTGACGTCCTAATAATTTTTATTTGCGGTGACCGGTTTTTATTTTAATAGATGATATCAACAGATGAATGAACAAATTTAATCGTACTTCAAGCTAATATGCTTTTAAAATTTAATATTCTAATTGAAAAGTTCTTAACTTTACTATGTTAAATTATGTTAATTGAATTTAATTAATGTTAAAATTAATTATCTTAAATAATGTTAGTATTATGTTAATCATTACGGCGTTCACAGCACTTTAGACTGATACTATAAAAATGCACAAGAGATTTGCACTATTGAGGAGTTTCTCAATTTGACTGTATTTTTGGAGTCGGAGAAGCCACAGAACAAACTGTCCTTGGCTGACACAGACACAATAGATATATAAGTATAAATAATTTCGTTGGTGTCATTTAATACGCTTTGCTTTGAAGTAATTAAAAAAATGTTTTTTCGTCTTTTTAAGTAGTTTAAGTTTGTACATGTACTTAGATATTATAATCTTAAAGTCAGTTTTTCTTTTTTTATAAAAAATATATTTTTAGTCTGTAAACAAGATTTTTCAAACTATAAATTCCCCAAAGAAACAAGTTACCTACTTAAAAACGACGCTATCTCTTTTGACGAACGAAGAATTAATAATATTTAGTTGATAAATAATAAAAAAAACAACTCGATTGTGTAAAGGCGTTAACGATAAGGTTCGAGACAATGCCAAATTAAAAAAAAAGAGGAAACGGTTGTGCGACGACTTTTTTAAATTTCGAACACCTGAATGCGAGTGTTGACCGAACTGAGTCATTTGCATTATTGCAAAATTCTGTTTATAGACGACCGGCAGACCGTTTAGGTATTTTTACGTGCGTAATCGATATTTAAAGTCATTATTTTTTTTTGCTGTCGCCTCAGTTACAATTGATACCAATTTCTGTCTATGATTCAGTTAACAATGGACGAGTATAGGTTTACGTTTTAGTAATATTATACTATTAAAATATTAGTAACACCGTGTTCCGCAGTCAGCATGTCTGGCCGGAGTAATAACTCCCTTATATAAGATACATACGTCGCGAAATAAAAGCACATGTGCTGTTGCATTTAAGCGTGAGTGAGGTTATAAGTTTCTATTATAACATTTTCCCTTGCTTCAGGGTGGGCAGGTAGGCACCACCTATTTGTGGGCTATCAGCCTGTCTGCATCATTAAATTTAACAATGTAAGTTCAAGAATATTTCTTTATTAAGAACAAGTACTTCAATGTCATTTTTTTTTTGTTATAAGCAGCGATAGCTCAGTGGATAATGGCAACACTAATAGACGTAAGTTCTAATCCTGGTCGGACTAGGCGTCTTTCAGTGTTTTTATAGTATTTGTGGCTTTAAAATTAAAATAAGATGATCGCGATTGATCATTGTGCACCTAATGTGAGCTTTTTTTTACTATCAGGCAGAGTCAAAGGCACGAGAATGAAGGCAGCCCTGGACTGCTCCGTGAACGAGTGTGCCAAGGAGGCTTGTGGTGCGACATGTCATTCAGAAGAACAGAAGTAATGACCACGACAATACTGTGCCAAGAGTGATGCGGCCAATAAGAAATAAAACTTTCATCGTGATAAGCTCGCGATGAAAGCTGCTTGTCCTTGAAGACTAATGCTAATAATAATAATAGGCATAACATATTGTACTTTGTTTAGTTAGTTGAAAAATGTCAATATTAAATATTAAGCAATAATTTATTTTAACAATTGGTTAATAATTAACTTACTAAAAGTATAACTAATTCAAAATTACACTTTAAAAATATTGCGAAAGATTTCACTAATTATTTTCAAAGAACTGATTTCAACACCGCCAAATTTTCTACCCAACGCAATAATTAAACGTAATCAAACTACCACAGAAAAAGTTTGGTCACAGTGTATAAGACAATCAATAGGGAAACTCAAGTATTCATCATATAATAATATACTGAAATTATAAATTTCTCTTATAAGTAAATAAATGTTTGTTAGGTCATTAATATAATAAAAAAAAGATTTCCATAATACCTGTAATTCCTGTAAAGACCTGTAATACATACACATTCATCATCATAAAAAGGTGATATATAATTTACTTATATATTAGCTGTTGCACGCGACTTCGTGCGTGTAACTTTATTTAATCGCTGATAATATATTCTATAGGTGAAAGAATTTTTAAAATCAAACCAGTAGTTTTTGAGTTTATTCGTTACAAACATACAGAAATACAAATCTTCTCTCTTTATAATATTAATGTAAAGTATAGATTTAATAAACAGTATGGAAACTTTTTGACTCTGATAAACTCTATCAGATTGCAAGTTTACCATTGCTCCAAACTTCTTCAGTATTAAAGTTTAACAGGAATATTAATGACGGTGAATTAGGCCACAATAGTGAAAATTTAAATGTAGCTATAAAAATATAGATGACCAATAGAACGATTTATATATGTATACACATTTATAAAGTAAATACGCTCTCCGTTTCTCTCTGTTTGTCCATTAACTTCTTCTATGTCAACCAACGGATTTCGATATGGTTTTCACTAATGAAAGAAGAAGAATTTGCAGCAAAAAATAGCATTCGTGCGAAGCCGGAAGCGGATCTTCTAATCTATAATATCTATAAACGTCATGAACATAGAGCAAAAATTTTCTTACTTAGTAAGAATATTTTTGCTCTAAAAACAAAAGAATCATCTCTCTTTACTCGCATTACTGTGGCTTCGTGAAGATTTAAAAAGTGGATTCTCTATCACAAAAAAACAAACTTAACGGTTCCATAATGACTTTTAGAAATACATCAACTGCAATTAACCACCTATTTATTTTCCCATTAACTATAGTTTTCGTTACATCAAAAAGTCCTAAGCGACTACACAAAAACCAAACGCCTTTATCTGTGTTAGCCTATGTACTATGCAATATTACATTAATATTACCTACGTTCAACAAACTAATCATTTAATCATTATTTGGCACTCAATGCGTTTCGCAGTCATTGACGGCTGTCGCCACCTTACAGAAAACCACCTTGTAATAACAGCACGTGTTTCGGTTAGGGAGTAAGGGATGCTACAGCCCATTTTTCTGTCACTATCCCTTATCCTTACACCTACTATGGCCAATAGGGTAGGGCAATAGCAGCATTTTTTTTAGGGAAATCACACTTTACGGATTGTCCTTCGCCCAGGTTGCCACTTCAATACAATACAATCACGTTTCAGCGTTCCAATACATCATCAATCTACTACAAGTATGGATTTTGCGTCACAAATGAAAAAAGGGCACATAAAAAGTACGCCTAAAACGTAATCATGGCGGAATCTTGCCTTCGCGTGTCGATGGTAAAAGGTAGTAACGACCAAGTTCTACTATTGATTTTTAACTCCAAAATAAAGTCACATATTCTTTGACAGATGACAGAGTTGATGCTCTACGCATATGTCACTTAAATCTATATATATATAAAAGACGATATGTATATGTATGTATGAAATTTTCAGACAACCTTCAAATTAGTCCAGCAGGTAATCCTGTGAAGTTTGGTAGCGATCGGACGCGGACGAAGTCGCGGGCACCTACTAGTGTTCCATAAAATCCATAGTTTTAGTGGATTTAAGTGGTGGTAGTAAATCATTAGTAAATACAAAAAATGCAATAAAGGTTGTTTTTAAGGTGACACGTAGGCTGACTGTCTACCTGATGGTAGATGGCTACCGTTGCCGTAGGACACATGTAACACAATTGAAATGCAATTCCTCTGGCGACCTTGCAGATAATTATTTACGCCTTGCTTAAAGAAGGCCACATTGTAGGCTAGGTTATATTTTCCAATTTTTTCAGAAACAGCAAAATTAATAGCAAATTGGAGATTAATTTATATTTTGAAATATTTCATATATTACGATTTCAGCCGCCAGTCAGATAGACATTCTATTTATGTATAAATATTCTCACACAATTTCTCAAACAAAACTTTTGTAGGCGTTGTAATATTAACATATAAGGCAACAAAGCCTTATATGTTAAAATTTAATGTTAAGATAAGAACACTACGCGTCGGTTACTGGAACTTTGATTGACGGATAATGTTGCAGTAAAAATACGTGAATTATGTTACAGGCTTCCCACTTAACTTACTTAATTTTAATGTTTCTATATAAATAAAAATGACATTCATCTTTTTATCCCCCTTTTCTCTCCATCTCGAATACAAATACATTCGAAAATTGATTGAAAATGTAAAATATATATATTTTTTTATATTTTTCATCTCAAATTCTCAAAGTAATGTTGGGTGTAAATTGCATTCAAGGCACTGAAACTTCCATGAAACCTAAATAAATAGGTAATTGAATATATTCATATACATAACTTGTATAAAATATGAAATACACCAACTTATCTACGCACAGACAAGCAAATATATGTTTTATTTACTATAAAATGTTATTCAATAACCGAGTGTAAACACACGAATATTTTTTTCTGTATAATAATCGTAGCGTTTTTTGATCAGTGAGTAAGATACACATTTTTCTACACTGTGGTGACAGGACCACACTGCTTTCCGCAGACTTAAATACTGAATAGCACAACTAGCACTATTACTGAAGATAATCATGGAATAATAGCACGAGTGCTGTTGTGGTTCGGGTGAGTGAGTAGGGCAATTCAATTTACGATGAAACGTAGTGTGCCATTACTTGTCAGATACAGACCATAGCCAACTTAGAAAAGTTGACCTGGCCGGTAATCGAAGCAAGCACCTTAATCACTCGACCAATGGGCTTGTCAATTTATAGACGCGTCATTTATTGGTCTTTGTAATTTTTTGGGTATACCATTAACATTTTAACTTTCCTATAACTGTTCTTATAGAAAAGTTATGTCCGCAATGTTAGACTCGAAGGTTGTCACTAGATGTCGAGAAAATTCCACGATATTGCTTCGTTCAGTTTTTATGAGTTAAGTAAAAAGTTTTAACTAGTTTTCAGGTTTTACGCTCGGAAATTCTTTTAGTGCTTTGCAGACCACGCTTTTATACGATGCTTTTATTTAGTGCTTCTCCAGATAGTAAATATTTTTAGGGTAATATACAATCCAGATTATTTCATTTAAAATCTTTAACTGTGACATTAGAGTTTCCACTAAGATCTGCCGTAATAAAATCAGCTATTGGGGCGGGGCTATGGCGATAGTAACCAAAGTTTTACAAACTTTTTACGTTTGGTTTTAACAGTGGCTAAAAACCGCTTGACTGTGGCGTTCCGGAAAGGAATACTCGCCCGTATGTTTCCATTTTTAACACCGGTTGTACTATGCACAACATGACCTACCATTCTCCGGCCACACGTGAACTAGAAACTGACTGTGAAATATGTCTCTGGAAACACTAAACATAGATAGGCATAGTATAGTGCACCTAACAATAACCTACACTGTTTAACAAGCCATATCTCTACATCTTCAGTAAAGTCTAGTGAGTGCGATTTCAAACAATAGGAACTTTTGCAATAAAACGCTCCATGCGTAGAAGTGTATTCGAAACTTGGTTTAACTATATTTACTTGCAGTTTGGTAAGCGAAGAATACATTTATTTTCCGTATCCTTACTGTATATTGGAAATATTACCTTTTAAAATACAATTTTATATATTTAAAATAATGGGGGAGCAATCTGTGGATCAACTGCACCAAAAACAGGCTACAGAAGCCTAATGTTTTCTTTTATGTTAAGGTTGGCAGACGAGCTGACGTTCTACTTGATGGTAGATGGCTACCGTCGCCTATGATGATGAATTATAATGATAATGCATTTATTTATTAGCTCCACACAATCACAAAACCACACAATATACAGACAATGTTAACCTTTGTTACATACATAAACAACCAAACGCTGCTAAGTGCGCAAGTGATTGGAAAAGTATTTATAGGAAAAAATAGGCTTTGGCAATCCTTACTCACTAACTGAAACACAACAGCAAACGTGTCATTATTTCACGGTGATTTTCTGTAAGGGGGTGGTTACTGCCGCCAGGCGGGCTGCTCAAATGACTGCGAAACGTAGTTTGCCCTGCTACTACTAAATTCTATAATGTATTATGTAATACTAGCTGGTGCCCGCGACTTCGTCCGCGTTGAACGATGAAAGGTACCCTATGTCCTTTCTGGTGTCCCAGACAACGTGTATGCAAAATTTCACGGTGATCGGTTCACTAGTTTTTGCGTGAAAGAGTTACAAACATCCATACATCCAAACATACTTTCGCATTTATAATATTAGTACGGATAATGTATATAATATATTGTATAGTTATATTACAAGCTATCATAATTAACTGACACGCCACGTTCTAGCTTAATTTTACAGCTGATCGGTCGTTGTAACTGATATTATTATTCTTACGCGTTATCAGGCTACGCTCTGCTGTAATTAATTCTACAAACGCTGGATTTAAGCAATATTTAATATTTATTTTGTAATATTAAATAACTGTTAAAAGGCGGTAGTTAGTGTTTACTAGATGGCGAGATACTACAGTGGCCACATTCATTAAAAGACTACTTCATGAAATTTATAGGCCGCATTTACTTACTCCCCGCAGCTGGAAAGTTTTATTACGAAAACTAACCCTGAAAAACGTTATTTGATGCGATATTTTATCTGTTGCACTATATGATGAATTGACAAATTTAGAAAGTCTTTCTAAATCAACATCCTTGAATAGAATGTATTTTCGTATCGCGCGCATTTGCCGATTTAGACCTAGGTATCTATAAATTCCTGCTTGGTACGCCTCACTGTAAGCGGAACCTATGATGTAATAATATGAAAAACTAGCTGGTGCTCGCGACTTCGTCCGCGTTGAAAATTTAAAAAAAAGCAATATAATGTTGACCTCGTGTTGCTATAACACTTTGGCCAGGCGTTAGTTTTTTATTTTTTATTTATCCCTCGGGAATAGTCCTTTTTTCTGGGTGAAAGGTATTCTATGTCCTTTCTGGTGTCCCAGACAACGTGTATGCAAAATTTCATGGTGATCGGTTCAGTAGTTTTTGCGTGAAAGAGTTACATACATCCATACATCCAAACATACTTTCGCATTTATAATATTAGTATAGAAGATGTCATAACTCTTATCGTTAGAAACAATTAGGTATACTTTGTGTTGTGTTTATTTTCATATGAAACGCTGAAAACTACTTTTTTTTTAATTTATTTACATACAAAAAAAAAAACAATTGGTGGTACACAGTTTAGGTGTACTATAAACTAAATTAAGTTTGTACCGTACACCTGAATTGTCTACAGGTATTATATTTATCAATTCTTATTATTAGTTATATTTATTATTATTAGCATATACATACACATACATACATGCACATACATTATGAATATATAGTTGCGTTAAAATACTACTTATTACGAATAAAATATTATTTTAATTGGTATTTAATATTTTTATGTTTAAATTATTGGCAGATACTACTACTAAGGTACTAAAAAAACCAATCTACGTTTGCCATATAAGTTTTGCTGCTGTCTGTATTTATTTTGTTTGGATTAGTTATTTTAAGCTTTTTCAGTTCGTTATTGAAGTATTCTTCTAATAATAGTGTTAGCTGTACCTTTCTATGGACCGAAATGATTTTACAAAATTCAAATATTGTTTTATCGTCGTCATTATGTTGTGTGGTATAATTGTTTTTAAAATTCTTAGTTGCAATGAATATATTTTGTCTAGATGCGTTTTGTATGTTCTACCATACCTAGAGAGTCCATAACAAATCACCGACTCAGCCAGTGATTTATACAGCATTAATAAGGTATGATAGGGAATTTTCCATTTAATAATAACAAATTTAGCAAGCATGACTCTCAGTTTGTCACATACGCTATTGATGTGGTCCTTCCAATTTAGCCGGTTATCAATAACAAGCCCCAGATAAACCTGTTTATTTACTTCCTCAATTGGTTCACAGTCATACGCAAATGGACTATCACGTATAAAAATTTTGTGGAGACAGTCATTGTTGTGAGCTATTAGTTTTACTTGATGTTTAATTATATTTTGACTAGTGGTGATGTAAATTATTTATTTCAATTTATACAACACTTATTGTTATCTAAGTATACACACTGTTTTAAAACGTAAAATCAAATTCTCTTCATCCACAGTTTTTGCAAACTGGCACATTTGGCAACGGCAGGTTCAAAAGTTTACTTAATTTTCAATGCGGTTTTCACTGATTAACATTTACTTTTAATCCTGGAAAAAAGCTAGGTTCCTGTGGAACTTTCAAAAATAGAACTACAGCGCATACGAAGTTGCAGGCCAGATCTTAACACAAGCCAAAGAGGCGACGTCGCGACAGACTTAAGTTTCCCGTTGGCAATATAGCCGCACCCTTCTGTCTCCGGGCGTCACTCGGGCCAGATTCGATTTTAGGTCGTCGCCGTCTTACATAACAATTGAATAATGAGAATATACCGGCCGGTGAGTGTTTCTCACACACTAAACACACATTTCGCACGTGCATTTATAATGTGCATAATTCTACAATTATTTGTTAACAACTAATTGTAAGCGCACAACTGGCAACTGCACAACAACTACTTGTGTGAATCTTGTGTCAAACAGAACTAAATCGTTTTTTTTTTTAATGAGAATTGGTTAAATCACCGGATCACAGGATAAGTGTACGTCTACGAAAGTGTGCCACTACTGACTACTTAAACAACTTATTTTAAAAAGTCTATACCAAGCGACAAACGTTATTAGTCATATTTTATTATTGAACTAGACGCTTGGTAACAAAATTTTAATTTTTTGGATGTACTTAACTGTTTTTTCAATTAAAGGTCTTAAAATTACATACAAAACTTTTTTAACTGACTATACTTTTTATCTTTGAACTTGTTTTGGTATTAGTTAATACAATGGTATCCGTTTGGAATAGAAAATAAATATGAGTTCAAACAAATACGAGTGGTATTAGTTTTTGGTATTAGAACGGAATATATCGTATTCGCTACACAAATCACAAAAAAATTCAAATTCAAAATAATTTATTTGCTGAATATGGTAATACACTAGCTGAACTCGGCCACGCTTCGCTGCGGCGTGCACGTGGGGCGCCCGCCTTCTTTGACAAAAACAGTGATAACTCGACAAATATAAATAAGACATTCATGAATTATACACATAAACAATCCTCAGAAATGCCTCTTTCCATAGACACAATCAGGAACAAAATCCGTTAGCAAATTTCCGATATTATCTTATACATACAGAGAGACAAAGAAAAAGGGAGTACTTTACCACAGAATAAATAAATAGTATTAAAGTAACTTTAATTTGTAGTATGTACTTATCTATGTACAAAACTATTGTGAAATTTTACCCTTATAATTAGTATCGGGCGACAATGTCGTGAAATAATTTTAATATTTCTCTTAGGGCCTCTTTCACCAACTACAAGTAAAGTGTTGATTAGTTACTTTTAGAAATAATTTTATATTTTATTAAATTATGCACTCGGTTTACTGCATACTTCGATAGGCGAATTTTTTTTATTATTTTCTTTTTAATGTTTGGGACTTTTACCGTACAAACAAAGGTATACCATATCCTTCATTCGCGGTTACAGGTGACTTTAAATGGCGGTTAGCCTACTTGATACATGGTGAAAGAGGCCTTACTATTTTGTATGTATAACTACCACATCAGTACATTAACTAAGATAGTTTTTATCGTCGCTTAGTTTATATTACAGTAAAGGGATCGATCATTTCTCCGTTGAATCGATTATATTATCGAATGAATAATTAACATTACAATGAAGCCAGTATCGGATTAACATTGTTGACAGGCTAATAAATTCGTGCTGAATTCTCTTGGTCGTATTATTTGCATGTACTTCGTCTCAAGGTAACAATTAATTCCAATTTGAATTTAGCAATTGCATAATTTAAATCAATATAGTTTTTTTTTTCTTCAAGCGATATCAGAGATAACCAGTATATTGCTATTTAGAGTCGTAATAATATACAATACACATATAACAGATAATGAATTTTTTCCGCAAAAACTTAAGAAATAGTCAAAACTGTATTAAACATTAAATTAATGATAATAAAACAGCATAGCATTATTAGCATTAAACAACATTAGAAATTCAATACTTTAAGTTGAATACAATCAGATATTCGACTTAATAAATAATCAAATTAATTATATTAAATTTTTCAAAATATCTGATTTTCGATGGTAGTTACAATAAAATTTAAAATGAAAACTTTACACATTTGAATAAATATTTTATTTATAGTGTTTTTTTTTTTTTGTTGTTATTGCTATAGTTAAAATGGTTCTAGCCGCTAAGCTATAACTTCGCAAGTAATCTTTATTGGGCTCAAAAGAAGTTATTTTTTTCGATAATACAAAAACTGCAAAAAAAATCAATTACATAAAAGACTAACACTTCATCGACAGAGAGCCATTTAATAAGCGAATTTGTTTTATACTGTTTAAAAATGTTTTAATTCAAGGTCATTAAGATTAAGTTTATATGTGTATACTTATACCTAAGTATATTGACAAATTTGAAATGTCAATTCTTTGAAAACATATACTTAGAAGGTTTTAATGTACAAACAGGGTCATGTAAGCAGGTTTTTAATGAAGTATTATATCATTGCAAAAAAATTGAACGTTTATTCGTACTAATCTATATCTATACTATATACTATAATATTATAAATGCGAAAGTATGTTTGGATGTATGGTTGTTTGTAACTCTTTCACGCAAAAACTAGTGAACCGATCACCATGAAATTTTGCATACACGTTGTCCGAGACACCAGAAAGGACATAGGGTACTTTTCATCGTTCAACGCGGACGAAGTCGCGGGCACCAGCTAGTAAATAATATAAACCTAATAAAATGCCTAACTAGCTGTTACCTAACCTCTTGATTGCCGGAAAACATATCTATGATGATTCCTCTTGTAAAAAAAGGCGTCGTTCCGGCATTATTTTGAACAAATTTATGAAATGTCAAAATGAATGAATAAAAGAAGCATTTCAACATGATTTCAACTAATGTTTTTTGACAACTTATCGGTGACTTTTGTACTTATTGTGACAGTTGTAAGTATTTATAGCAATAAAACACGTAAATGAATTGATTATGAGATTTACGCTTTTTATTTTCTTTTCTGCTTTTAACACATATGTATGACTTTGACAGTTGATGACACAGATTAAGTAACATGGCAGGGGTTGCCAGCCTATAGTACAGTGTTGTCAGGTTATGACAGTGACTTAAAGTATCGTCATACCAAACAAGAGGTTAAACTTCGATAAAGATGTTGAAAACACACTGTAAAACACCAAAAATTTTATTTAAAAGTGAATTTGCTTAAATGAGGCCCAGTGACAATTTGCATAACATCCGCCGACACGGTACAACTCGAAATTAATATACGAGTTTTATAAAAACAAATTATTTCAAGTTATCAACCGACTCTGCCATCGCTTTAAACCGCTTAACGGTAATTCAATACTAACTTACGTGAAATTAAGTATAATGTTTTGACTTTTAGAGGCAATAACAATCAGGTGGTCGACGAGTTCGCTTTTCAAGGAATTCTGTTGAAATGTTACAACAAAATGCATTTTATAATCGGATTAGGGTGTTTTTCTTAAAAGAAATAAGATTTTAAGATAGATACGTTTTTAAGATAAATCCATACTAACATTATTAATGTGAAAGGAACTCTGTCTGTTACCTTTTCACGCCTTGATTACTCAACCGATCATCATGAAATTTTAAAAGGACATAGGGTACCTTTCATCTAGAAAAAAGTACTGATCTAAAATTAAGAAAATTAACGCCTGGCTAAAGTGTAATTTTCAACGCGGACGAAGTCGCAAGCACCAGCTAGTATCTTAATAAGTAATCTATTATTATAGAGTTTAACGCGTTCAACCAAAGAAACAAACAATCTCTTCAGCTTTATTATATTAGTATAGTATAGACACTTTTAGCTCTAACAATATTGTTATGATATGGTATATGGCACTAACGTTTCACGCACGATCGATGTGATCAGATAAGAGATATGGCCACAAGAAATTCCACTGTTTTACATCTCTCATTACTCTACTGCAAAATTCACCCACAACAAGTTAATAGAGCAATTATTAAGTCATTAGGGTAGCCCGTCTGGCGGCAGTATCCACTTCCTTACAGAAGGTGTATGAGTAAGCGATGCCAGAGCTCACTTCCCTGTCCCTTCGTAATGCCTTATTCTTTATGGTTAAGGTCGCATATTTGGACGATATTTTTATATGAGATTGACAGGGCAAAGACTGTCGCGTCAGCTAGTAAGTATTACTAATTAAAACCGAGCACGAAAAGTATGCTAAAAATTCACTCGTTCCGTGTTTAAATTATTCATTAGTAAAATGAAATTTTCAAGAAACGTTCAGCGTAATTTATTGACGGAATTTGAATAACTCCGAAGAAAAGCTGATCGATAGCCACTTTACGAACATCTTCGCACATTCTACAATTTCAAGGCCCCTAAAATGCCACTGTGTCTATTTACAATTCTAGTTTTGCCCACGCTGACGTCAAACAATGGCGTCTCTGAATCTCAATTTTACTAGAAGCCTGTTTTTAAACTTTCTTTTTTCATTCAAGCTATACTTAGTGAAAACAACAACAAAAAAAATCGTGCCATTTCAATTAGTGGAAACAGGTCCATTACCTTATCAAAATATCTGTTAAAATATGACGGATTGCGGTAAATAACCTCAAAGATATCGAGGGAAAACTTGATTAGCATTTATGATTCATTCATCCAAAATAATCTGAGTTTGTAATTTTTTCTTAAGAGAAAATGCGAAGGGCAAGATGACTGCGACTATGTGTCTATGGCTTATGGCTACCGGCTACTTAATGGTGGACATCTTGTACTCACGCATTGAAACACAGTTTAAAAAAATGTACGATGACGAGCTGTGTAGTATATAGTAGTACTGCGTACTAGTAGTGACACTAGTACGCAGTACAATCTATTGGTCAAATGGCACATGACACGCAGGAAGTTAAGGCAACGAACGTTGTGTTAATGACTCCCTTAAACTAGCAATTTGTCTATTTTTATAAAATTACGGACAAATGACGCGAGTAATTTGTAGTCATGTGAGAAAGTGATTTCTCAACAAATACTTACAAAATTAATGCGTACACAAATGGAATTTTATTTTTTTAGAAAAGCGCCATTTTAGAGCCTTTCCCTAAATTAAGGTTAATTGCCTCCGACCAGTTAAGCGTTTTATTGATTTTTCGGATATATTTTTTAATACTTATAATAGAAACGTTTATCACACGCTAACTTTGTTAACAAAATCTTTGGACTGTGGAATTTTAATTACTCAAACGAAGAATTAATCATAGAAAATTTAAATTGTACGTGCTATGCTAATATTTTAATGACGAATACTCTTTGCCTATTCTCTCTGTGAAGGGTTACAAAGATACGGCAGTCTATTGATTTTTTTTTATTTTTATTTTTTTATTTTTTATTAACTTATTTATTGTACGAATTTAACTTTATTTAGGGTTGTCAACATATGAGACAAGCCCAAGTGTTGCAAATGCGCTGCCGACCATAGTAGTATTAAGCATAAGGGATTAGGAATGTATAGACAATTTAACAATAGAACGGTCTAAAGCAGCCTGTATCCAGGCTAAATTATAAAAAAAAAATATTACAATGGAAAACAGATTTAAAAATATTTTAACTTATATTGTTAGTCGCTTTCCATTTTCTAGTAGTGGCAGGAAACACTGGGTTTATGTAGTCATAAATTGGCAGTCCACCTGCCGTTATAGAAGGCAATCGTGACATAAAAGCATGTGTGTGGTTATGTTTCTGTAACTCATCGATGTTTCAAACAAAAAATCAATCTGATTCGCAAAATCAGACTGATTTTTGTAGTTAAAAATCAGATTGATTTTTGTAGGTAGGACTCGTTGGTTGGTCGTGTTGCTCGGCGGGATTAACGAAATTAGTAGTCTCGATTGTTTACTATAGTAATTTAATGCTTTTGGTTGCTACTTTCGAACAAAATGAATGTAATTTTGCGGATTTTATTTATTTATTTATTTATTTATTTATTTACAGGAACATATATATTTAGTTTATTGGCTATGAAGACACACACTAGGCATGCAAGCCTGTATCGTGTGCTTCATTATATTAATTAAAATAATTAAAAATTCAAATAACAATTTATTAATTATTAAATATAAATTCAATTAATAATAGGTAGGTATATATAAAAGTAAAAGACACAACAAATTTAGATTATAAATTGAGGCTATATAATATGTAGATATTACGTATTTAAATCGATTTAAATAGTTTTTCTACATAGTCGTATTTAAGACTGAACAACCATTTTTTAATCTTAACCTTAACTTTACGTATGATTGTTTTGCCAGTGTTATTTGCTATGGAAAAGGCCCATCCATAAACATCGATGCTGTAACTCTTATCTTGTAGCACCTGTGACGTTGCTTGTATTAAGGTAGTAGATAGCCAACTTCACCCTATAGCGGACGCGAAGGACGCGAAGGACGCCAAGAGGACGCCAAGAGGACGCCAAGAGTCGGTAGGTCTACCCCACTACCATCTCGAGGTCGGTGAATTCCTCTTGTAAAAAAAAGGCAGCCTAGTTGTACCTAGCCATTGAGATAATATGTACTACATATTATCTCAATGTACCTAGCACCTTGACGTTGCTCATATTATTCCGGAATTCTACATTTCCGAACGACCTCGATGAAATTCCTAAAAATTTGGCAACCCTACATTATTTACACCCCACGTGTGAAGTTTACATTTTAGACACAAGTTCGTTGGGATAGTTTTTTTTTAACACTTCCGCTACATTTTTGTTTAAGATAACACATACGGGACAACAGATAAGTAATTTATATAACACACGGTTATCGTGCATTGTGTACTTTCTTCACTTTATCGTTGCCACAATCAAATCAGTGCATGATACGGTTGGATAGGCGTAACTATGTATTGAGATAACAATGCGCACAAGCAAATTTAGATCTTAAAATTTCTAAGTAAGAGTGATTTTCGCAAAACATCGCACGACCCAGCGGGGCTATGGAACGTTGTGTATATTTTTAGTTTGTTAGAAAATTTTCGTACGAGGTCATTGATGCGTATAGTGTCTAGGACACATCGATTTGATAGTTAATTATTCAAAATTTGAATGTTAAAAACATTCAAATTTTGAATAATTTACTTGGTACATCTAAATGTCGGTTTGACGACACATTTGGTCTAGTGGCTAGTAACCCTAGCTGTTAACGAAACGGTCGCGGGTTCGAATCCCGCTAGGGGCAAATGTTTATCTGTTAACATTTTCCCTTTGTATCTGAGTGATGGATGTTTTGTATTTATAATATGTATGTATTTACGAAAAAAATAATAATCTATATATTATATCAACGGTCTGGTATCCATAATACAAGCATTAGTTGCTTAGTATGGAACTAGATGGTGCTGTGTGGAATATGTGAAGATATTTATTTATTTATATTCATTTATTTATTTAACAAGCACAAAATGTTGTAAAAAAAAATTTTAAAGTATAATTATGTATTGAGTTGAGTATAACTTGAAATTATATTTTGAGTGAAAACTAATTAATTTATATTACCTATTACGAACATCAAAATAAAAAATTTGTACGTCGTAATTACGACAGAGTGTGCATAGGACTGTGCATACTAGCTGGTGCCTGCGACTTGGTCTGCGTTGAACGATGAGAGGTACCCTATGTTCTTTCTGGTGTCACAGAAAACGTGTATGCAAAATTTCATGGTGATCGGTTCAGTAGTTTTTGCGTGAAAAAGTTACAAACATCCATACATCCAAACATACTTTCGCATTTATAATATTAGTATAGATATCACATTCTCATACAAATAAAGTTATATTATTATTATGTCGTATCATGTCGTATGTAAGTTCTAGGAGTCACACTAGCACTAGCTAAATATGTAGCCAAATATCATAGAACTATAATTAGGTAAAAGGCACTAGATTTGTACTAGATAGTGACTACATGAAGGTCTTCAGCTAATTAATCATCTGCCTAGTAAAAACAGACTACACATATACACACTTTATAATGTAATCTTAGAGGAAAATAAAAATAGATAATTTGTTTCTTAAAGGACACTGAACATTTTTTTATATAAAAAATTTTTATTTTTTTTTTCAGATTTACAGAAAAAAATTATGTTAGTACATAAAAAAAAATTACAGAAAATTTTCAACCGTCAAAAATTTGGGTGTGGAAAATTTCAACATTCAAAATTTGAAAATTGTGAAAAATTTACAAAAAAAAGTCTGCTCTTACTGCTAAAAAGTAAACATAGGGAAAAAAATATTTTTAAATTGTAGTCATTTAAAAATATTTTTTTCCCTATATTTGTTTACCTTGTCTTATCTGCCAAGTTAATATGACATTGAAAAATTACAATAAAATGTGAACTCTAAAAATTTTAGATACTGCACTAATTAATTATTAAACGCTTTTATTAAAGTTTATAATATAAAATATAATAATTTCAAACTTTTGCTAATCGAAATATTAGACGCAAGATTCACGCAAAGCTGACTTGTAACGCCATCTAGGATATTTTATTGAAGTAACAGTTACGGCACACATTCAAAGTTAAATAACTTTTTTTTAATATTATAGAATTATTTTAATGTAGGGCTGATTGCAATAGGTAGTATTAGAATTACTTGCTACGAACGGTTTAGTATTTACTAGGTGTTGCACGCGACTTCACCCGCGTCACTTTATAAAATACTAACTGTTGTGCGCGATTTCGTCCGCGTAAATTTATATAATACAGCCTATGTTACTCGCTGATAGTATAGCTTCTTAATAGTGAAAGAATTTTTCAAATCGGTCCACTAGTTTCGGAGCCTATTCAATTCAAACAAACAATCAATCAAATCTTTCCTCTTTATAATATTAGTAAGTATAGATAGCCTATGTTACTCCCTGATAATGTAGCTTTCTATATGTGAGAGAGTTTTCAAAATCGGTCCGGTAGTTTTTGATTTTATTCATTACAAACATACAGAAATACAAATCTTCTCTATTTATAATATTAGTATAGTTTAAAAATGGGTTTGCTCTTGGCCAACAACCAGCTGTGTAGCGAAGATGAGGCCTAAGATGGAGCGAACCTCATTCTCAACCCAGAAGATGCCTATTCGCTCAAACTTTAAAAAGATTTCGGTTATATTCGGAAACACAGACGCCGGAAGTAAGTTCCAATCCTTGGCAGATTAATTATAGTTATAGAAACTGTTATAAATATTATTGTAAATTATGGCCTGTGGGTGTGGCGTAACCCCTGGCTGAAACTATTTAAAAAAATCCTTCGCAGTGCACGTATTATGAAGTTTGCAATAAGACAATACATTCTTTCGTATGCTAAAACCTAAAATTTGACAAGCTATAATTAAAAATTATAAACTAATCCCAGACTAAATTAGATTATATTACACACAAGTACCACTTAAGTACTGTGACCTAAATTCAATAAGTATTTATTTTTTGTTATAAGATAAATCCATACTAATCCGTACTAATATTATAAATGCGAAATTATTTTTGGATGTATGGATGTTTGTAACTCTTTCACGCAAAAACTACTGAACCGATCACCATGAAATTTTGCATACACGTTGTCTGGGACACCAGAAAGGACATAGGGTACTTTTCATCCAGAAAAAAGGACTATTCCCGAGATATTAATAAAAAATAAAAAACTAACGCCTGGCCAAAGTGTTATAGCAACACGAGGTCAAGCGTTATATTGCTTTTTTTAAATTTTCAACGCGGATGTAGTCGCGAGCACCAGCTAGTGTATAATATATACAAATATTCCTTGAAACATTAGGTATCTAACTGGTAGTGAGAATCCTTTGCGTGATTTGAGAGGTGTTGACTTCAAATTAAGTATACTATGTAAAGGTAACTAGTTTCGAATTAGCACTAATGCGTTTTTTTCTGCAAATTATATACTGTACAAGTCTTCCATGTTTATCGCTCTTTCATTGGTAAAACCGTATCAAATCCATTGGCTCCATAGCGGAGAAACAGATGGAAGCAATACAGCGACTTTATTTTATAAGTAGCTGTTGCACGCGACTTCGACCGCGTAACTTAATAAAATATAACCTATGTTACTCGCAGATAATGTAGCTTTCTATAGATGAAAGAATTTTCAAAATCAGTTCAGTAGTTTTTGAGTTTATTCATTACAAACATTCAAAAATACAAAAATATCTTTATAATAGCGACTCGCCCCGGGTTTCACACGTAGATATGCATATATATTTTTTTTGCAAAATATAACACAAATCTTCCTCATTTATCGCATTTTTAATTTGCGAATAAGCCTTTGGGTGGTTTCTAATGAATAAGCGTAGAACGATAGTGATTTTATTTTATAACTAGCTAGTGCCCTCAACTTCGTACTGACTGTAGTTAGTTTTTTTTTTAATCCCACATATACCTAACAATTTTAAAAAAATTAAATAAGTATCCTATATGTTAATCTAGGTAATCATCGATAGGTACATCAGTGAAAACCGCATTCAAATCGGTTAAGGCGTTTCTGAGATTACCTTGCACAATAAACGTCTAGTCAAACAGATAAAAATTCTTAAAACTATTTCTTTGAACTCGATCGATAAAATATCTAATGTGATACGATTCAATATTTTTCGCTCGTTTACGATTTTATTAAAGACGCTAGTTTAAGTTTTTTATTAACTAAAATCCTATATAATTTATTTAACTATCAAACCAGTTCTACAATATTAATAAAAATAAAAATAAAAAATTTAAAAATTCATAGCTTTATATAAAAAAATTCTATCAAAAATCACCTAAGTAAAATCATTCAATCTACATAATCCGATTTTCTGTATGTTACGCAATAATTTATTTACAGCATGACATCGCTACTGAAGTAGCAACTTTGCTATTGTCTCATAATTTACATACATACCGATCTAATTTAAATAATCTTCACATAATACGTCGGCTCCTATGTTACAATATCTGTTTCAAAAAAAAAAAATCTGTTGTTCGTCACGTAAGTATATTTAGTTGACACAAAAAGAAAAATTATACATTCGATCTTAGATCGAAAACACTTTCATAACTCAAGTACTTACTTATCAATGAAGGAAATTCCAAATATCGCAAAAAAAATCTAAGGAATATATGTTATTCATTAAAATAACTGGACAGACCAAATTATTCTCTCAACTTAAGGTATTGCTTGAAGATTTTCCTAAGATTTCCTAAGAGAGATATTTTAAAATAATTATATACATTAAATAAATTTGACGCAATAACTATAGGAACATAAAATTCAATTCTCAATTGAACACATTTTCAGAAAATTTACTAAGTTAACTATTTATTTTAAAAAAATTAAAATAAAATTTGATTTGAAATAAACTCTTTTACACAAAGATAAATTTCAAACGTGTATTGTGAATAAATTTAAAAAAAAAAAAATTCAAAAAAATGTCTACAACAAAATTGTAGACTTTTTACCAAAAACATTTAAGTTAAATTTATATCATTAATGTATTAAGCATTTAATTAAATTAATTTAATTTATTTAAATTTCAGTTAAATTTATAACACCGGAACAATCATATGAGAATTCAGCATTAAGTTCGTTATAAGATAGGTTTAATAAAAATGTAATATTCACCTGTACAAACAGTCCAGAGGTAAGGTCAGCAAACAAAATCGAGCCACTCTCGTAATAGTTCTCACACTGCTTAAGTAAGTAACTTATTATTTTTCCAAACCACGCCAGTTAGTTTCCCAACGGTCGTCTAACTTTCGTATACAGTCACCACCTAGATATTATTTCCTTGCGGTTTTAAGAACAACTCAACACTTCTATATCGGTTTTAACATCACAGGGAAGGTAACAGTATACCTTTAGCGTAGCAACATTTTCATACCTCGTAACTTGGCCAACTGAAAAACACACGTCAACATTTCATTTAAAACTACACACGCAATCACTACTAGACACACTAGATTTCGTACTAAAAATATCGTGGAGCAACAAACGAACTTTGAATGGCTTGTAAAATAGCGTCAATGACAGAAAAAAAAATAAGTGGGACCGATAACGAATGCGATAAATATCGTAAGAGAATGCAAATTTTTACTCAAACACACAGATTATAGTGAGAATGACACCGCATGTAAGCTTACAACAAACGCGCGAAGATTTTTTTAAACAATTAGCAGATTACAGGCGACGTCACGAAGCGAAGAAACTTTTTTCTGCAATAACTTCTTAGCCTGGAGCGTTTCGTAACAGAACCGAGAAACGCGAACGAAGTCATTGCACCGATAATTCGGTCCAAATCGACACCATCACGTGTCGCGCTGCATGGAAATCTCTTTACGGTTTGAGGGCGCGTACGCCAAAAAAAAAATCACCATGCAACCGCGCTGACTTCGGAACGCGTTTCATCTCTGCTGCACTGTTATGCAATTGCAAATTCCCGCATCGACCGGCTGCCAAATCGTAAAACTTGGCTTTCCGTGCGGCACTAACTTCAGGAAAACGGCCGTGCTCAGGTGCAGCCGGAAAAAATCTAAGAAAAAGTGAAAGTGGACGAAATTTATTCCGTAAGCGAATCCGTTTCGTCGCTCCGCGATACTCGTTACTCGATCACATGGTCGGCTACCTACAATAGTTTTATCGGATGCGTGTTCAGATGCGCGCTAGTTCGAGCAAAGCGATACGTCCACACCGGGTGGGATCTCGCGCGATACTAACTAAACCGATTAACCGAATGCTCTTTCTGAGGCGACGCGGGCCGCTGCTATCTGGATCTGGAGCGAACGACGTACACCTCTTCCGAAAGCTCAACCACAGGTCGAATAAAAAAAAAACAATAGAATTAGGACCAATTTATTGGTGGACTTGATCTGACCGAACCTGAATTTATCAGAAAACATCAATGTATAAAAAGGAGAAAGAACCTTCGATAGCTACAAAACGGTGGTACACCTCTTCCGAAAGCTCAACCACAGGTCGAATAAAAAGAAAAACAATACAATTAGGACCAATTTATTGGTGGACTTGATCTGACCGAATCTGAGTTTTATTAGTAAACACCATCAATTTTTAAATAAAAATTATTCAATAGTAGCGAAACAGTGGTATTGTTTATTGTAGAGACAGATAACTGTCACAATTGAGACACTGTATCGTGCGTTGTCGACCAAGTGAGGTCACTAAGCTAGAAAGTAAAGAAAATTAACAAAACGTTAATACATGACGCCAGATAGCAGAAATTGTAGATTATCATCATCAAAATCATCTCAGCCAAAGGACATCCACTGCTGGATATAGGCCTCCGTCCATAACTTTCCAATAGGACCGGTCAGAAGCAGCCTGGATCCACTGTAGACCCGCGGCCCTTATCAGGTCGTCTATCCAGCTTGTGGGTGGACGTCCCTGCGCTGCTGGGCCAGTCTGTGGCCTCCACTCGAGAACCTTCCGGCCCCAGCAGCCGTCGTCTCTCCGTACTATGTGTTCTGCCCACTGCCACTTCAACTTACTGATCCGCTGAGTTATGTCGGTAACTTTTGTATGTCTACGGATCTCCTCATTTCTGATTCGATCTCGTAGTGTGACCCCGAGCATAACCCTCATGATTACAAGAAGAAGAAACAAATTCTGATGACAACGTATTTACGAAATTATGCAATTATTTTTATCAACTTTGGTACCATACACTAGGTAAGTATGAAGTCAAAAAAGTCTTGGTTAAAAGTAAATCCAATCAACTAACAACTAACTAACCACTATTACATCGACCAGTTTTCATAAATTATGCCATGGTTGTCGAATAAAAAAAATGTTATTACATGCTTTTTCATAATAAGAAGCAATTGATTTCTAAATTAAATTAAATTAATTAATTTAATTTAATTTAATTAATAAAATTTAGTAAAATTAATTAAATTAATTAAATATTCATACTCTAAAAAGACTGCGTACTCGCGAACTCTGCGTTTCGCAGTCATTTGGGCAACCCGTTTGGCGGTAGTATAGAAGACCACCGTGAATCGAAAAGGGAGTAAGGGATGCCAGAGCCCCTTTCCCTATCCCTTACAAATCTCACATACCATCAAGTGGACCGTCAAACTGTCTGATGACTGTAACATAAATAAGATGCTCGGTGTTACTATGTGAGAATGAATCAGGAATGTGCAGATCCGTATATAAACCCGGCGGATTAGAATGTTAAAGTGGCAATAGACAGAATACATTGTATCCACAATGTGGACACAATGGGTCGACGCTGGATCCAGGCTGCTTAAGCAATCAGGGGATTCTGATGAACTGAGGAGTTCACCAGGAACCCTCAGGTGATTCAGTTAGGGGATCCCAGTGGACTCGCCATTTCTGACCCCATAATTATTGGAAAATTATGGGGAGATGTCTATAACTAGCCGTCGACATCCTACAGGAGTAGATGATAATTTAGATGTGCCATTAGTAATATAATATACCTACCTAATTCATGTCTCGCTCATGTAGACTTTTTAATGAAATTTTATTATAGGATAAAGATGTTCCACAGTTCCATAGTTAAAACTAAAAATATTATAGCCGATAAATTCTTCGATGGCCTACCATAACTTAAATATAAATTGTAATCACACACGAATTGTTATCGTTATTATTAGACTAGTTTGTAATACTTAAATATAAGTGGAAATTTTTTATTAGATGTAAGCTACCTATTCAAACTGTTATCATGTAATAATACCTGTAAGTTTCCCTAAAATAAAATAAATAAAATAATTAAGAACAATTAGAATTGGAATTATTCGTATCTTAGGTGTAACGGTTGCCCGAGGCTTCTAAATTTACAAGTTTGATTTGGAGCGGTTGAATGAGTGAATTCCTATCATTCGATTAACTATTTTACCAGTCATTCTTTGCAGGCGAAGTGAACGAGTTTTAGTTGGGCCGGTCTTTATCTATTCATTGACTTTTCCGATACATCCCGATCTCTTCATTGGTAGTTATAACGAATACTAATCACTAGACAGCGATACTTGTTGTCACTTGATTTCTATATAGGTTTCACTAATTATTTTAACACCATGTTTGTCGTTGATATAAATTAAAAAAATTGATATAAATATATCATCAAGTCATTTTATGAATGTTATGAATGTTTTCAAATATTGATTGTCTTATTTTATCCGAACGACATTTCTGTGGGAAAGATATTGGACAGGAAATCATTGAAAAGTCCATTTTTGCTACTTATAAAACTAGAATTACAAATTCCAATTGGTTTTTGATAGAACATTTCGCCCTGGCTTAATCTGATTGAAATTGGAGAAGTTTATATATCTATTATTATAAGCCTATATCCATTTGGCTGATGAAGATGATGATATCCATCTGGAATAATGTTACTCTCCAATTATACTCATTCCGCGCAGTATATATATATATATATATATATATATATATATATATATATATATATATATATATATATAACGAACTTTTCATCCAGTAAAAAACTTCTCGAGGTATCTAAATTAAAAAAAAATACGACATAGTTTGTAAGTTTTTTGTATTACTAACACTATATGTCTAAAATAAACGTTATTATTATAATTAACTCCTTAGAAAACCAAAATAACTAATAAAATCTAAATCTATACTCTATAGTCTATACTAATATTATAAATGCGAAAGTATGTTTGGATGTATGGATGTTTGTAACTCTTTCACGCAAAAACTAGTGAACCGATCACCATGAAATTTTGCATACACGTTGTCTGGGACACCAGAAAGGACATAGGGTATCTTTCATCCAGAAAAAAAGCACTATTCTCGAGGTATAAATAAAAAATAAAAAACTAACGCCTGGTCAAAGTATTATAGCAACACGAGGTCAAGCGTGATATTGCTTTCTTTTTAATTTTGAACGCGGACGAAAGAACATAAGAAATAGGCGCGCGGACAAAGTCGCAATATAATAGTTACTATATACAAGTATTATAAAATAAAATTTAAAAAATGTATACTGTAAGCCTCTGTTTCTTCGCTAGCTTCTTATAAACTACAGAAAGCGATAAACTAGGAAGGTTTGTGTAAGTACAATACAAATACAAATAATTTATTTATAAAAAAAAGCATCCGTGCAAAGCCTCCGACAGGTGATATTATGTTAGCTTCTAATGAAAATCTTGAAAAAAAGGAACTCATGAACAGAATCCCAAACCATATTCAAGCCTTGAATTATTGTACATTTAAAACAGTGGTGGACCTTCATAGAATATTGATCGCAAGTGAAGCATAGGCCAAAACAAACTAGGAGGGAAAAAAACAAGATTTATTTATTATCTAACACGTATTATGGAATGTACACGAAAATAATTGTCGGATAAATCCGACTTTGGAACTAAAGGGTACGATAACCAACTACGCTGCCTTTATGTAGCTTTTGTACATCTTGAACAGCTTGGCAAAATAGTTAAGAAGTTAAAAAGTGGCAATACTGTAGTGCGGTGTTTAAATTTAAAAAATGCTCAAGCATTGTCTAACCCTAAACAATGGCTTGACACTCTTTTGTAGTAGTTTTATTTAAACACATGTTCAAAGCCTGTTTAAAGTGTGTTTGTTTTTGTAGTAAGACGGTTTAAGTTTAACGTCGCCGGTACGATAGTCGATGAATGGTCGATGATAAACAACTTGCAGGGTCTGTGGCGCCGAGCCACAGAATAATATATAAGCAAATTCGTAATTTATTAAGTGTTGCTAGCTAACTGGCCAGCGACTCTAGTGTGAGTTTATGATGGCCGCACTCGCACTGCAGTGTAAAATTTTTATATGGAAAATTATCAATTTGCCAATGACAATTTATTTACAACTTTCTTTAAAAATACTTTACGCTCTCGCTAACGAGTGCGGCAAATCATACTAGAGCCACTGTACTTTAAGAGTAAGGTCAGGTAACTTTAAGGTAGGTTTATTTATGTCATTGTTTAATGACCGGTCGTTATCTATTATCTACCCATTTTTTTTAAATAAAAAGTGATAGGTACTTTATTTTTGTATGCTCTATAGACGAACTTGATTATTTTTGCCTTAAGTCGCCACGCCGGGCATAGACACTATTTTACGAAGTATAATAGTGTCTTTGACGCCGGAGAAGAAAGAAGCAAGGTTGTCTTTGGTTACCAGGCCATAAAATTCCAAAAAAAAAAGAAGCAAGGAAGAAAGGAAATTAACCACGAGCAAACCACCATAGAGTAACTTTTTATATATTGGCACGAGCAATGTTCGTGTGTCGTGTTATTTTGTGTTAAAACTTGAATTGGAATACCTAATAAATTAATTTGATTCAATATATAGACTCGTATCGTATCGTAATAAAAAAAGACTATCGTACAAATGTGAAAATTATGTTCCGAGTTGACAAAATATTAGAAGATAAACATAAATTATGATTCAATTTGTATTGCTGGACCGAAATCCAACCTATTTATTGTTTTTAATGCGGTTCCAAAAGGGGCGGAGAGAATGCTTAAGAAGGTACGTACTTTTCTGACGTTCAGCAAATATAGGATAGAGAAAACTGTTCATAGGGACTAAAAAGTAATATGTAAAGTGTATAGTAGTATTGCCGATACACAACAGCACACATGTTGTTATTTTACGGTGGTCTTCTGTGAAGGGGTTGTTACTATCGCTAGATGGGGCGCCTAATGAGTATTTTATTACACAATTTTCATTGACAACAGCCATTTTTTTCATGAATGTTAGAGCATCGGCTTCAAGAAATGTATGTAATAATTTAAAATTAAGTTTCAGTATATATTAGTCTAACTGTTTGTTCTCCAAATTCGATAAAATAAAATAAATAAAAAATATATTTTATTCATCAATGTTTTCAATTTACAGGTTAACTACAGCTGAATGGGAGAGTATTAGAAAAAATAGACTCTCCTAATGTAATGAAATTACTTGTTCAAAGATGAAAGAGATACATTGATAATGGAGATCCATTTCTTAATTCAAGCTAAGTTCTTAATTATACAATATATCTTAATGGATATTTATTTATAATTCATCTTTTATAAAACACATAATTTATCACTTGAAATAGTGGTAAGCGGTTTGTTTAAAACAAATATGACATTAGATCCTTGAAAAATCTTTTCGAACAAAATGCTATGCACCTTAACAAAGGCTACATGACCTAAGAACAATTATTGCATCAACACCAAGACATACATCACTCAGAACAGAAATAATGAAATTCAATGTGAGATGGCTTATTAGCAAAGTTGTTAATCATTTAAACAATTGGTGATAACAGCTAAGAGATTGGTGCTCAGGAAAACTAGTTGAGAAGACTATAAGACTACATAAGATAGACTGAAATATAGAATTTACTACCATTTAATACGTTACTACAGTATAAATTATAAAGCAATGTATGGCACATATCAGTTTACATTGGATATATTTATCGTTTAATATCCTACAAATGTGACTTTTTCATTTATAAAAGGAAGCGGATATAGTTAGATTTGTGGAGACTTGGAGAGTACAGACAGCAATATGAGTTTGAAAATCATTACAGAGTAAGTTTTATTTATTGTCATTATATAAAGTCAAATACTAATCATGTAAATAATTATAAAATTATAGAATCTTTAATAATTATTTGTTCTGGTTACTCTATGCTTGTGGGGCATGTTCATACTTACTAATATTATAAATGTGAAAATAACTCTGTCAGTTACTTACCTTTTCACACCTTAACTATTTAACCGATCAACTTGACATTTTGCATACACATTGTCAGGAATATAAGAAAGGAAGGACATTAAGGTACTTTTCATCTAGAAAAACAGGGGACTATTCCCGAGGGATCATCTAAAATAAAATAAAAAATGTACACCTGTCTAAAGTTTTATAATAACAAGGGGTCATATATTATGCTTACATATATTTTTATTTTTTCAACACAGACCAGAAGTTGTGAGCACCAGCTAGTATTAAATATTTATTGATATATTTTGTATCATAAACATACTGGAAATAAACATATTTTAAATGTTTTATTCATTATTAAACTTATTTGTAAAGAACTAGCCACTGGCGACCCAAGATTAGCGACCCACTCCTGGCTTGTTTATGGTTCTCCTGGATGCTTACTTTATAAAATAAACCTATACAAGTATATTAAAAAATTAAAAAACAAGGAAAACAATTTTTGTATCTCTTGTGCTTTAAATTTGATTTGGTAGTATTTTTTTTAGTATATTGTATTTTTTTATTTTCAGGAAATCATGTAACAAGAAATCTTGTGTGAATCATGATGATACATTCATTAATTTGTCGAGGAGGCTATCCCTTCCTCCTGTTGTTATGAAGGAAATGTTCATGAAACCAGGGAATCGACCCCTAGAGAAATGCAGATGAAGACATGCCGTTAAGCCGGCACCAGTTCTAAAACCTATTGAGATCCTCTTGAAGTCCTGCACTATCCTCCGGAGACACCACACTTGTGAAAATCTTGTGGTCGTCAGCGAAGAGCAAAAATTATGTATTTTCGAAACAGGATTCTATGTCATTAATAGATACATTGAGGAATAGAGGGCCAAGATGAGACCCCTGAGGTACACCGGAATTAAATGCGAAGGAGTCTGAAAAATATCCTTTGAACAGGAAGAAAACAGCTGCTTAAATTGACTATTGAAAACTGGGTACAGTAATCTCTCAAATACCTTGACAAAGACAGGCAGGATTGCTATGGGTCTGTAATTTTTACCTCAGAGCTATCACCAGCCTTATAAAAGGGAAGTATAAATGCCTCTTTACAAATAAATGGAAAGATTCCTTCGTTCAGGGGAGCATTGTAGATTAATAACAGAGACAAACCCAAGGCATTAGCACACCTGACAGCAAACATAGAACATGATTGGGCTAAATTAGCCTCTGAATAAGAAGATTTTGAAGAAGGAAATTAATAATAAAGAAATGTATTCACAGAACATGATTGGGCTAAAGCCTCTGAATCTAAGTAAGAAGATTTTTAAAAACTAAATTTATAATAAAGAAATGTATTCACAGAACATGGTTGGGCTAAAGCCTCTGAACTTCACTTGAAATGGTCTTGTTTTAATTCCAATTTGAGGTTGCTGTTTTTTTGTTGTTGTATATTCTTCAGTCGCTTAGAAATTTAAGCCTTAAAAATATGCAGTCAGTTGCTGTCATTATTGAATTCTGACTTGCGTTGAATCCCAATGAAAAAAAAAAAAACAATTTTAATACTTTAGCGAAATCTACTGAATTCTCTCTAGAGTGTGTTCTGGTCCTTTGATGACTCTACTTGGCTATTTCTCTTGAGGAGTCCATAAATCCGTTATCCCATGAGTTTCGTGCGTTTCTTCAAGAATTCTATTTTTATATTTAAAAAAAAAAATCCGATTTTGATATAATAAATCGGTGAAAAGATACAAAAAGTTCTGTCGGAGGATAATGCACATAAATGATTTGTAAAGCAAATCGTACGCCATTTACACTGGTCGCTATTTTTGCAAAAAAAGCTACAAGAACAACAATTAAATAATAAAAGAAGTGAAATAATATACAATGAAGTTTGGAGACTTGAATGTTGATACTCAACGGGCTTTGCACAAGCGGAAATTACTTGGTTGTACCTACTGCATAGTCTCATGAATCTTCCAAATATGAATTAGTAGATGAAAGAGTTGAATGCTTTAAAAGAAAACTATAGTTTGGGCCAGCGCATAAAGTTTTTTCTACAAGAAAGTAAAGAAAATCAAATCAAGGCTTTTTGAGACCATTATTGATTTTTTGTTTTACATTGTCGTATGTGGGGTGCACTTAAAGTTTCCGGAATGAATAAGAAAAGTTAAAATGAATTGTTACGAGTCTCATATCTCATTCCATACGAGTAAACCAATTTTGAAAACTTTTATTCCACTCATCCGTGGTGATGTCAGAAACATGTTTTCCATACTCTTCGACAGTCTCTTTTGGTGATGAAAATCGTTGACCGCGTAACTGGTTGTTAATTTTTGGGAACAAAAAAAAAAAGTCGCAGTTACCTTCAAAAATTTGTTTGTCTGTCCGTTTGAGAACTGGTATTATCGTGGTGGTTTGGTTATTTTTAAATAGTTCATCAATAACTTCCATGACACAAATGGTCGTGTTCCAATCACTATTCGCGGTACGATAATTCAAAGCAAAAGTAGCCATGTGTCCAGTTTAATTAAAAAAAAAAAACCAAGCAATCATCTGCTTAGAGCTAATTTGGGTAGGGTTTCGGCTCATCTTAAAGGACCCACGATACGCTCGATTGCTGCTTTGCTCTGTCTACGTCTTCGACAACCACATCTACTACATCCGGTTCCGGGATCGTCGTAAACGTACGGCAATAGAAGGCCCATCCCATATCATCTTGCATGCATAACATCTCGCTTCAATCTTCTAGGCTTTCTTGGTGAGCAGTGGAAGCTAAGTCTGGGAACATGACCTGTTATTAAAATTTTTATTCGTTGCTATCAGTGCTTCATTATTCTTCATTAAGTAGAGCTTAACAGGACATTTTGTCGCCTTAGCTCTGAAAACTTGCTTTTTCCTACAATCTTTCCATTTTCTTCAACAAATAATGCATAAGCTTCTTTGACCGGCATAAATAGGTGACGAATTTGTAGTTTTAACTTCATATTCCTTTCACGTACGGTTTTGAAGTCTTTCAAACCAGGCGCCTGCCTACTAATATCGTCTCTCTCGTAAAATTGCTTCACTTTTGATGTAACTTCATCAGAGATGCAGTGTTTCGATTTTTGTGTAGTAGTTAATGGTTCTAAATCTATTTCCTCCAAAATATTTTGAAGCACAACTTTTTTCCGCAAAGGACATGCAGGCAATGCTTTTTTAACCCTAGATTTAGCTTTTCCAAGCGTTTTTGGACTAGAATAAAAAGTACACTTTAAGGTGTTTATCAACAGGAAGAAATAGTGTGCCAATTGTCATAACCGTCGCAAATTGTTATTTTCCCCTTACTGCAACTTCTTACTATTTCGTTTCGACTCATCATTTTTTCATTTTTCTTTGATCTAAAACATTTTGCCTGCAAAAATAGTTTTATTTTTTTATTTTTAAATCTTGACAAGCGATTTCTTTCTGAATGGTGTGAATGGTTTCCAATATGTTTGCCTTTTTCGACAATTTTTTATTAAAGCGGTTATGCCAACCCTCTACGCAGTTAGTTGTAGAATGCTTTTCACTAAATGCACTAAAACTTTTGAAAACCGTATTGGCCATCCATTATGTAATAAAATAAGACATGAATTCTTCATATTTATCTGTATTTGGAAGATTTTTTGTGAATGTCAGCCGATATTCGGGTATCATATTTTGTGGTAGATATGTTAATGCCTGGCATAATTGCAAAAATATTTTCCCCTCTTTTATTTTATTTAATCCTAATAATTTGCCATGTTTTTTAATCGCCTGCTTATAGTGAAAGCTACAACCGCTAACTTTTGCATCAGGATAAACTGTTTTGATGGCATTACACATTGCTGTTTCATAATCTATTTTTTAAATATGGATGGATTCCAGAGCGGTAAATTGGTTATCAGTAGAGACATGAGTCTCATATAAGTCTTGATTTTTATTTGACAGCAATGAGTAGGCAAGTGGTATAAAATAATTTCTATTCGTGCCAGTTTTTTTTTCACTGAAGGACGGTATGTTCTGTTCCTTTAATCTTTTACTTTCCTCATTCCTTTTATTCAATAACGGCAACATACAATCTTCGTAAATTTGTTGAATAGGTCGGTATTCATTGATTACTCTTTTTTTACAATTGTCAAGACATATCGAAACCTCATTTTTGGTTAAATCGCAAATACAATCATGCTTAGATTGTCTTTTAACCTGATCACGATCTTTATTCAAGGTTACGGATGCACTGCAAATTAAATGATTTTCACACAGCCAATTAGAAGACCCTTTTTTAATTTTTTACTGCTAATGTATATTTGTGGTCTTGAAACAACAAAACTACCTTACCCCTCTTATTTGACATTATCCAAGCAATCGCAATTTAATATTTTAACGTGAATTGGTTCAATAACTGAATTTACTCCATTGAGTGAACATAGCTGGGCTTTAAAAGATTTATGAATTATGATTCTTTTTTCTTTCTTTTTCTCGGGTATCTAGTTTAAATTTTGCATTAACTTTTTTTAAATCGAGTGAGCTACATTGTGTTATATCAATATAAGCATAATATAACATAACATGGTTTTCAGGTAAAAGTCTAACATATGCAAAAATAGTAACTCGCTTTTTATCAGTTATGGTTGTTTTTGTTTTCTGCATCTTGAGACGAAATCGAGCAACCGGGTTATATTTTAAATTTTTTGTTTGCTGCTGTTCTCTTAAACGGGTCAGGCGCTTTAGTTTTTCTCAGAAAAATCTAGAAGTGCTGTGTATTTTGTATTTTATTTCTTCCGCATAATCAGGTAGTTTTCTAAAGGCATTTTGGGAGCTGAAAGGTCAATTCCTGTGGCTTTAAAACTTGATTTAATGTTATCTTTATTAACATCTAAAAAGGTTTAGGTGTGATACAGTGGTTGTCGGATCAGATTTGGAAGGCCCCGCAACCTTTGAATGATGATCGCGAGATGAAGAGGACAGTGGGGAAAGGAAAAGCGTCGTTAGTTAATTTTCGCAGACCCTTTTTGGTTTCGTATATGGCCGATTCTGAAAAATGGACTGAACAAATTTTACTCCAAATGTTCGGTTCCCAGTTCGTCATCCTCACAGCGTTTATCCACTTCTTCATTAAGTTACGTTTTCACATCTTTAGGAAACCTAAAAATAGTAAATATAAGAAGTAATACAATTTCACCCAATGGTGAACCACCCCGACCGCCCATCTGTCGGTCTTTAAGACCGCGGCTACAATATTTTCGGTGGTCAATGTCGGTATACAAAAGGGGAAGATTTGACAAATTGTACTAGTCGTAAATAATTGATACGTCGTTTAATTGTACCAATTATTTAATTTCTACCAAAAGCGTTATTATATCTCTTTTTTCTGTAAATTAGTAATGTTTTAGAACAATAATGTTTTATATTCGTTAATATTATAAGAAATATATTCTCGTGGACTTTGAAGCCCGCACCAGGGAAGGCGGGTCACTTCCCTGGTGCGGGCTTCGGCGATTTTGAGGTCCAGTGGCAAGAACTGGGCGAGTGCCAATGCGGCTGGGGTGGAGGTGGTCCTGAAGGCCCAGGTGGCTCTCAGGGTAAAACCACGCTGGAGGGAGGCTAGGGACCCGCGGAACCACTTTTTTTGGGCTGCATGTCCCCAGACCCCCGCCGCGTAGGTGATGATAGGCACAATGACATGGTTGTATATTTCTGAAATGTTTTCGGGATGCGCCCCAGGTGGGTCGGGTGAAAAGGCAGAATCTGTTGAAGAGTTTGGTGGTCTCGTTGATGATATAATGTATGTGGCTATTGAATAGAAGTTTTTCGTCAATGACTATGCCTAAGAGTTTAATTTCCCTGGTGAAAGGGAGGGTGCAACAGTCAATCAGTATGTTGGTTTTTTTTGGCGGGATTTGTGAAGGCTATGCATTGTGTTTTGGAGGGACCGAACGTTAATTTAACGCTGCGCGGCCCCAATTGTGAATGATGGATAATGATAGGTTTGTGTTTGTTTCCAGCTCCTTATTTGTGCGGCCCGACGACACCAAGAACACGTCGTCGGCGAAAGCTTGGAGGTGGGTTTTCGCGGATACAGAGGATTTTATTCTGGCTGCAACACCTTCAGTTTGGACCTGATTACCCTGTCGGTGGGTGTGCGCGGATACAGAAGATTTTGTATAATATTATTTAGAGTTGGCCTCACGCGACACCGTCGCGAGGCCTCTAGGCATTTAAATTTTGATCATCAAAGGCGCTATTGTTGTTATAAGGAGTGGAGAAGTTTTCCTCCTCCTCTTCATTTTGGACATAGTGTACTCTCTGTCGGTGCTGGAATTAATTGGGTGGTTTCGAATCTTTAAAACGGTTGTTGTTATGTTCCCTTTTCTTACAATACTCTATACTATGGCCTTCTGCTTTACAGTACCTGCAGAAAGGCTTATTATTGTATGTGGGACGATTTTGAGGCTGATTTGGGTTTGAGTATTGAGGGAAACTTTGGACTCGACCTTTAGGTGAAAATTTGGAATGGTGTTGGGTTTGTTTGAAGCTTGACTCGTTTCTTTTCTGAAACATTAGTTGAATCTTTTCTTCAGACGTTGCCATGTTGATGGCTTCATTGAGATTTTTGGAATCTTTACAACGGACTATGTTGGATATACGTGGTGTAAGACCCAACAGAAATGTGTATAGGGCCAAGTCTTCCATTTCTCCAACTCGACCTACAGGGTCGAGTTTATTCACTTTTGTTCTTAGGTTCAACGGTTAGTTTCAGTTCTGTAAGTAGGCGGGAAAGACACGTTTCCACGGGGAGTGAGATTATTATTATTGTCTTTGATTTGTAACCTTGGTAACGTTTTTGTTGATTGTAAAAAAATAGAAGCGAATTGTATTGTAGTTGAATGGAAAAATAAATGTGGTGTACGAATAAGAAATATATTATTTTAAACATTAAGTAATTAAAGAATATGGACACTTCCTCAAGTGAAAATATTTAATAGGTTATGGGTCTGTTTGTTTCTTGGCAGAAAGTAATCTTCAAACTTTTTTGTTAATTGTGCAAATGTTATAGAATCTATGTCTAAATCGAAAGAATAAAATATATTTAAAGCTTCTGTTCCAATGTAGTGCAACATGATTGCTACCTTCCGTTTTTCCGATTCACCCTCTAAATTGTTTGCTCTCATAAAAATTTTTAACTTGGTGAGCCAGCTTTTAAAATTTAAAGGAATGTTGTTCCCTCGAAGAGACAGAGCCTCTACTCCAGACGCCATATAGTTAGCGTTTGTATGTACTGACTCCTTTTTTGTTTCAGACATGGTAAAATTTTACTTGACCGACTTTTCTTGTTGACGTGAATTGATTTTCCTACTTACGTACATTTGTTTTCGACTTGCTTATGTATTTTTCTTTTTTCTTCTGACACCATGTCTTGGTTTAATAATGAATACAAGGTAGATATTTCACTAACTGTTTTATTAGACACTATAATCTGTTTTTACATAATGGAGGAATGACACGCGTTCGGGGTTCACATGGCGAACGTAGTGTTGCCACAAATAGCTCTATCCCTGACAGGGCCGCCCCATATTCATGATTTTCAATGATTCGAATAAGTTTAAGAAAATTAAAAAAAAAAAAAAAAGTTTAGCAAATTTACGATCATAATATATATTTTTTGACAACTTCATAACATCTAAAATTTTATTAAAGCACAATAAATAAGAGTTTGCTAATAAAGAAAAATGTATACAAGAACAAAATATGGCTCAATCGAAAATATAAAACGTGATTTGTCGGTTAGAAGATGAAAACAATTTCAGCAATTGGAAATTTAGATTGGAGGAGAAAGGCCTTGGTGATATATTTGCATGTGCTGAAGCAAAGGAGGAAAATAAAAAGAAGGATGCAGAAGCGAGATCGCTAATAGTACAATGCATAAGAGATAATTTTTTTTTAAATTGTGAAAAGGTGCAAAAGATATGTTGATTTCTTTAGAAAATATTTTTACACGAAGAAGTATTATGAATAAATATAATTTGAAAAAGAAGTTAAATTGAGTTGAAATGTGACAACAATGAAAAATTGCAAAATTTTCTCTTTGTAATTTGACAAGCTGGTAAGTGACATTGATGTAATGTCAAAAATGGAAGAATCTGATAAAGTGGTACATTTACTACTCGCTTTACCCGGTAAATACAATAATGTTACGACACTTTTAGAAGCAATGAATGAAGAACTGACTTTAGAAAAGACAAATTGGACTCTACTTGATGCAGAAATTTGAATGGATGACATGATTGCACCAAACCAGGATAGTGCATTTAATAAAAAGGACACACAGCAAGATATTGTCACAAAAATGTTCAAAACAGACAGTATTATACTTCCCAACTGGGAACACCTGTCCGAAGTGGTAAACTGTATAGGCGAGGTCTTGGTAGAATGCAGAGACTCAATCGGGGTGCGAATAGACCATGTACATCGAGGGATAATGCAATAATAGTTCATGAAGAAACCACAGAGGAAATAGGCCACATGATTGACGGAGAAGTCAATTTAACCTGTAAGGCACTCTTTAACCAATCATCTTTATTAGTGTACTTTTAAAAGAAAAAATAAATTGTTAATTTATATTGCATATATTTTATTTTATTTTTCTTAATTTCTACAAAAAGTATGGAGTCTCTCCCACTTTTGTTTCTTATATGTTTAAGGCTCGAGTACACCAACAGACGGTTACTTTTAAACAGCTGTTTAAAATTTGAACAGCCGTTTAATATTTTGTTGATCACCATCGCTAAACTGCAGGTTAAACGCCCTAAACATCAGATTAATCATTAAGTTAATCAGATGTTTTAGATGAATTATAACCTAAGAAGATTCTATTTAAACCTTAAGCTAATAACTCTAATAATAAAAATAACTAAACATATTTTCTTAACGTTAGGTAACTTACAATTTATAATATAAATCAATACATTATGTGTACAGTTACAAATAAATTCATTTAAAGAACTGTCCAATCACACACTATCTGTCTTTAGAACTTTGCACTCGTCTACTGTCTCTTTTTCATCATCCACTTTTTTATCATTTTCATCATCATCAGCGTCACCATCATCATCATCATCACCACCATCTGCGGTCAACTCATCCTCATTATTCGTCTCACCGGTTGCCTCGCAAGGCTCGTACTGGTGCCTGTGCAGTTTATCACTTAACCATTGTCCCATACAATTCTCCTCGATCTCACCCTTAAATATGACAGGATAAATGTGACTGTGTTTGAATTCCTCCACACTTTTCTCCTCAGCTTCCCATGTCAAAGTTGCGTGACTGTCTTTGTGTTTGGCGTCGTACCTGTCAAAGTGTACCTGAGCAAACGAACACATACCATAATGTTACACGGCTCTATACTCTATTCATTTGAACAAATTTATAACCTCAAAAAAATCGTAGATTTTTCAAATATCACAGTGTTAAAGTACAAAAACTTATAAATTTAAACTGTTTCTTTGTTAGAAAATTATATTTTTGAGTATAACGTTTGTAATAGTAAGTTTATGGTGTATTTTTTTTTTTTTTTTGTTAATTTTTCACCTATCTTTGTTTACATAAAATCTCTTGCTCAAATAAATAGAGTATTGTATATGTATAAGCCTATGTGAATGTAAATTTGTACTCGCTAACCAAATTTATTTCCTTAAAACATCAACTATTAATAACCTAAAGAACTTATATACAAAAATTTGCTGTTCATTTACCGCTGCTTCATTTGATTTATTTTTTATGTTAAGGTCGTCAGACAGACTGACGGTCCACTTGATGGTAAGTGGCTACCGTCGCCTAAAACACAAGCAACGCCACTGATGCTGCGAGTGTGCTGCCGGCCTTAGTATGATATAGGATAAGCGACCAGGAAGATTAGGGGAAATGGGCTCTGGCATCTCTTGCTCTCTCACTGAAGCACAACAGCACATATGCTGTTATTTGACGGTTGTCTTATGTAATTGGGTGGTTACTGCCGCCAAATGACTGCTAAACGCAGTGGTGCCTTGACACTACTAAATCAATTACTAATATCAGTTGAATGGAAACTATAAACTATTTTGTCCGTTAATCTCATAGGCATAGAGAATGAACTGAGCAATCAAATTGACCAGATAGAGAGAGAGAGGGAGAGAGCGATCGTGCGGCCAATACCTATCTCTTTCCTCTCTTTATGTCTATAACTTCGAGGACCAATTAAAATTCCAGAAAAAGACAACTATTGGCCCCACGATCGCTTTGTCTCTCTCGCATTTTATGCCCTTATTTACTTTACAGGTGCTAAGTTTAAGTTATTAGAATTTAAGTCAATTGATTAAGTCGAAAATGGATTAAGTCCATTCTCTAATGGACTAAATGTCCATTCTAATGGATTAGAGAATGGACTAAATGTCTATAGTTAATCTTTATCCTGTCTCTTTCTTACACCTTCATCATGTAGCAATTCAATATAATAGGGCGATGGAATCCAAAGAATAGTCTGTCTCTCTGTATGTGCGTGTCACAATTGCTTAAATAAAACATGAAAGTGAAGAGTTTCACATGAAAAAATACCTAAAAAAAAAATAAAAGCATTCCACAAAGACACTCACCATGTCCAGTACGAGGCCGAGCCCAGGGGCAGTGGGTATGATAACTTTCTCTTTGGTGAATGCCCTTTCGACTGTGCCCATGTCTGTGTGTCCTCGCACCACGGCTATCACAAGACCGACCATTTTGCGTATCTGATGTAACATGAAGCTTTGACCCTATTTTGAAAAACATGTTGAATGTTGAACAATGTTGAAGAAGAAAAAAAAAAGATGAAAATTCTCTTTCTCCTTGAGACCAAAGTTAAGTCACGATAAGTATTATTTACACAACTATTTTATGCATCCGTATCCGTACTAATATTATAAATGCAAAAGTATGTATGGATGTATGGATGTTTGTAACTCGTTCACGCAAAAACTACTGATCACCGTGATATTTTGTATACACGTTGTCTGGGACACCAGAAAGGACATAGGGTACCTTTCATCGTTCAACGCGGATGAAGCCGCGGGCACCAGCTATTATAAATATAAAATGTATAATTTATACATTACTAGCTGTCCCGCTCCCGGCTTCGCCCGGGGTGCAATATTTATAATAAATGTTTACTTAATCGAGCCGAAAATTACCTTACACCGCAATCTGTGAGAATCTTATGGAACTCACAAATAACTTTTAAAATAAGTTTTAAAACAACTGTGAGTTCCGTGAGATTCTCACAGATGGCGGTGTAAGGTAATTTATAACTCCTTCTCATATATAATAAACAAATGATTTTCAATAAAAAAAAATACTATAAATTGAAATAAAAACTATCCTAACTTTTAAGTTGGACCAAATTACACATATTATGAAATTTTATCAAAATTGGTTCAGTAGTTTAGGGAGCCCATTGGTCCCAAACAATGTGACACGTAATTTTTATATCTATAGAGATTTCCGTTTTATCTATACTTCTATAATACTAATATTATAAAGAGGAAAGATTTGTTTGTTTGTTTGTTTGCATTGAATAGGCTCCGAAACTACAGGACCGATTTGAAAAATTCTTTCACTGTTGGGAAGCTAAATTATCAGCATGTACCGTAGGCTATATTTTATAAAGTTATGCGGGCGAAGCCGCGTGCAACAGCTAGTTTTTTAATAAAACAATAACAGAAAGGATAAGGGATTGGGAGCGAAATGGCATCCCTTACTCACTCACTGAAACACAACACCACATATTCTGTCTGTTATTTCAGTAAGGGGGTGGTTACTGCCGCCAAACTGGCTGCCCAAATGCCCAAGTGCCTTGCCACACTGCCTGCGCCCGTTGGCTTTGCTTGTGTTATAGGCGTCAGCCATTCTAGCCACCTAACATCGAGTGGACTGTCAACCTGTCTGCCGACCTTAACTTTAAAAAAGCTCCACACACAACTTGAGTTTACAGCTTACGAACGAACGATTATAATTTTTTTTTAATAAAATTGTGTTGATGGCGCTATATCTCTGAAATTTCAATTATTCTAAAATATATTGATTTTACTCCCATAAATTTTTATACCACGGGCTTATACATTATATATATAATCAATTCTTAAGGAGTAAACTCAAAAAATCCAACCAATCACACTAAGTGTAGCAGTGCACAAGTGATATTTGTGCCCAAAGTGTGCCCTACCTCTGAAAACTTAAAGAGTTTAGTTACCTTGACTGATAGAACGGCAAATTCCATATCACATTCAACAAACACTTTGTTCACATTAAAATTTATCATATATCTCCGAGCTGATGGATCTTCGAAGTACCTTAAGCGAGAGAGTATCACCATATTAACATAAATTAAATAAGATTTTCTTAGCCTTGGGGTCCATGGACCCCCGAGGGGTCACGTGAGATATGATACTTTGGCGTGATCTATGTAAAAATGTAGGCCGATAGCTGTCAGATTTTTGAAATTTTGAACGTGATCGATGATTGCAAAAAAGGTAAAGAAACCCTCAATTAAATAATAGACTTGGAGCAAAAATTATGTAAACTCTGCGCAAGTTAGTTGACTAAGGGCCTCTTTCACCGTCTCTGAGCAAAGTGTCAAGTAGGCTAACCCCCATTTAAAGTCTCCGGTCACCGGGAACGATGGAGTTGATATACTTTTTTGTCTGTACGGTAAAAAGTCCCAAACATTAAAAAGAAAATAATCATTTTAAAAAAATCGCCTATCGAAGGATGCAGTGAACCGAGTGCATAATTTAATAAAACATAAAATTATTTCTAAAAGTAATTAATCAACACTTTACTTGTAGTTGGTGAAAGAGGCTCTAAGTAGATAACTAAATAAATGACTTAAGGTTGACTGACACTCAGTAGTATAAAATAATTAACGAGCCCATCGGCTAAGCGGTTAGGTTGCTTGCCTCAACGCTCTGTCTCAGGTGTCTTATAGGTTCTATTCCCGGCGTGGGATTCTAAACTTTGCTAATGAACTTTACAAAGTTGACTGGATTTTGAAAGTAGCTTAGCTTTTTTAAGGTTAAAGTCGACAGACAGGCTGACAGTCCACTTGATGGTGGGTGGCTACCGTCGCCTATAACACAAGCAACGTTATAGGTGCTCACAAGTGCTCTGCCGACCATAGAAGGATTAAGGATAAGGGATAAGGAAAAGCTCTTTCATCCCTTAATCGCTCACCGAAACACAAAAGCATATAATACGGTGTTCTGTGGTGGTCTTCTGTGAGGGTGTGTGGTTACTGCCGCCAAACTGGCTGCCCAAATGAGACTGTGAAACGTATTGTGCCCTGACGCTATTATTATTTTACAGACGAGAGCCAACTTTCAAAAACCGATGTTAATTAGTCACATGAAAAAAAAAAAAAAAAAAAAATTAAACTTAACTCACTTCTTAACTGTAAAATTATGGTAATTTCTAGTCCCCTTGTAATATGCTAGTACGTCGTGAATTTTGACCATTTTTTCCGCTGAAATTCTATATTTCCTTCTATCCTCCTCCGTTGCCATACTGGACTCGAACACGTATGTGGGAAGAGTGTAGCTGTATGTCCGTGCGTCACATTTCCCCTTCGAATTGAACTTATTCGTCACTCTTTTCACACCAAACACTTTTATAGATTCCGGAAGCCGTTTGTTTATCTCATTTATATCGACTTCTAATGCTGAAACGATTATTAGAAAAAAATATATAAGCTAGCTAACTAGCTGTTGCACGCGACTTCGTCCGCATAGCTTTATAAAATACTCAATTCGAACCAATTGTTTCAGAGATTAACGCGTTCAAATAAACTCATTTCAGCTACGTGTGTGGTCACTCCAATATTTGTATAGAAAATATATCATAATGTGATTAATTTATATTAATATCTAAACTAATATTATAAATGCGATAGTATGTTTGGATGTATGGATGTTTGTGACTCTTTCACGCAAAAACTACTGAATCGATCACCATGAAATTTTGCATACACGTGGTCTGGAACACCAGAAACGACATAGGGTACCTTTCATCCAGAAAAAAAAAGGACCTCCCGAGGGATAAATAAAAAATAAAATAACGCCTAGCAACACGAGGTCAAACGTTATATTGCTTTTTTTTTTATTTTCAACACGGACAAAGTCGCGAACACCAACTAGTAGTAGGCTATATTTTATAAAGTTACGCGGGCGAAATCGCATGCAACAGCTAGTATTAATATATATTATAGCTACGTGTGTGACGGGCTTTATAATATTAGTAAGTATAGTATTAAATATAGAATTAAAGTTCCAATAAATGTTTATATCTACATTTTTTTTTTTTTTTCAATCTAACAGCAATCCCTACTGGTAGGGATACTTAGTAGGAAAAGTTTTATTCAAGTTGAAAATAATTAAATGAAACTCACGTAATTTGAGTGAGACGATCTGTCGAGCTGCGGACACTCCTTTATCGGTTCGTGAACTCCTTTGAAAGTGCAGATTCGAACGAATCTGTAAATCTTCGTCCTTGATATACTTGGCCTCGTGCAGCGCTTTGAATAGGTCCTCTTCTATCGTTTTTACGCCAGGATTACTATCAATAATCACAATAAATCTATAGTTTTGGAATACTCAGCCAATGTCCATCATTAAACTCTATTCTAATTGTTGGCGAAAGAATCTTTTTTAATCGGATGAGTAGTTTTAAAGATTATCTTCTGCATACAAACTTTACCTTTTTATAATATTAATATGGATTTTATTACTTTAGTCTATACTAATATTATAAATTTAATTACTTAAAAAAGTCATTTAGACATAAATAATTTGATCCCGTAGAAAAACTGCTTTCCAATTTTATCGGACAATGTAAATATTATTAAGATATCTTTTTATATATAATAAATAAATATAACGGACTCAATTTTTGTAACAAATTGATTAAATTATATTATTTTTTTTTTTCTTCCAGTCAAATCTGCAATCAGTCGTCGACTTTAAACAGATGATTTGCAATGTCATGTCGAGGAGGGAAAGTCTTCCAAGAAGATCCCCTATATTTATAAGTACCCTCAGTTTATATTATAGGGTAAGGAAGTGACGTCTTTTTAGACGTATTGAATAGTCTGGTGTTATTAGCTTTGTAGCCAGCTGGTTGGGATGTTTTTTAAGCCTGTTTCTATGAGCGGCAGCCAAAGCTATGATTTCTTCCTTGACTGTATTCACCCTAAGTATGCTATGTACTTCAGAGTTTCTAATGAACCAGGGTACATTGCAGAGACTTTTCAGTATAGAGTTCTGAAGTCTTTGGATGATACTCAAGCTCGAGTCACAGGCGGAGCCCCACAGCTGGATACCGTAAGTCCAAACAGGCTTTAGTATGGTTTTGTAAATCAGCATTTTATTGTCTATAGACAACTTCGAATTTCTGCCAAGAAGCCAGAACAAGCCTTTGTACCGCAGATTGATCTCCTGTCGTTTAGCCAGTATGTGGTTTTTCCAGGTGAGCTTTCGATCCAGATGCATGCCAAGGTATTTGACGGTGTCACATTGTGGTAGAACATTTTCCCCTAGCTTGACTGGTGGACAGTTTCCTTTTCGGAGGGAAAATGTTATCTGGACAGATTTGGAAGCACTAGCTTTGATCCGCCACTTTTTGAACCATTTAAATTATATTAAACACATTTGTAATTTATAGAAATGCAAATTGTTTCATTTTGATATTCCGAACATCAACAAAATGTATACATCTAGTGACCCGCCACTGATTTTGCAATTGTTAAATTTTTTCAGCAATTTATATATATATAAATAAAAACCTTCCTCGTTTATTACTGAAAACCACATGAAAATCCATTAAGCAGTTTTTCAGGTCATCACAAACATACAGACAGACCTGGCCCCCTGCCATGTATAACTAGTTTATGCCTGTGACTTAGTTCACGTGTACTTCGACTAACTGAATATATGAAATTCATGCTTTCCAGGCATTTAAAGAAATTATCATGACAATGTACAAGCAAATTCATTTTCAAAAAAGTAACCAAAAAAAAAACCACTTTATTTTATAATATGTAAAGATTATGATATTAATAAATTCTGATTAATACTGTTTTTACATACCTCTGCATCCCATAATAATCAACACCGCAGTAACCCAATAGGAGTACCATTTTTTTCAATTTTATCCTCTGACATACTTTCTTCTCGCCGCCTTCTTCGTTCTCTTTCTTTGGAGTCTCATCCCATTGGCGTTTCATACATCTTTGTCTATAACGAGTGAACTGTTTCTTGGACACAAGATTTGGCTCTTTCTTTGAACTATTGTCTTCTTGTTTTATGCCATTATTACCTATAGGTAATTCTATTTCTTTTTCATTAGTTGCCACTTTTTCTATGTCCATAACTGATATTATTCTTCCTTGGAAATCAAGAAAAAAAATACATTTTTTTAATACCACCGTGAAATAACAGCATGCATGAATGCTGTTGTGTTTCGGTGAGCGAGTAAGGGATGCCAGAGCCCATTTCCCTATCCCTTCCTAATCCCTTATCCTACTATTATCAGCAGGGTTGTGTTATAGACGATGAGCCACCTTCTATCAAATAGATCGTTGGCCTGTCTGATGACTTTAACATAAAAATAAATAATTTTCAGACAATAGATATGTAAGTATGTCAGATTATTATCCTTATATATGAGAATTCTGATAATTATATTATTACTGCTATATATAATTCAGTATAATATATTATACTGAATTACCTACATATTTTCTCATATTTATTTCCTAAGTAAACAATCTTTTGATATCTTTTAAACTAAGTTAATTCATAATCAAATTAAGATTAATACAATATTTATAACTATTACTAAAAAATAAATTATGTTTAAATACAAATGTATTTAATTGCCAATGAGTTATGTATTTATTACTAGTGGGCTGCCCCCGGCTTCTCATGGATTTTTTCTGCAAATTTTATATAAAAAACCTTACTGCTTTAACATTCTTTCCATTAATGAAAGCCACATTAAAATTTAAGTACATAGTTAAAAGATACAAGTGTATATACAAAGACAAGACATCAAGTTGTGACTTTGTCTGATTTTATATAAAGATATTTCAATACAAAGACTGTATATTCGCGGATCAATTTGTATTGAGGGCATTTTAATTTGTTTTGATTAAATATACTCAGGTTTTGTTAATGCTTTGTAGAAGTGTAAGTGACTAATTAAATGTGTCTATTTATCTAAGCACTTTTATTTTATACTATCAGCACGATCTTACTGGAAACTAGATTTTTGCAAACATACTGCGTATCCCTATAACAATATTAATTTAGAGATATCATTTGAAAATATTGATAGAAAAAAATGACTAAATTTATAACCTCACAAATGGTCAATTAATTTCGTGGTGTAGAAATTAATTAATACAATGGACACACTATTCAAATGCTCAATTTAAAAATTCCGAAAATAATATAATGTATGGTTTGATACAGGCATTTATTGAAAAGAATATGTAAACGTAAATAGAAACGCATGGTTACTTGTTAAAAATTATTAGAATACCTGATTTATTTGCAAGTTTTTGCAGATTCTCCTTAAATGTACTAACAAATAATTGCATAAATTTAACAGGCATACCTATTAACACCGTTTAAAATTAATAATTATAACTGAAAACAATTTTAATTGCTTCAAATCACAGCCGCTTCGTTCATTTTCTGTCGTTTATGATCACAGACACAGAACAGAATATTATATACTTATATACTCACAACACAGAGGAGATATAATATTTGCACAGACTATATAAGTAAATACAGACTGTGGGTCTAGTATCAGGAGCATGAGTTTATAATGACCACATATACCTATAGGCACAGAGATAGGCACTTAAGTAGATATATAACTTACTAATACATATTATAAAGAGAAAAGATTTGTGATTTTTATAAAAAAAAAATATTTGTAATGAATAAACTCAAAAACTACTGGACAGACTAAAAATTCTTTCACCTATAAAAGCAAAAGCTATATTACATTAATAGCGAGAAGCATAGGCTATATTTTATAAAGTTACGCGGACGAAGTCGCGTGTAACAGCTAGTATATTATAATACCCACCTAGGCAGGTAATTAATACCTTACTACTTTTTTGCATAATTAATTATATTCAACAATGAAGTTGACACCGTAGGTACATACCTATTCCTACTACCTACCTATTGAGAAAGGTCAATAACAAGCTTTTAGCAAGCCAATTATTATTTCCATTGAGAATTACACGATGTAACGCGCATGTCTCTATACCGCGCAGGCGCTAAACAAATATCTATTCGGAACTGGGACAGTAGGTATTCAGACCAGAATGGGTTGACGTGGTATCTTAAAAAATGCGTGGCGGTAGCTCTGAACGTCTGGTCGTAAGGCCCTCACGTCGCAGAGGGGATACGCGCGCAAAATTAACCAGATACATCACTGTTATGCTCGCAGCGCTGCTCGGCGGAGGTGGTTCAGCATTACTGTTTCTCGTGCCACTGTATGCTGACCCAGCACTAAGTGCCCTAGCGGCTGATTTCGACCCAGTGCCAGCTGAATGTGTAACGGAACGAAGGGACGACAGACTCGGCTTGGACAATTGCACTTGGGCGTCTTGCAGGGAAGGTTGTACGAGCGATGCGTACAAATGCACACAGCTTCACGTCAAATACAAAGCGCACAACGAAGAATGGCGACCGGCTGTTTTGTTTGTCAATATCAAAGGTTGCGGTTATCCGCCTGTGGTGGACTGTGAAAATTTTACAACGAGCTACGGTTATGTGGGCGCAAAGTATCCGTGTTATTGGTCAAGAGCTGATACTACAGTGGTTGTGCCGCGATGGTCAAGAGGCGAGCAAGTGGCGACCGTCACCAGGACCCTAGCGCTGCCCCTGTTCTTGTCGGGATGTGCTGGGATTGGGTTGTGTGCGTTACATTGTGAATGCAGACCGAGAAGGAGACGTCGCCCGCCTCGTAGACCGCCGCGTTTACCTCCGCTATCGCCTGATGACGCATCGGTCTACCGCTTAGCATAATATTAGCTCAGACCAAATAAAAACTAAAGTCATAATTTTGCGGACAACATAGTGAAGCCGATTTTATAATCAGTAATGCGCAGGCCGGTGTTGCCATAATAATTCATATTTATTTAAAATATTGGTTTCTAAGTTAACTTAGGTGTGATATGTGATTCCACTCTGCTTTCTATTTTTTAAAGACTAGTGTTTACTTACACCCTTACACTAGGTACGTACGCAATTCGACATTTTCACTAGCAAGTAAATATTTTAATAAGGCGAGGCATAGTTTGATTGCACGAGTGTGCGTGTACCCGTGTATGTATGTACACGGCGAGGTGTCATTTTACCGGCTTCACTCTGCTGTCCACAGTTGTCTATCTTTAGTTCTTATTTTATCTGAGATTAGTAAACGCATGGAGAGTTATCATCAAAACTCATTAACCCTAAAATAGAATGTGATCCGCATATACTGGCACTTTACAATTAGCTGAATGTTATCTTATTCGTAAAAATCTGAACCTATATACTTACAATTGACCTTTTTTTATACTAACTAAATCACCCCATTACAGAAGATCAGGGTAAAATGACAGCTCGTGTCATGCGTTGTTAGGTTTCGGTGAGTAAGTAAAGATGGCAGATAGGTACTATCATTCCACTTCTTATCCTTTAGGTATCTGTCAAGGTCGAAAGCGCACTTGCAATTCTGCTTATGTCAAGTCAATAGGCGATGGTGGCCACCTACTATATTGAGAGGACCGTTATCAGCCTGTCTGCCGACCTTTACATTAAAAAATAACAAAAAGGTATTGCAAATACGAACAGAGACCTAGATTTTCCCCAGTAACATTGCTGTCTTTATGATATCTTCGAACGCGATCTTATTCAGTCTTAGCTAACAGTCATGTTGCATAGAAAGGTTCAACAAATAAAAAGATGACTAAGGTATTTTGTCAAAGATAGATAAGTTAAAAGTATATACCTAGGTATCTGTTTTGTATTTTTGACTGTTGTTTTTAAACCTACTGAATTGCCTATATTTTCTAGAAGGACCGGTTAGTTAGACATTGTTAGACGCAGCCACAGTGGTAGAATAGAAACATGTTGGAACCAGCACTTTTTAACCACGTAGTTGTAACGAATAATACCAGATGTCGCTAATTGTTACACTTAGGAAATACTGGAACAATACCCAAAGGTTTTGAAGAGAGTCTCATAATTTACACAAAATAATAACATATCAATTTGATACTTTTATTAAAGAAAATGTTTTTTTCTTCATTCATGTACCTATGGAATCGGTTAAACTAAATTTCGATTGGTCTAAAATAAATGAGGTTTGATGATAATTCCTAGTTATATCCAAAAATGAATATTTATTAGTTCAAGGATTTAGATACATAAGCAAATCAAAGATGTTGACTAAAAAAAAAATGGGTCACTTATTTTAAATTATATCTAGTGAGCGTTCCAGCTAATTAGAATTTTTGATCATTCTACATTATGTCGTGAATTGAAAGTTTGATTAGAGAGGTGTATCTTTGGTTAGAACTATTTTATATTAGATGTTAAAGAAACGTGTGGATATATTTATTTTTTAAGTATATTAATGTAAATATAAAATGTAAATATACATGCTTAATAAAACACTAAAAAATGTGTTTAATTTTAACCTGGCAACAATCTGCTTTATCATATCAGTTTACTTACATAGACTTACCGCATCATGCTTATACATATTATAAAACCAAGTACTGCGCCGCGTCTGTCTGTATGTTTGCGATAAACTCAAAAACTACTGCACCGATTTTCATGCTGTTTTCACCAATGGATAGAGTGGTTCTCGAAGAACGTTTTAGTAGATAATTTTCAACGCGGGCGAAGTCGCGGGCGCCAACTAGCGAGTAATATTTATCAGTCTAAGTACTCCACTTCTCTGTGGACTTAGCATATCTCTTCAGTTTCCAACCTAATACGAACATTTAAGAATATTCGTATTAAGTATTCGGTTATATTCGGCGCATTTTTAAAAAATATTGGTTATTGAAAAAAAAAAAAAAAAAAAAACAATATTATGTAAGTAAATATTTATTTTTATGACTATAATCATCATATAGTACAAAATATAGTTTTTCAGTCCAACGTCATCTTTCAAACTATTTCAACAGTTAACCTTCAGTCTTATTCAATTCAAAATTTTCTCGACTACCTTTTAAAGGTTTCAAATTCTAACTACTTATTCAACGATATTTTGTAACTATTCTATTGACTTATTGATATTAGTAAAGAAAAAAAAAGATTTATTGCAACCACTACATACATATGTTCATATTAAATCGATTTCGGAAATATTTAAATTTGATAGAATTCAAGTTTATTCAACACCAATACACACGCACGACTTACGCTTTGTTTAGGTTTTGTGTTCCAAGACAATTACGACTCGCATTGAAAGCTAAAAATTGCATTTATATAATCACTCACTTGTAATAAGATACACAAAAATTTTACTTCGATTTTATTGAGCAGAAACATTTATAATATTTATATCTGCTGAAAACATTTATTTTTGAAATCATTTTATATTTTGAATTTCGAAATTTATTGAATATGAATTAATATAAAAAAACAAGTGACCTCTAACAAACACTGGCCTAATCGAATTAATCCTACAAACAATTTAAATATAATAGCGTATACAACCATTACTAGACCATTATATTACATACATTTATAATTTTGAAATTACATTTTAATATTATTGCACAATAAAAATTTCAAATTTTCAAATAAGTAGGTACTTAAAAAAACAATAAACATTAATTGATTTGGTCTAATAAAGTTTATATATATATATATATATTAAAAAAAATATTTTGCAATAAATCTTCTCGTGTACTGAAAAAGATTTTATTAAAATGCCTAAAAAAATAACATTGAATAATTATTATTTTCAATTATCTCCCATTTAAATATTGTAAACTGGCAATATTTTGTTTCGTTGTAAACTATTTTTATACGCGAAATAATACTTTATTTGTACCGACAGCAGTTCAAAATCTTTTTCAGTACATTAAAAAAAAAAAAAAAAACAATAATCCTCAAGCTGTTATACAGACTTAATTTTAGTATTTTCACAATAAATTCACATATTATATATAATATACAGTTATCATTTTATGAAAAAAAAAAAGCCATTTATAAGTAGGCAATACATTTTTTTGATTGGATACAAAGTCTAAGACAATTTTATATATAATTTTTTTTTTTTAAAAAAAACCTAACTAGTTACATTTTAGGCATCCGATAAGGCTGTTTGTGTTTTATTATTATTAATATAAAGGGTGTTAGGGAAACGCTTCCAAAACTAATGATACTTTTGATGAGTCAGAAAAAAAATCATCAAAAAATCTGTTTTCGTGTTCATTTTTCTTTCTTTTTTTTTTAAAGTAAAATTACAGTTTCTTTTAGCTGTACTAAGATGGAGCGCGAATAACGCTATTTTTTTTTATTTTTTTTTTTTTTCATTTGTATCAATTTTTTTTTCTAACCCATCATCAAAGGTATCATTGGTACTGAATATCTTCTGTCTTAGTTTTTGGGAGAGTTTCCCCTAACATGTTATAATACATTTTTATTGCTAAATATACACAATTAATTCGATTATTTTTTTCATAAATTTAAATTTAACAATTTTTGACTTTATGCGGTCAAAATTAAAAAAAAAAAAATCGACGTCTATATGCCAATACTTTCATATATTAACTAATAACAAAGAAAACGTATAGTTTCATTACAACTTTAGGTATTAATAAATCCACTTATAATGGAAATTGCTGTTTCTTAAACTTAACTGAATGTCATCATAGCAATCATAGCATGAGTTGGCAACTGATCCACGAACAAACATATATAATTATATACATATTATTAACGCCTTATTACGTTAATAATAATAATAATTCAAAACAAATACACTTTTTTGGCGTTCGCCTTTAGAGAAAAAAAAATTTATATATAAAAAAAACCGAAACGACTCTCGATAATATACATTTTAAACCTAATGGTAACTTTTATGTTACATAACTAAAAACTAAAAATTCCACTACGTCTTGAAATAACTTAAAGAAAAGTATTAAAAAAAAATATCTCCCTCCTAAAACAAAAATATACACACACGCAACAAACAAACAAACAAACAAACAAACAAATAAAAATTTAACTAAATTGATTTAAAAAATAAAATAAAACCCGTTTTAGTTTAAAATTCAAGTTTCACATTGAACGTGGAAGGGAATCTTTGATTGAAGCTAAAGCACTAGAAAAAATTAATTTAAAAAAATATAAAATTTAACGATTCCCTTTCCATGTTCGTACATATATATTTTTTTTTAAATTAAATTAAATTAAACTAACAACAATCAATCACAACCTTGCTACTCCATCTAAAACTGCTTAATATTCTCAAACAAAAATAAATAAAAAAATCTCTCTAACATATTTATAAACGAATAATTACAACATTACGAAGTACACACATATCTGAGATCTAAATTAGAACAACGATTTTAGATGAAGTATAATTAGTATAAATAATATAACTACGCTAAACGAGGACGCAAATTGTAAAGTTTATAACCACGTAGAACAAAAAGGACGAAAAAATTCCGTAGAGTTTATAACTTGTCTCAATTACTTTGCCTACTCCGCAAATTTGGCTTAAAGGTCTAGTTACCAGGCCATAAAATTAAAAAAAAAAGGTCCGCAAATTGCTAATGCCGCCATTTTGATGACTTAATCTGTGACACACTCGGTACCGTTGACGCATGGACGTAGGATATAACCAGGACAGATTGCTTGAAAAAATTGCATTAACGAAAATGAACTGTATTACCAACAGTTACAGTACATTTTTCGTTGCGCCTTATACAGATGCTAATCCGAGCAGAGAGAGAGCCAAGCGGAAGTCATGTGTCTCTTTATTTTATCTTGCCAGACTAAAAAAATGCAGTTGATTGAAAAATCTTAGTTATAACACTTGTATGTCAAATTGTACATCAATTATTTTAATAAATTTCAAGTCAATAATCAACTTAATTTCGTTATTTATATTCCTAAATGTTTGTAACTCTTTCACGCAAAAACTACTGAACACGTTGTCTGGGACACCAGAAAAGACATAAGGGTATCTTCCATCGTTCAACGCGGACGAAGTCGCGGGCACCAGCTAGTAAGCTAGTAATAAAATGAACAATGCGAAAATTACAACTGGTAAAAGTGTTGGCTAATTTATAGGAAACTACTATACTATATGCAGGTAGAGGTATATTACAACATTTCAATTTGTCTCACATAACAAAAATCATATTGTCACCCTATTAGGATTGGACACACAGCCACCTTCTACTACATATCCTGTTCGGGGCGCTTTTTAGCTGCAAGTGATCGATATTGATTATTATATTAGATCCATGCGTTAAAGAAAAGAGACTTGACGACGAGTTTTTAGTGGCCGATGACGTCATAGGAATGTTAATGTGACAAGGTTCCTGCTCATTATTAATTTGAAGAGATTATAAAATTTATAAATTTGACGAATATTTATGACATGAATGAAATACTGTTTCAATGCTCCCTTTTGTGTTATAGCATATTTTTAAGAGAATTTTTTATCACAGCAAAAAGGCATTTCATGTTTATAAATCATATCATTTGACACATCGAACGTATCAACATTGAAAAATCAAATTAAATTAATATTCATATATTTTTCATTAGTATGAAGATTAATTAATTTCAGTTTTCATTATATATTTTTTTAAAGAATTACAAAAAATGAGGAAACATTGCAACAGATATAAACCCCGTAAATCGTTAATTTTGATGATGTTTTTTATTTTTTCATAATTTTTTTATTTTATTTTGATGACTGTATTTTTTAGATGCGGATGACGTCACGTGGATGTTAATATGACAAGGTTGCTCATTAGCAATTTGCGATGATTATATACCATTTTTTTTTTGCTATGCGTAATGTACACAATACAATAATATACAATTTCGTCGTAAGGTTAATCGAATGGTTTAACCATTAATCATTAGTTAATTAAAAATTAACTAATAAAGTTTAACCGTCGCTCAAAGACAGAAAACAAGTTTAACGAAAACATTAAACATTCAATTATTATTCTAAACACAATTTCTCTTCGTTATCACAATTGTTATTGATATTTGTTATTTTCATAAACAACAATTTATTATGCACAAAATATTTGCATTTCGAATGAATTTTCCCTACATTTTATGGCGTCCATAGACAAATGTTAGGGGAATTCGTAATTTAATGAAAAAAAAAAATCTTAATAAATTTAACCTTTGACAACAGAAAAACATATTGAACTAAAATATGAACGACATATCGACATATTTTAAAGTAGCATTCGCTAGATCGAAAAAAATCCAGGAAAATCTCCAAAAAAAAAAATCAAAATTTGAGATCCCTAGGGGAATTTTTGATATCAAGTTTCTAGAATATTGTAATAGAAATTGTCAAAATCATAGAAACATTTTAACATAAACAGGCCGAAACAACTACTTATAATATATATTATTGCCAAGGTGAGATGACAGATGTTTAATTACACGTCATTTTTTTAAAATTAATTATTTTTTTAAAAATCTATTGTATTGAAATTACGTCTAATGCGAAACGGAGCTATTTAAAGAAGAGATTTTTATTCCTAGTGTATTTTTTCAATCCTCAATTTTCTATTTACTTGTTATAATATTAAGGCTCGAGTTCACCAACAGTCGGTTATTGTTAAACAGCTGTTTAAAATTTAAACAGCCGTTTAATAATATTTTGTAAGTTAAGTAAGTTAAGTCATTAAGTTAATCAGATGTTTAGGGCATTTAACCCGCGTTTTAGCGATGGTGATCAACAAAATATTATTAAACGGTTGTTTAAATTTTAAACAGCTGTTTAAAAACTAACCGTCTGTTGGTGAACTCGAGCCTAAGTATATATGATAACGGCTAACTGGGCGACTAAAAATTTTTTTAATATTCAGTGAAAGTAAAGAGAATTTATCTCAAAATCAAAATATCACAAAAGTCGATAATTGCCTGTTTTTGCCCAAAACATATGGGGCGTCAAATATTAATTCATTTCATTTCAGCTAATCGTCAGACATTTCAATTTCAACAAATATCGACAAATATTTGTCAATATTTGGCAAATAACTACATTGGCTTGAAGAACGCCAAAAATGGCGTTTTTCAAATAGGCATAAAAATAATTTGACAGCAAACTGTCTATTACATGCATTTAACTTCAGAGTCGCAATTTATTTTGAATTAAATTAAACTTTACTTGTCAACAATTTTAACTCTTTTAATAGAAAAACAAATGTTAACAATTTTTCGTCAAAAATCCTAACCTTACAAAAATATATATAAAAAAAAAAAAAAAACCTAAAACGCGAGACCAGCTCTCAAATGTAACTATTGTATTATGGACGCCACATACCATCACTGTGGCTCCAATAGGCGTGATTTCTTCGTAACCAAAGCGACGTCCAATTTTGTGCCACGTTTCACGGCCCTACCTGTTGACCTGTCGTTGGCGTCCAGACTAGCGTCCATCATCCTGCTCGACCTGCAATACAAGTAGTCCGCTGCACTGTCGACCCTCTGCAACGCCGCGTCCACTGCGGTCGGCAACTTCGACGTGTCGCAGTGGACCGATGGACCTGGGTTCGAGTCGTCCATGTCCAGTACCGTGTACTCGTCGCACCTCAACTGGCGACGGCGACGGTGACCGTCCGCCGTCGCCGCGGCGGTGACGGGCGACGCGTGGAACTTGGGAGACGTGGACGGCGTCCGGCTGGGAGACGTCCTCGCACTACTGTAGCCCTGGTCCACTTCCGAATCGGCGTTCTCGCGCGATTTCAATATCTGCATCATTCTGCGGTCGACATTTCGATGAAGTTAATAATTTGTATTCCATTTTTAAACCTCTTAGATGACGTGTTTTGGGGAGGGGCGCGCATCAGAAATTCGCTTCTTTTATTATAACCACCGGTTGGAATATCTACCGAAAAGGGATATCGACCAACCTAATTTTCGGCCTTTTTTTTTTTCATCATTTTGCAGTGGCGGTGTTTTACGTCTGGCGGCAGTGGCCACCCCCTTACAGAAGACCACCGTGAAGTAACAGTGTGTGTGTGTGTGTGTGTCCTATCTTTTAAGTTGGACCATAGTTGCACATAGTTACGAAGTTTTATCAAAATTGGTTCAGTAGTTTAGGAGTTCATCGGCGACAAACCTGTGACGAAGTCGCGTGCAATAGCTAGTCCACTTAATGGTATGTGGCTACCGTCACAAAGGTCCACTTGATGGTATGTGGTCACCGTCACAAAGGTCCACTTGATGGTATGTGGTTACCGTCACAAAGGTCCACTTGATGGTATGTGGTTACCGTCACAAAGGTCCACTTGATGGTATGTGGTTACCGTCGCAAAGGTCCACTTGATGGTATGTGGTTACCGTCACAAAGGTCCACTTGATGGTATGTGGTTACCGTCACAAAGGTCCACTTGATGGTATGTGGTTACCGTCACAAAGGTCCACTTGATGGTATGTGGTTACCGTCACAAAGGTCCACTTGATGGTATGTGGCTACCGTCACAAAGGTCCACTTGATGGTATGTGGCTACCGTCGCCTATAACACAAGCAACGGCACAGGTTCCGCAAGTTCTCTGTCGACCATAGTGATGGAATTGAGGATAAGGAAATAGACTAGCATTTTTTTATTATGACGAGTAATGTTACCACTATGTCTCCGCCTCCTCTACTTTGACGACACGTTTGGTCTAGTGGCTAGTAGCCCTAGCTGTTAATCAAGCGGTCGCCGGTTCGAATCCGGCTAGGGGCAAATGTTTATGTGTTAACATTTTACCCTTGTACCCGAGTCGTGGATGTTTTGTATTTATAATATGTATGTATTTATAAAAAAAGTATGTAGTATATCAACTGTCTGGTATCCATAATACAAGCATTAGTTTCTTAGTGTGAATGTGTGAAGATATTTATTTATTATTACTTCCAGGGCTGTGCAAGCTAAAATACACTGCGAAAAGGGACTGAGAACAAACACAATATCCGATATTTTAACCAACATAATGCTCTCATATAATTTACCTCTGCAGGAGTCTGACGATGGGCGCAATGGTTTCTGGCTTCCGCCTGGTGCGCGCCGCCAGCCAAGGCGGCCACGCGGGCAGTCCTAAGTCCGCGCGGGTGCAGCCCACGCAAGCGCAGCCCACGTCCACCGGAGGCTCCAAGTTAAGGCGCACATCTGCACAACACAACACAACACAACACTTACTCACTCACTCACTCACTATCGGCGTGTCTCAAATCTCAAAAGAAAAAACGTTGACAAAAAATATATTGAAAATAGTAAATCCATACTAATATCATAAATGTGAAAGTAACTCTTGTCTGTCTGTTACTTTTTCACGCTTTAACAACTCAACTGATCATCGTGAAATTTTGCATAGACGTTGTCGGGGATACCGGTAAGGTATTGTTAAAAAATTGTTAAACTCATCTAGAAAAAAAAGTAGGTACTGTTAACGAGAGATCATCTGAAATTAAGAAAACTAATGCCTGGCAAATAATACTCACTTGACAAACTCAAATTCAAATACTTGTTTAGCCGCTCTTCACCGTCCCTTTTGAAACGGTTCACAAACTTTGGATGTTTTGTTGGCAAGTCGGCATCTGTTATCACGTATTGGGCCAGTAGCATAGCATAGGAGGCCGGTGTCGGTGCCAGGAGTCTCCAGTTGACGTGTTGGCCAATCATCCACTCCAACTGTCTAAAAGTTTTCCCCTCGAGCGGATGCGGGCAGAAATTCGATAGATACTTCAATGTTGGCACCATTGAGAGTTTTTCTTCACTCTTCACTGGAACATTCATTCATGGTGAATTTCAACTTCTCTCAAGAGGTTTCCAAAGTTTTTAAAAAGCATTATATGAAAGAACTAATTATACAAAACATAGGGAAATTACTTTATGTCTTTCAAATAGTGACAGAAATATTAAAACACTTTTACTTACAATACTACCAAAATACCTAGTATTGGCTGGGCACAATGTGTTTCGCAGTCGTTTGAGCAGCCCTCTGGCGGCAATAACCACCCCCTTACAGAATACCCTTGAAATAACAGAATATGTGCTGTTGTGTTTGGTGAGCGAGTAAATGATGCCAGAGCCTTTTCTTATCCCTTATCCTTAATCCTTCTATGGTCGGCAGCGCACTTGCCACACCTATGGCGTTGTTTGTGTTATAGCTGACGGTAGCCATCTACCATCAAGTGGACTGTCAGCCTGTCTGTTGACCTTGACATTAAAAAAAATGTAGAAATTAAAAAGAAATTTAGAATTAACCACCTAGATCAAATAGATCAATCAATTTTGAACGATAGTTGTACAGTGTTCATTCAATTACATTACATTAATAAAGTCGGGAAAAAGAGTATGTTTAGAGATTTAGATTATCTTGCAAAATTAAAGTATTAATTATGCAAACACAAGGTAATCACGTATATATGTTTTTATTTACAAAACAGTGGCAGTCACATTTCATAGTAGAAAACACGTATAACCTTCAGGTACATTCTCTTTTAAGGGCACGTATACTTTCCATTTACGTGGATGATGCAATTGTTATTCTTACCTTATTTCATAAGCAAATTAAGACAAATTAAGTAAACAATTGGTTACAATTGGCTTTTTGTTATTTGTACTCACCAGCAAGACTGAGACACGCCAAAGCAACGTGCAAGAGCCGATCGACCCGCAGCCGATGGTCGTCCATAAAGGAGTCCAGTAGAGAGACCGCTGTGTGCAGGGTCAAGATACTGTAGTTGTTATCTATGGCTATATTTCTGAGCAATTGTACTAGAGAACCTCGATATTCCAACTGAAAATACACAATATAATTGCCTTTTAGACTTTTGTAGTTGTGGTAATAGAAGACAACCTACATTTTTTACAAAATAGGATTATAAAAACATTTTGAAATTTTTTAAAGTTGGTGTTCAAATTGATTTCATTTGATCTTGTAGTAGTTGTAGTAGATTGATGCCTTATAGTCTTTCAGATTATAATAAAAATATTATAGTATGTAAAATTTTTAATATATACTAGCTGGTACCCGTGACTTAGTCTGTGTTGAAAAAAAAAAGACAATGGTGGGGTCATATATTTTCTTATTAGTATAGTGACATACCATTTCGATGCATACCATACTAATAAGAATAATGAATAATGAAGAGAAGAATAAGAATAATAAGAATTTTTTTATTAATGTAGAACATTATTAAAATCACTAAAACTAAAACACACTAACTAGAACACTAAAAGATGAGAAAACACTTAAGTATATATGATTTTCATAAACATTACAAGACTAGATTTATATTAACTCATTATTGTCCATTCAAAAGAAGTCTATATAAAAAAAAATCATAAAAAATCAACACCATTTTGCATATGCAATTTCATTTTACATATAATATTTAAAAATAATCTCAATTGATGATTTAAACATGTAAGTAGAAATCTGATAAGAATGTATTTCACTTATCAATAATTTATTTTAGATGTATATAACAATATTTATTTATTTGTATTCTTCACACAATTATAGATAAGACATTTATCAGATTTCAATGATATTCAACACAAACACATAAGATTAGAACTCTAATAAAACAAAAATGGTTATGTATTTATAGTCATAAAGAATTTTTTTTTACTCTGCAACGAGGTATTTGTCTATTTCAGATCTGTTCATATTTATGTTTAAACAATATTATCCTATATAGTGTCCTCTCAGGTTGAAAATTTGCATAAAATCAAAATTGGTAATTCAAAAGTTATTCTCATAATCTATACATTTGTCAGTTATTACAAAATATTATGCAAAAACATTGCACAATGTTATTAAACAATAAAATAATAAGTTTCAAATATGTATGATGTAATTTTAATTTTAGGATGAAAATTATTATTATTTTAAGAAAATTCAAAAAGCATTTCACAATGTTATTAAACAATTTACAACAATTAACAAAAATTTCAAATATGATGAAATTTTCATTTTATGGTGAAAATTATTATTATAGATATTTACAGACTTTAGTTTAATTTTTATCTTTATAATATATTTTTTTAAATTACTGATAAATATATAACCAGTAAATTTGTAAATCACATTAAAAATTGTAAATACAGAGATTTACATTACATTTTGAATTTTTTTTACACTAAAATTATAATCCAAATCTAATGAAAGAGGATCCACAGGAAACAAACAGTAGCTATATTTATCAATATTAAATATGGCCAAGATAAGAAATCAACAATGACATTTGTTTTAATCTATACCACACTAATACCTATTATAAAGAGAAAAGATTTGTATTTTTGGTTGTAATGAATAAACTCAAAAACTTGTGCTTGTGTTATGGCCACCTACCATCAATTACCATCGGATACAAAATAATTGTCAGTTATTTTGTATCCGATTTTATTATGTTTTATTTCTTATTTGTTTTATTTATCCGATTTTATTATACAAATAACAACAAAAAAAATGTAAAATTTGTGGTAGGTACTTGAAATACAATGAGTTTAGATTAATAGTGTATATTATAGTTAATAACAAAAAAAAACAGTGTGCTCAAGACCACACAACAGAAGTGAAAAATTCATCAAGGCGAGGTTAATAATAGTTAATATAGTAAGTAAGCAGACTTGAGCCAACTCTACCAGAACGAGTGTTACATAGCTGAGCATTTCAGCTCAGTCTCATTCAATAGCAACAAAATTAAGTGCATAGTGTGCCTAAACAATTGTTCACTTCAAAAATTATAAAGAGTTTACCAACCTGCGGGGACTGCAAATGAAAAGGAGGCCTTCCAGAATCCTTTGAGAGCATTGCATTCCAAATATCTGACCGGTACTCGCAAACATATTCATTCTTTGGATCTGACAAAACCTAAAATTAATTTTTAAAAATCTATTACTACCTGCACTGAGCAATCCAAGAAGATAATGTAGTATTACACAACTTTGAATCACACGAATATGATCGTAATTGTTTGTCATTTAAATTTCAAAAATATCAAATAAAATATAAAAAAGCTTACGTGTATTTCGTGTTCATCATTTTCATCATAAAAGTCTGCATAAATTGGTGAACTTGAATCACTCTCTTGAGAAGCACTTATATTGAGCTGGGACATATTTAAGGACTCCATTCATATGAGAAATGTGCTCGAGAGTTAACCAAGCATTTATAGCGAAAAAAACACTTATTATTATTCCCCTGTTAACAATTAAATCTATATATGACCACGTGGATTTAAGTGTCAGACAGTAGGTGCTGGCAGGAAAATTTCACTTTTTCAAATATTTGTCCGCGTTTACATTCATATTTGAATTGAACACATATACTATTAATTACAGTGCACTGATAGATGAAAAAAAATAACGCGTAACTTAACTAGTCTTCTTTTAAAAATGCAAACAACGAATGAAATAATGCATACGTCGTTCTTTGTTAAATTATTGAAGTGAAATGAAAATTGAAATGAAATATAATTTTGCGAAAGAAAGAACTATTTGTACACAGAACAAATATATATTTTACTATGTTTGACAATGACAAACTGTCATGGAACAGATTCGGTAGCCCTAGTATGAGTATATAATGCCCACACCCGCACCCGCTATAGCGAGAGTATAAAATATTTGTATGGAAAATTTTAGCAAGCGGGCATTATAAACTCACACTAGAGCCACTAATGACTGATAAAAGAATAATATTATTTTATAATATATCATAACTAGCGATAAATATTATAAAACAATAAATTGGTTGGGTGTTTTAGATCAAGTTATCGGAGAAACGCAGAATTGCAAAAAGAGACAATAAATGTCATTTGCCCCTTTACTCTCATTTCTCATCGTATCTAATAATAATGTCAACAATCGTAGTAGTATAGATTAAATGAGAACTAAGTTATTATGTTAATTAGGAAAATCCATATATGGGCATTTTTGTGGCCAACTACAGAAATACCAACATCATGAAAAAATAGTCTACGTCACTCATGTAGTTGCCAACAACGTAGACTTTTTGGCGGTAGATAGAAAACTTTACTTATTCTTTTAGTAAGTATGTTGTTACGGCCTTGATCATAAAATTCAAAGATTATATAAGTACTAAAGTAATATTATATATCTTATCTTATCTTTTAAGAATCATGCCAAAGATATAAAACATTTTAAAGTTTAAGGGGATAGTGATTTCAAATTATTTATAGGTGTCTTATATTATTATTAACTATGAGTATCTTCTTATGTCAATCAACGGATTTTAAAACTTTTTTTTAATAAACGAGGAATGTTTGTGTAAATAATTTGCAGAAAAAAAATTGCACCATTGGTAATATAATTATAATAGTTAGGTATATGAAAATATATACCTAAGTATTATAATTTATATATGTAGAAAGTAATTCTATCAACGTTTTTCAGTAAAGAAATTTATTAGTTTTGCTGTTTTCATCTCTGTTTTCGTATACTGCACTTCGTAGTCGGCAATTTCTTAAATCGAGCTGGCAACATTGTCTGTACTGTACATTGTACGTCACTACGTCACTTTTTGGAAGGCAATGGATATTTAGCGGCTGATTGTGTTTTTCCAAATAAATTAAAAAAGTACTAAATATAATATAGTTTTAATATAACAAATACAGTATTCATTAAGTAAAAGTTATAAGAAGAAGATGTCGTATTCAAATAGTAAGTTTGTAATAAGTAGTATCCGTCGAATGATCTCTCTCTTATTAGAATCGAATTGAGGCTGGTCTCTCTTAAATATAAAGTTATTCGTTTTACTTGCATTGTGATGTCGTATAACATGTTTAACGGGTTAATGTTGTACGTTTCTATTCACAGAATACGTGTTCGCTGCTCTACCGAGAACGCAACGAGGCACGCCGTTAGTTTTAGGCGGTGATCCAAAGGGCAGAAATTTTTTATATACTAATGGAAATTCAGTGATAATAAGGGACATAGAGAATCCAGCGATCGCAGACGTGTATACAGAGCATTCGTGCCAAGTGAACGTGGCTAAATATTCGCCCAGTGGTTTCTACATAGCTTCTGGAGGTAATTTTTTAACTCTTATCTATGATTCATTGTTTATTTGTGAATTATTTGCAACGGATACTTTTTGGTTCTATCAGGAGGTAGATAAGCATTCAATAAAATTCATGCTAACTATTTATTAATAATTTCCAATTAGTATTATATATAGGTATAGGTGTGTCACAAAATTTACAATTGTCATTAGGGGGGCTGATAGGCTTGGCTAAAAAGTGACAAGTTTTCGAAATGTCTGCATTTTTATGAATTTTGTAGAGTATGTACAGTATTACATTATATATTACAATTATATATTAGTGATTTTTATTGTTTTGATAAAGAAAAAATACTCTTTTCTCCAAATGAAAACAGTTATTGTAACATAACTATAATAGACATAATACCTCGCAAACATTTTTATGGGTAATGAATGATAAATACTATAAACATGTAAGAAGTACATTCTTTTATGTATCATCAATAGTTGATCCTGGTACACGCCAAATAATGACTTATAGGAATTAATTTTTTGGAAAAAAAAAATATGGCTCATGTAGTACTCGCAAACAATGTAGTTTTTTATATTTGAAAGAATTTTGAAATGAATTAAGCTGTTTTTGAGTTTATTCATTACAAAAGACATACAAAAAAATAAAATGTTTTCTCTTTATAATAGTGTGTACAGGATAAATGTGTTGTATAAGTGAACATCTCTCTGCTTTATTTGAACATCTACTATATTTCAAAATTCAAAACGATTTTAAAACAAATTCACTCGCTGAGACACCTCACATAATATGCTGTTATATTTTCACGGTAGTCTTCTGTAAGGGGGTGGTTACTGCCGCCAGACATACTGCCCAAAAGACTGCTAAACATAGTGTGCCCTGCCACTACTTTCCAAATTCAGACCAAAGCCAACTTTGAAAAGTTAATTTTCAAAGTTGACCCAGTCGGGAATCGAACCCAGGGCCCTCTGAGACATTAGGCAAGTACCCCTACCACTCGTCGAACAGGCTCGTCAAAACAATTCTAAAATTAGTGATTAGTTATAATTTAGTAAAATAGTAATGTATAAGTATATGACCTTGTCCAATAAGGCGACATGTCCATGTCCTGCAGGAAAAAGCCTCTAAATAAAGATTTAATAATAAGAAATAAAAATAATATAAAATATTTATTTCAAAACTCCAGATTAAAATAGTTTAAATTTTGACCCCTACACTAAGCTCAGCTTGTATTAAGCTTAATTATTAATATTAAGAAATCCAGCGAATATGTAAACGAAGTATAAAGCCCAATTAAGTCAAAATTACTTTTATAATTAAAAAAAAAATCCAGCTACCCGTCTAAAAATTAAATAACTTTACGAGCGAAGTCGCTGGCGAATGTTAGCAAATAATAACTTTATTTTAGTTATTAATATTGTTGTTTCATTGGGTGTCCAAGAAATATTAAAGTTCGGGCAGCTGTTACGTACTTAATGCTGACAAGTGATCTGTCGTCACAGCGTTTTGGAACCGCGCCAGATAGAGCGTGGTTATTCCAGATTTAAATCGCGATATGAGCCTAAGATTAGATGTTTTATAAATTACTAGCGACCCGCCCCCGGCTTCGCACGTATGCGTTTTTTTCTGCAAATTGTGTACAACTAGCTGTTGCACGCGACTTCATTCGCGTAACTTTATAGAATACTAGCTGAACCTGGTCACGCTTCGCTGTGGCTCAGTCAGCATCGTTCCATAACTACGGACAATGTATGAAAATTATGTTTTTTTTTATAAAAAAAATCACTTTCCCATTATTATTATTGCATATGAAATTATTGGGTACGAGATTAGTCATGTAAGCAAACTCCTGTTTACAGATGCATCAGGCAAAGTGCGAATTTGGGACACAGTGAATAAGGAGCATATTCTAAAAAATGAATTTCAACCAATCGGTGGTCCGATTAAGGATATCGCATGGAGTGCTGACAGTCAACGTATGGTTGTCGTCGGCGAGGGACGTGAAAGGTATTTTAAATTTTGCTCTAACTTCTCTAAGTATATTTTTAATTTTTCAACGCGGACCAAGTCGCGGGCACCGAGTAGTGTTTACTTTACATAATAAATTTAAAACTGAAGCAACCTTTTTATAATAGAAGGTATCGAAAGCAAAATACTGTGACTATTTCATTCATTTTTTCACCAAAAAGAGCAAGCACTATTGAATCAATTTGAAGCAATGACACGTTTGGTCTTAGTGGCTAGTAACCCTAGCTGTTAACCAAACGGTCGCGGGTTCGAATCCCACTAGGGGCAAATGTTTATGTGTTAACATTTGTACCTGAGTCATGGATGTTTTGTATAATATGTATGTATTTACAAAAAAAAAAGTAATCTATATCAACTGTCTGGTATCCATAATAAAATCATTAGTTGCTTAGTGTGGAACTATAGATGGTGCTGTGTGTGGGATGTGTGAAGATATTTATTTATTTATTTATTATTTATTAATTTCAAGCAAGCTTGAAAATGTTATCATCCGGTATTGCAGGTTCGGACACGTGTTCATGTCTGAAACTGGTACGTCCGTCGGTGAGATCAGCGGTCAATCGAAACCGATAAACTCTGTAGATTTTCGTCCGTCCCGTCCTTTCCGTATTGTCACAGCGTCCGAGGACAACACCATCGCTGTCTTCGAAGGACCACCGTTCAAATTCAAGTGCACCAAACAGGTCAGAATTATAACAGGTCAGGTCAGAATAAGTTTCAGCCGTCCACTGCTTTACATTTACAATGACAGCTAACAGCTTCATTGTATTATGAACCTTATACATATTGTATCTTAAGGTTAATTGTGAGTTTTAAGTTTTCTTCGTTAATCATCTGTGCCATACAGATAGGCCTATAGGAGCCTATAAACGAAGCCTTAAACAAGCTCTCGAAAATATAGTTTTGTAGTCTCATTTTTGTTGCAGCCAGTTTATGTTTGTTTTGTATTTGTTAACTGGTTTATTTATTTGTTTTTCTCTTTCTTTTTTTTTGTGTAATTTTTACCTTTTTGTATGTTTTCTACCAGCTCCAGTATTCTTGTGTGACTTGTAATTTATAATATGTTTTAGTAATTTAGTGGAAACTTTGCTGATTTATGTTTTTCTTGTATGTATGTTTGTAGTGTGTAGCGAGATATTGTATGTTTCCCTAATATAAATAAATAAATAAATACTTTCTTTTCAGTGTGAATGAAAATAAAAGTTTTTAATCTATTGTGATGAATGTATTGTTTTTTTAAGGAGCACACTCGCTTCGCTCAAGCTGTCCGATACAGTCCGGACGGTAGTTTGTTTGCATCGGCTGGCTTCGATGGCAAGATATTCCTCTACGATGGAACTACTTCAGAGTTAAAGGGAGAGGTGATGTCTTTTCTTATCATTTTCCAATGAAACGTCTAGGAGAGTTTATCTTTTTTTATGGTTATAAGCTTTGTAGTTAAGCTAACAGTAACATGTCATAAATGGAAAAAGTGTGCAGTCAATGTTAGTAGCATATAAAGGTTAAGGAAAAAATAAAGGGTTACAGAATTCACTCACTGAAACAGAATAGTATATATATATATGTTGATATTTCACATTGGTCTTCTGTAAGACGGTGGTCACTGCCGCCAGACGGGCTGCCCAAATGCCCTGCCACTACTTACCAAATCCAGACGAGAGCAAACTTTGAAAAGTTCATTTCCAATATTGACCCGACCTGGAATCGAACCCCCCTGAGACGTAAGGCTCGCTCAACATCAACATGAATTAAATTTGTTTTTTTTTTTTTTTTTTGCATATTTTTGCCTATTATTTCCTTGCAATTTGGAGAAAAGTAGAGTGTCGAAAGTATCATTAAGGTTCTCTTTTCACTACACTCGGAAAGTGAATTCAATTGAAATTCACTTGGAATGTAACTCGGCTTCGTCTGAAACTTTCTCCTAATACTAGTACTATTTTTCATATATATAGATCGGTTCGCCGGCTCACAAAGGAGGCGTGTACTGTATCTCATGGTCGCCAGATGGCAAACAACTGTTGTCCTGCTCCGGGGACAAGACGTGTGCCATTTGGGACATAGAAACCATGGAGAGGACAACTTTGTTCAACATGGGCAACGCCGTGGAGAACCAGCAGGTGAGCACTTTACTTAAAATTTGCTCTGACATCGTTTAAAACTAGATTCAATTTTTTTTTTAACTTTGGAAATTTTGGTACCTATGGTATAAATCTTTCTTAATTTCAAAATAAAATTATAAAATTCATATATATATATATATATATATATTTTATATAAATATGAAAATGATGATTTAATATTTTCAATTTTAAATACTTATCTAGTATGTCACGCCGTTACCAAATTACACAATATTTACCCAAATGAAATCTATAATTTCTTCTCACCTAATTGTACAACAAGTTTCAACCATCGAAGTACTACAAGTATGGAATTTGCATCACAAATGTCAAAGCGGCACATAAAAAGTATGTACGCCTAAAACGGAATAATGGCGGAGTCAATGGTGAATGGTAGTAACGACCAAGTTCTACTATTCATTTTAAAGTCCAACGTGTTGACGTGAAGTCACATTTTCTTTAAATGACAGACTTTTTGTTGGTTTTAAATGACACACGACAGAGTTGATGCTCTACGCATATGTCACTTTTAAATGTTCCACAAAGTTTTTAGTGTTTTTTGTACTGCGTGAGAAATCCATAGTTGTATTACATTGATTGTTTCAACAGTTGATTCGAAAATAAGTTTGGTCTAGTGGCTAGTAACCCTAGCTGTTAACCAAGCGGTCGCGAGTTCGAATCCCGCTAGGGGCAAATGTTTATGTGTTGACATTTACCTTTGTAATTTGAGTCATGGATGTTAGTACTTATAATATGGTATGTATTTACAAAAAAAAAAAAAGTAATCTATGTCTGGTAACAATAATACAAGCATTATTTGCTTAGTGTGTAACTACTAGATGGTGGTGTGTGGGAATGTGTGAAGATATTTATTAACATTATCATCATCATCATCTGTGGCGACAGGTGTCGTGCCTGTGGCAAGGGAAACACCTGCTGTCCGTGTCACTGTCGGGCGCCATCAACTACTTGGACGTGGAGAACCCTGACAAGCCTCTGCAAGTGTTGCACGGTCACAACAAGCCCATCACCTGTCTCGCCCTGAGGCCCGACAGGCAGGCGGTGTACACGGCCAGCCACGACGGATTCGTCACCGAGTGGAACGTGGAGACCGGTGAGGACTAAACTAGTCTTACTTACTTTCAGAATGTGTTTCAGACCGCCACCCTATATATCGTCGCACAATATTAACATTGACCATAGACCATGTATGAAGATAGATACGTACTTGTGGTATATACCACAAAACTACTTACTTTCAGAATGTGTTTCAGACCGCCCCCACCCTATTAATCGTCGCTCAATATTAACATTGACCATAGACCATGTATGAAGATAGATACGTACTTGTGATATATACCACAAAACTACTTACTTTCAGAATGTGTTTCAGACCGCCCCCACCCTATTAATCGTCGCTCAATATTAACATTGACCATAGACCATGTATGAAGATAGATACGTACTTGTACAAAACTACTTACTTTCAGAATGTGTTTCAAACCGCCACCTTATTAGTCGTCGCTCAATATTAACATTGACCATAGACTATGTAAGAAGATACTTACTTGTCTCTTTTTTTTTTTTTTTTTACTAAGTTACAAATAAATGATTGATTGATACTGTGGCCTATACCACAAAACTTAACAATTACAATTCTACAATTGTAAAGTTACAACTTTGTAATAATACATGACGTGTGCGTACCATAAAAAATATACAAGTGACATATTTTTTTTTTGTAGAGGAAATTTTTTACAAAATTTGTTAACGCCTACTACAATTTATTGTATCACAAAACTTTACATCATATTACAAATGTTTTAACCGGAAATATTTACAAATATATAGATGACAATTGTAGGTTTAATATTTGTGTTACAGTAAATTGTAATAATAAGTAGATACACATATAATAATATGTAGAATTGTAGCTAAAAAGTTTACAATTCACTAAACTTGTGTCGAGAGAGTATAATTGCAATATAAATTATTGTTATTGTTTTCAACGAGATCTATGTGTCACGAAATGTTTAGATCTAGTGGGAGAATTATTTTATCAATCTGGTAACGAAAAAGTAAACAACATCTCCACATCTTATTTTTGCCTAAATCATCTCAGGAGCCATTCACTATCCACACGATGGTAAATGGTTACCGTTGCGTTCTTTCTTTCATCACACAAGCTAAGGCACGTCCCTTGTCCCTTATCCTTAATTCCTTCTATGGTCGTTGCTCGTTTTATAGGCGACGATGGCCACCTACCATCAAATGGACCGTCAACCTGTCTGTCGAAAGATAGATTTTTATTTTGGACGTCCGATAGTTTCGTTAACGATTACGGAGCTCCATAACATTCCCGATTGACATCAACATTAACGTTACGCTGTTGATCTGTTTACAAACAGTTCGTTCTCTGGTGCAGGTGAGGGCAGAAGCGTCCAGGGTCAGGGTCACGGAAACCAGGTGAACGGGATGCGTTCGGGGGCAGGTGGATCCTTGCTGTCTGTCGGAATCGACGATTCTCTGCGAGTCGCCAAACCTCCCAATGAAGGTTTCTTGTTGATTTAATCTATGCTCATTTGACTATCATTCGATTGTCCTAAATAGATAAAAGCGTGTAAAGCGCCATCTTCTTCTAATTGTATAACATCAAAAAACAGTGTGAAATACAATATCCCTTTTGGGTACTAATTACTACTAAATATTGAGGGCAGAGGTAATAATATTAAACTGAAAAATAAAGTCATCTCCAACAATAAAATAAGGTTTCTAAATAAGGTTCTAATAAAATATAAAATAAATATTGTTATATATTATATAAAATATATGGCCACAATGGGGCCAGTGTAGCACACCTTCTATCTATTAAATCTTTGTCTAATTCAATTCGACAATACTACACTAGCGCCATTTTAATTTACTCGTATTTAAGGATTTTTTAATACAATAGAGTCGGTCCTTGTAACTCTACACTCCATAACTGTCAAGAGTCAACATTTTGTCAAGAGATGTAATGGTATTGATATATATATATATATATATATATATATATATATATATATATATATATATATATATATATATATATATATATATATATATATATATATATACATACACACGTTTGGTCTAGTGGTTAGTAACACTAGCTGTTAACCAAACGGTCGCGGGTTCGAATCCCGCTAGGGGCAAATGTTTATGTCATGTGTTAACATTTTTGAATGGATGTTTTTTGTATTTATAATATGTATGTAAAAAAAAAAAGTAATATATGTAGTATATCAACTGTCTGGTGTCCATAATACAAGCCTATAGTTGCTTAATGTGTGGAACTAGATGTTGCTGTGTGGAATGTGTGAAGATATTTATACACAACTAGCCGGTGTCCGCGACTTCGTCCGCGTTGAACGATGAAATGTCAACGCTATGTCCTTTCTCGTGTCACAGACAACGTGTATGCAAAATTTCATGGTGATCGGTTCATTAGTTTTTGCGTGAAAGAGTTACAAACATCCATACATCCAAACATACTTTCGCATTTATAATATTAGTACGGATTATATAGTGCTAAAAAAAAAAATATGTTCCAGGCGATGTCCCTGTTTACACTGAGGATTCGGTCCCACTCGGATCACAGCCTAGGGCCATGGACCACATCATAGATGACGACACGTCCATTATTGCCACTGTCAAAGAGGTAACTAATCGTTGTCACTTTGACACTTGTAGTAGAGAAATGAAAAAAAAAAAAAAAAAAAATTAAGTGTTTGCGCCATAAGAAAGGAGAATCATGACAATTTTGGTCAAAATTGCAACCAAAAATAAAATGTTGAAGATAAGGGTAATTTTTTTTTACAGAAAAATAACAGATTTATTATACTTAATTTAGTTTTTAAAGTTGTATTTTATGATTGAATATTCAGTTTTTTTTTTTTTCGGTTAGGTTATATTTATTATAATTTGAGTGAAAATATTTGATTTATGTACGTCAAGTTAACGAGTTTTTATTTTAATTGATCTTTTCATAAAACGAGTTTATATATAACCTCAAATCGAAACGAGCTAATATAGCGTTTTCTCTTTCACTCAATTCCATACAAAAGACAAGAACAGCAAATCTTGAGTGGACGTATACAATAATAGGTGAACGTTCATTCTACACTACTTTTAGCTTTTTAAACTATAATAAAATATTATAGTAATACCTACGTACTTACCCAATTGCCCCAATCGCTATTTATGCTAAATTGACAGTTTTTTTTTAGTGGAGTGTATTAAGTTAGTTAAATGTTTGAACTCTACAGTTGGCCGTAGTGATAGGCACCAGCAAGCAATCGTCTCTGCCTCTTAACTACGAGCCCACGTGCGTCGCGATCGACACCAAGTCTAGACACGTGGCCGTTGGTGGTGAGTAGTGTTGTCTTGTCACCATCCACTTGATGGTAAATGGTTACCGTTGTGTTTTTTCTTTCATATGACTTCCATTCTTGATGGGTACGCCATTTGGATGACTAGTTGTTTCTAGGGTTCCATCCAGGTCAACTTTAAATATGAACTTTTCAAACTGTACGAGCTGTGGACTGGAATTTAAACTTGGCATCTATTACTCACTCACAACAGCAATGTGTGCTGTTATCTCACAGCGGTCTTCTGTAAGGGGGATGGTTACTGACGCCAGACGGGCTGCCCAAATGACTGCGAAACGTAGTGCGCCCTGTCTTTTGTTTTGTTTAAAAATGTTGTTTTAAAGACCAGAGCCAACTTCATTTGATTCAGTTTTGTAACTTGTATTCTCAGTGTTACTGTTATATTTGTTATTTAATTTTGTGTTTTAATCATTTGCATAATAAATTTCCAAACTGTGGACGCCGTCGGGAAACGAACCCGGAGATCTGTGAACAGTGTGTCTGTCGTGTCGCACAGGCGCCGACAACAAAGTCCACCTGTACACTCTGGACGTCCGCACTCTGACTCCGGGCGTCGAGTTGACTCACCTCGGGCCCGTGACGGACGTGGCGTTCAGTCCCGACTCGAAGTACCTGGTGGCGAGCGACGCCAACAGGAAGCTGATGCTGTACTCGACCGAGGACTATCAGCTGGCGCACAACAAGGAGTGGGGCTTCCACAGCGCCAGAGTCAACTGCGTGGCGTTCAGCCCCGACTCGCTAAGGGTCGCCTCGGGCTCGTTGGACACGGCCATCATAGTGTGGAGCGTCGACGCACCGAGCAAGCACGTCATCATAAAGAGTGAGTCATTCTTTCATTTATAATTAAAAGCACGTCATCTTTATAATTAAGCACGTCATTATAAAGAGTGAGTCTGTCTTTAATTTATAATTAAAAACACGTCATCATTTATAATTAAGCACGTCATCATAAAGAGTGAGTCCGTCTTTTATTTATAATTAAGCACATCATTATAAAGAGTGAGTCATTCTTTCATTTATAATTAAAAGCACGTCATCTTTATAATTAAGCACGTCACGATAAAGAGTGAGTCTGTCTTTCATTTATAATTAAGCATGTCATTATAAAAAGCGAGTCATTCTTTTATTTATAATTAAAAGCACGTCATCTTTATAATTAAGCACGTCATGATAAAGAGTGAGTCCGTCTTTCATTCATAATTAAGCACATCATCATAAAGAGTAAGTCCGTCTTTAATTCATAATTAAGCACATCATCATTAAGAGTGAGTCCGTCTTTTATTTATAATTAAGCACATCATTATAAAGGGTGAGTCATTCTTTCATTTATAATTAAAAGCACGTCATCATTTATAATTAAGCACGTCATGATAAAGAGTGAGTCCGTCTTTCATTCATAATTAAGCACATCATCATAAAGAGTAAGTCCGTCTTTAATTCATAATTAAGCACATCATCATAAAGAGTGAGTCCGTCTTTTATTTATAATTAAGCACATAATTATAAAGAGTGAGTCATTCTTTCATTTATAATTAAAAGCACGTCATCTTTATAATTAAGCACGTCATTATAAAGAGTGAGTCTGTCTTTAATTTATAATTAAAAACACGTCATCATTTATAATTAAGCACGTCATCATAAAGAGTGAGTCCGTCTTTTATTTATAATTAAGCACATCATTATAAAGAGTGAGTCATTCTTTCATTTATAATTAAAAGCACGTCATCTTTATAATTAAGCACGTCACGATAAAGAGTGAGTCTGTCTTTCATTTATAATTAAGCATGTCATTATAAAAAGCGAGTCATTCTTTTATTTATAATTAAAAGCACGTCATCTTTATAATTAAGCACGTCATGATAAAGAGTGAGTCCGTCTTTCATTCATAATTAAGCACATCATCATAAAGAGTAAGTCCGTCTTTAATTCATAATTAAGCACATCATCATTAAGAGTGAGTCCGTCTTTTATTTATAATTAAGCACATCATTATAAAGGGTGAGTCATTCTTTCATTTATAATTAAAAGCACGTCATCATTTATAATTAAGCACGTCATGATAAAGAGTGAGTCCGTCTTTCATTCATAATTAAGCACATCATCATAAAGAGTAAGTCCGTCTTTAATTCATAATTAAGCACATCATCATAAAGAGTGAGTCCGTCTTTTATTTATAATTAAGCACATCATTATAAAGAGTGAGTCATTCTTTCATTTATAATTAAAAGCACGTCATCTTTATAATTAAGCACGTCATTATAAAGAGTGAGTCTGTCTTTAATTTATAATTAAAAACACGTCATCATTTATAATTAAGCACGTCATCATAAAGAGTGAGTCCGTCTTTTATTTATAATTAAGCACATCATTATAAAGAGTGAGTCATTCTTTCATTTATAATTAAAAGCACGTCATCTTTATAATTAAGCACGTCACGATAAAGAGTGAGTCTGTCTTTCATTTATAATTAAGCATGTCATTATAAAAAGCGAGTCATTCTTTTATTTATAATTAAAAGCACGTCATCTTTATAATTAAGCACGTCATGATAAAGAGTGAGTCCGTCTTTCATTCATAATTAAGCACATCATCATAAAGAGTAAGTCCGTCTTTAATTCATAATTAAGCACATCATCATTAAGAGTGAGTCCGTCTTTTATTTATAATTAAGCACATCATTATAAAGGGTGAGTCATTCTTTCATTTATAATTAAAAGCACGTCATCATTTATAATTAAGCACGTCATGATAAAGAGTGAGTCCGTCTTTCATTCATAATTAAGCACATCATCATAAAGAGTAAGTCCGTCTTTAATTCATAATTAAGCACATCATCATAAAGAGTGAGTCCGTCTTTTATTTATAATTAAGCACATCATTATAAAGAGTGAGTCATTCTTTCATTTATAATTAAAAGCACGTCATCTTTATAATTAAGCACGTCATTATAAAGAGTGAGTCTGTCTTTAATTTATAATTAAAAACACGTCATCATTTATAATTAAGCACGTCATCATAAAGAGTGAGTCCGTCTTTTATTTATAATTAAGCACATCATTATAAAGAGTGAGTCATTCTTTCATTTATAATTAAAAGCATGTCATCTTTATAATTAAGCACGTCACGATAAAGAGTGAGTCTGTCTTTCATTTATAATTAAGCATGTCATTATAAAAAGCGAGTCATTCTTTTATTTATAATTAAAAGCACGTCATCTTTATAATTAAGCACGTCATGATAAAGAGTGAGTCCGTCTTTCATTCATAATTAAGCACATCATCATAAAGAGTAAGTCCGTCTTTAATTCATAATTAAGCACATCATCATTAAGAGTGAGTCCGTCTTTTATTTATAATTAAGCACATCATTATAAAGGGTGAGTCATTCTTTCATTTATAATTAAAAGCACGTCATCATTTATAATTAAGCACGTCATGATAAAGAGTGAGTCCGTCTTTCATTCATAATTAAGCACATCATCATAAAGAGTAAGTCCGTCTTTAATTCATAATTAAGCACATCATCATAAAGAGTGAGTCCGTCTTTTATTTATAATTAAGCACATCATTATAAAGAGTGAGTCATTCTTTCATTTATAATTAAAAGCACGTCATCTTTATAATTAAGCACGTCATTATAAAGAGTGAGTCTGTCTTTAATTTATAATTAAAAACACGTCATCATTTATAATTAAGCACGTCATCATAAAGAGTGAGTCCGTCTTTTATTTATAATTAAGCACATCATTATAAAGAGTGAGTCATTCTTTCATTTATAATTAAAAGCATGTCATCTTTATAATTAAGCACGTCACGATAAAGAGTGAGTCTGTCTTTCATTTATAATTAAGCATGTCATTATAAAAAGCGAGTCATTCTTTTATTTATAATTAAAAGCACGTCATCTTTATAATTAAGCACGTCATGATAAAGAGTGAGTCCGTCTTTCATTCATAATTAAGCACATCATCATTAAGAGTGAGTCCGTCTTTTATTTATAATTAAGCACATCATTATAAAGGGTGAGTCATTCTTTCATTTATAATTAAAAGCACGTCATCATTTATAATTAAGCACGTCATGATAAAGAGTGAGTCCGTCTTTCATTCATAATTAAGCACATCATCATAAAGAGTAAGTCCGTCTTTAATTCATAATTAAGCACATCATCATAAAGAGTGAGTCCGTCTTTTATTTATAATTAAGCACATCATTATAAAGAGTGAGTCATTCTTTCATTTATAATTAAAAGCACGTCATCTTTATAATTAAGCACGTCATTATAAAGAGTGAGTCTGTCTTTAATTTATAATTAAAAACACGTCATCATTTATAATTAAGCACGTCATCATAAAGAGTGAGTCCGTCTTTTATTTATAATTAAGCACATCATTATAAAGAGTGAGTCATTCTTTCATTTATAATTAAAAGCACGTCATCTTTATAATTAAGCACGTCACGATAAAGAGTGAGTCTGTCTTTCATTTATAATTAAGCATGTCATTATAAAAAGCGAGTCATTCTTTTATTTATAATTAAAAGCACGTCATCTTTATAATTAAGCACGTCATGATAAAGAGTGAGTCCGTCTTTCATTCATAATTAAGCACATCATCATAAAGAGTAAGTCCGTCTTTAATTCATAATTAAGCACATCATCATTAAGAGTGAGTCCGTCTTTTATTTATAATTAAGCACATCATTATAAAGGGTGAGTCATTCTTTCATTTATAATTAAAAGCACGTCATCATTTATAATTAAGCACGTCATGATAAAGAGTGAGTCCGTCTTTCATTCATAATTAAGCACATCATCATAAAGAGTAAGTCCGTCTTTAATTCATAATTAAGCACATCATCATAAAGAGTGAGTCCGTCTTTTATTTATAATTAAGCACATCATTATAAAGAGTGAGTCATTCTTTCATTTATAATTAAAAGCACGTCATCTTTATAATTAAGCACGTCATTATAAAGAGTGAGTCTGTCTTTAATTTATAATTAAAAACACGTCATCATTTATAATTAAGCACGTCATCATAAAGAGTGAGTCCGTCTTTTATTTATAATTAAGCACATCATTATAAAGAGTGAGTCATTCTTTCATTTATAATTAAAAGCACGTCATCTTTATAATTAAGCACGTCACGATAAAGAGTGAGTCTGTCTTTCATTTATAATTAAGCATGTCATTATAAAAAGCGAGTCATTCTTTTATTTATAATTAAAAGCACGTCATCTTTATAATTAAGCACGTCATGATAAAGAGTGAGTCCGTCTTTCATTCATAATTAAGCACATCATCATAAAGAGTAAGTCCGTCTTTAATTCATAATTAAGCACATCATCATAAAGAGTGAGTCCGTCTTTTATTTATAATTAAGCACATCATTATAAAGAGTGAGTCATTCTTTCATTTATAATTAAAAGCACGTCATCATTTATAATTAAGCACGTCATGATAAAGAGTGAGTCCGTCTTTCATTCATAATTAAGCACATCATCATAAAGAGTAAGTTCGTCTTTCATTAATAATTAAGGACGTCATCATAAAGAGTCAGTCCGACTTTCATTGATTGCTAAACTAGCTGGTGCCCACGAGTTCTTCCGCGTTGAATTAGTGACTCCGCATTTAAATCCGTTGCTTAATTTAAAAGATACAAGCGTAAATTCAGAGGGACAGACGGCGGGTGGCGACTTCATTTGATACTATTTAGTATAATTAATTATAAGTATTGTATAAAATGGGCTCTGGCGAACTTTTCTCACTCAACACAACACAGCACATAATATGCTGCTGTTATTTGACAGGTGGTCTTATGTAAGGTGGTGTCCGAATGATGTCACTACTTTTCCAAAACGAGACCAGAGCCAACTTTAAAAAGTTCAAAGCACTCACTTATGGGAATATGGAAAATAATAATAATAATGTTGATGATGTTTAATTTTAGATGCCCACCCGCAGAGTCAGATCACGGGCGTCGCGTGGTTGGACGACACGACCATTGTGTCTGTGGGCCAAGACGCCAACACTCGCATATGGAGTGTGCCCAAAGCGTAAAACTAACACCAACGACGCCCAATATAAGCTAAAATGAGTCTCTTATCGTATTTAAAAAAAAAAAAAAAAAAAAAAAACAATTTACAAAGAAATAATTCATTTTTGTCGTCACTCGTCTGAGAAATGTTATTAATAATTTTTCTTCAGACTTTTTGCACGTCAATGTCAAATGAAGCTTTGACAGCTGTCATTTGAAAAAAAAACATGTCTAATATCTTCTTTAGAAATATATTGTTTTATAAACACTCGAGATTATTATATAAGTAATACAAAAGTCTGATTTTTGACTTAATTCCATGAGCAATTAAGGTTTTCCTACTAATCAGTAATTATATGATAATGATATGATGAACTTTTAAACATTACGCCTCTCCAACTTTAACTATCATTATTATCATAAATATATATATATATATTTATGATATTAGATTATTATCATACCTATGCATAAGTGTTTTTATGATTTTTTTATATAAAAATGTTCTAAAAAATAATGGCTCGACTAAAAAATAAAAAATAAAAAATAATGATTAAAAAATAATGGGCTGGTTAAATTTATTTTTAACCTACAGTTAAATTGTACCTCAAAGACAGCTGTCAAAAAGACATATATATATATATATATATTACGGTCGATATATTATAGTTATTTTAGAAAAAAAAATTTTTTTTTCTAAAATAACTAATAAAAAAAATTTTTTTTTCTAAAATAACTATAAAAATTAATATACATATAACGTTTTGATTCTCTTGTGATCTGTAGATTCAAGATGACATAAAAAAAAAAAAAGAAATATTGGAGAACTCATTTTTCCTTAGGGCGTTGATTTTTTGCAAAGTTACTATTTTATCAAAATACTAACATATTTATTTCGCTTGAATATAATTATTATGAAGTTTGTTTAATGCTCAGAGATTTTTTAATTTATTTTGCAATGAACTAATGAGAGTGAAGATTTTTTTTTTTTAATTTTTTTAAGAAGCATATCACTTGTAGACAAATATCACTTGTGCTTATTGGCCATTAAAAGTAACGTTGACTAAACTTTTTATAAATAAATATTTTATAAAGATGAATTTGTTTTTTCACTTTTCTTTTGAAGTAGGTAAAGATGGAATTTGTTTTTTTTTTTTTTTTTTTTTTTTTTTTTTTTTTTTTTTTTTTTTTTTTTTTTTTTTTTTACTTGAACAATTTTAGCCCTCGTTACTTGTAATGGTGTAATTTTTTTCATAAACCTCCATTTACAAAAAAAAATCACATTACATATTGAGATTTATCAGTATTTAATTGTTGTTTTTTTTTTTTTAAATAAAATTTATTGGCAATAAATGAATTGTTTGCCTTAATAAATTGTGTAAAGATTAAAATAATAATAACTACCTTATTTTTTTTTTTTTGGAAATAGTTACTTAATATAATATATATCTTAAAAATAACATAGATTTCGGTGTTTTTTTTTTTTGTATAAATGTATAAAAAAAATTTTTTTATTGTGATTGTTATATTAAATTACGATTTTTGATTTGTGAATTACTTTTATTTGAAATCTTCAATTTTTTTTTCCATTAAAATTTAATGAATTAATGATTTTTCATGAAATCGTAGTATTTTGCAATCCAAAATCGAATATATATAATACGAGCTCGTTCCCGCGACTTAGTCCGCGTTGAAAAAGAAAATATATGAGTACATAATAATCATTATACGATGAGATATCGCAAAAACAAATTAAAAACATCAATTGCTATTTGCGCCATCTGATGGGATGAAAATAAGACTTTTTGTCACTGCAGTCTGCCAGTATTATATTTAATGTCACCATTCACTGATAGATGGCGTTAGAGTTGACGCAAATCGAAATTATACTAAAATTAAAGATATAATATATATCTTTAATTAATTAAAGATATAATATATATCTTTAATTCAATTAAAGATATAATATATAGCCTTAAAGCCTTCCTTGATAAATGAGTCCATTAAAATAATTTTTCAATTCGAACCAGTAGTTCTTGAGATTAACGCGTTCAAACAAACAAACAAACAAACTCTTCAGCTTCATATAATAGTATATTAATAGATATATTTCATTATATACAAATTGTATAATGCAATAATATACATATATTAAAATGATTAAATATGACAGTTTATGAAAAAAAAAATGGAATTTTTTTGACAATTGAAATTTTTATTTAATTTTTTTATTTAAAATATCTAGTCTTTTGAAAGTGTAGGTGAACGCTAGCAATAGATGTTTTTTTTTTAAAATTAAATGGAGGTCTATGAAATGATTGATATTTGTCTAGTAATCAAGTGTGCAAGTGCATTTACTGTTAAGCTGATTTTTGTGTAAAAAAAATAAAATAAAAATAAAAATAAGTCGATACAGTGAAAAGTTTAGTGAACAGTATTTTTATACTAATTTTCTTTTTATATTTTTTATCTCGATTTTTGTAAGTGGTTTTTCTACCTACTAAACTAAAGTTAAGAGTATTAAATTGTATACACTTGTATTGATGGTTTTTTTTTTCTTCCCATTATCCCCTTTTTATATACTAACAGAGTTACCCCGGGTTACCTTGTTATTATTTAGATTACCCCGACGAGTTGGTAAGGTAATAGTTAGGTTAGAATTACACTTGTAACTTTTACTCACGTAAGTTACTAACGTAAGTTACTTACGAAGAATTTACTAATGTAAACAACTTTGTAAGCTGGTTACAAAGTAAGTTTCTAACATACGTAAGCTGCAAGTCGCGAAAGTAAGTAAACATAAGTATGTATGAAGCCTATCTAATATTATGGGTAAATTATAAGAATAGAGATTTAAAAAATAATGCACTTTACATAATTGCATCTAAATTTAAAATTAGAATGAAAAGTAATAATAAGTATAAATAGAAAGCTACATAATTTGAGTGGCTAGTTTTTTCAAGAGACAGGGAAAATTAAAACTAAGAAGAGTGGCAGCGGTTCAAATTAAAAATAAATATCTAAAGGAGCTATAATGATGTATTAAAGTTGTTGTATAAGGGGAATGAAGCAACAGATACAGAACAATACTCACAATTTGTATTGTATTGTACAATACTCACTCACACACACACACACACACATTGCATATATACCTGTGTGGGTTGAAGACATTGTCGCACACTTTCCAGAAAAGTTGATGTAAATGGGTTCGTAAGCATTTACGTAAACTTTAATTTCTAATGTAAACAAGAATTACACTTGTAACTTTTACTCACGTAAATTACTTACGGAGAATTTACTAATGTAAATGACTTTGTAAGCTTCTAACATACGTAAGCTATATATACATAGTCGCGAAAGTAAGTAAACATAAGTAAGTTCGTTCAGGTGTAAATGTATTTATAAACCACTTATGTAATGCTTACATAAGTCCATAAGTAAAAGTTACAAGTGTAATTCTAGCCTAAGAATCGGTGGAGTCGTTTTGGAGTATATAGGGAACATAATTTAATACACATTTCGATTTTTATATAATAATAAATAAATAAAGTGGAATATTGTGGAAATGATATGTTTTGATATTTCCACAATCGATAAGAGGGATTTGAATGAAGTGGGACTAAATTATTAGGCCATGATGGTTCTCTTTCGAAATAGACTATACTTAACAATTTTTTTTTATATCGATTTTTTTTGTACCTAAGTATAGTATGAATATTTTTTTGTATATGGTCGAAATGAAAATACAAAAATATAAGAAAGTCTTTATTTAAAAGTTTTGTCTTTTTACAATTAAATGTCTTTTTAACCAAAATGTCTTTTCGTAACTTAAATAACTAAGGTAATAAATATTATACAATAAATTTGACTAGAAATACATCAACAACTTTTACATATTACCTATGTATCTATGTACCTATGTTATTAAAACATATATTGCACACATATTGAGGAGTTCGACACAGAAAAAAAAACCTATATTTTTTTGCTTGCATTTAAAATAATAACTTTAAATAAAGTAACTTCTATTCGTCATCGTGTACACGATTGGCTGATTACCAAATTTATGGCTGACATATTTTTTTTTATCTTTTTTTTGTGTGCAATCATATGGTATTGGATTTTTGGTAATTTAATTTAATTTTGAATATATAAAAATATTTTTTTTTTTATAATTTAACAAATTATGTTGCAGATATTTTTATGTTATAAGAAATTATATTATTGCTTTTATTAGACATCGAGTCTGTATAGAAGTGATATTTTTTTTTCTTTTTCAATTTCTTTAATAAAATTCTAAATTATATTGGACAAAGTATTTTTCTTACATTTATCTCAGTATCACATTACCCATTACTTTAAAAGTAATATGTAATCATTATCTGAGCTGGTCACAGCATCAAGCGTGAATATACCTTATATCACAGAATACATAAGTAATTAAATATGTGACTACTAAAAAGAAAACATTCCTAAGTAACAAAAGTAAGTATCTATACTTAACTTTGATTGAGGTATCAAAAAATAAACAAAATACAATTATAAAATGTCTTTTTGATATTAACTTAAAAAATAATTTAACTTTTCCTAAGCATTTCGATTCATTAAGTTAATGTTTAAGAAACATTAGCATATTTATTACCAACTGAAAACTATAAAAAAAAAACCAGTCAATCGAATTTTTATATATGACAGAATATTTCATATGTAAATTTACAATAAGTAAAGATACTTTAAATGAATATTGTTATATCACATTACAGAGTGAATGATTTCATGGGGAATATCTTCAAATACATAAATTTAAACTAGGTTTTTCACATATATTATTGAGTAAAAATCTAAGGGGAGCGTAGATTGAAGGAAATAGAAAGATTAGTGAATCACTATCTGTTAATTGATCTCATATACTGAGTCCAATGAACTCGGTTTCATTCAGTCGCTCAGAGAAGAATGTCTTGTATACTCGCGATACGTTAATGTACGGTATTTGTGGAAAAATTTGATGAAATTTGTCGACCCTCTTTTATTACCTACATTTGTTCGATATTGCAATTATAGTTGTGGCTATGAGTACTTCGGCATTTAGTTTTATGAAGCACATTTATCGATTGCATAATGTAAGAACGTAAAAAAACACAGTTTTTGTGGAAAAATTTGAATACGTTTGTCGACGCTCTATATTTAGGCATTTAGTTTTATAGACCACGTTTATCTGTTGCGTATCTAATCTAAGAACGTACCGTGTCTTTCTTTTTGCTTCCATCTACGAAGGGGAGTGTGTTTCACAAGTCCTTCCTCTCTCTGGGCAATGGGGAGTGGGGGGAATGGCGATAGGCGACGTGTTTGCGCAACGCGTCACGTGACCGCGACACGTGACTGCACGCGCGACAAGCGTGTCTCCGCCCCGTGTGCGTCTCCATGTGCACGCGCAGGTTGTACTGATTACTGAGACGTTTGTTGCAAATACTGCACACGGAGTTGTTCATTCGCCATTTTCTGTCGTACGCGTCTGTCGAATCTGGAATTAATATACCCCATCTCAGACAAAATAAGAACTAAAGCCTGTAAAACTACGCTTTCGCTGTTACACTCATACAAATGCATCAAACTACGCCTCGCTTCATTAAAATATTTACTCCTGAAAATGCCGAATTGCATAGTGAAAATGTGTAAAAATCAGCCTTCAAAAAATAAAAAGCAGGATGGAATCACATTTCACACCTAAGTAAACATGGAAACCAACATTTTAATAAAAATAAACGAATATTTTGGAACACAAAATCTCAATACAGTAAAAGCGTACGCACACATGTTTATATTAAAAAACCGGCTTCACTATGTTGTCCGTCAAATTATGTCTATATTTCTTATTTGGTCTGAGATCCCCATGTCCGCTAAGAACAAGCTATAATTAAAACTTGTAAATATTTTTTTTAAAGTTAAAATTGGCACAGGCTGACGGTCCACTTAATAGTATGTGGCTACCGTCGCCTATAACACAAGCAACGCCACGTGAAAAAGTAACAAACATCCATACATCCTCAAAACTTTCGCATTAGCCTTTTTCAGTTTAGACTTAAGTGATCAAAGCTGACTTTAGGTACCACCATAGAGTAAACTATTTACTCTATGGTATCACTTACCTCCCAAAATTGGCATAATAGGTGGCGTGACAGTCGCTGCAATTGGCGCGTTACCGATTTTGTGTGTACTATAAAGATTCTGAACTATTTGATCTAATTTGCTAAGTCTGTCTTTTTCATTTCGAGTCATAATTTCACTTATTACGTTCCCTGTGTAATCAGGCTCTTTCATGTCGTTATTGACATTATCGTAATTGTGATTAGTATTCTTCTCATCGGTCAGCACATTTAGATCGTTCCTGTAATTCTTAGTTTCTAAGTTTATCGGGGAATTCCCTTCTAGCTCATTGTCTTGTGTCGTATCAATTTCAGACGGAGTTAGTGTCGAGTTCTGTAACACAGAGAAAGTGCATTGTGATATTAATAACTAGCTGGTGCCCGCGACTTCTTCCTTATGCCATAGAGTAAATAGTACTTATTTATACTATTTACTCTATGCTTATGCTTAATCCTTCTATGGTCGGCAGCGCACTTGCAGCACCTATGGCGTTGCTTGTGTTATAGGCGACGGTAGCCACCTACTATTAAGTGGACCGTCAGACTGTCTGTCGACCTTAACATAAAAAAACACCGAGAATTTTGTTAGATCAAATTCAAATTAAGAGTGAGTACTCAATTATCGTGTTTAACTTTTTTTTAATAAAGATGGGGTTTCCTCTTTCTTGGCCAGCATAGCATCTAACTGTGTAGCGAAGATGCGGCCTATGCTATGATGGAGCGAGCTCATTCAGAAGATGCCTGTTTACTCAAGCTTTGAAAAGAATTGGATTATATGAGCTTGGAAACACAGACGGTGGCAGGGAGTTCCAAACCTTGGCAGCTAGTCCTTTATAAGGTTGGAGTTATAAAGGACTAGCTTGAGCCCGCGACTTCGTCCGCAATGAACTATGAAAGGTACTCTATGTCCTTTCTGGTGTCCCAGACAACGTGTATGCAAAATTTCATGGTGATCGGTTCAGTAGTTTTTGCGTGAAAGAGTTACAAACATCCATACATCCAAACATACTTTCGCATTTATAATATTAGTACGGATGTTTTAAAGCGCTTGGTCCGAGAAAGAGCAACTTACCGTGTCGGCATCGGTGAGACCGGATACTTTTAAAGTCTGTGCTAAGCGTAGCAACGAGGGCAGGTTCTTCTTGGATGCCGTCACTTCACCTGTAATAATAATAATAATAATAAATATCTTCACACATTCCACACAGCACCATATAGTTCCACACTAAGCAATAATATAACACAGTTGATATAATATATAGATTACTTTTTTTTGTAAATACATTACATATTATAAATACAAACATCCATGACTCAGGTGCAAAGGTAAAATGTTAACACATAAACATTTGCCCCTAGCGGGATTGAACCCTCAACCGTTTGGTTAACAGCTAGGGTTACTAGCCACTAGACCAAATGTGTGTGTCAAACCTGTGTACATGAAGGTCAGCAGCAAGTTCAATTCTGTCGCGTCACAGCTGAGCACGACGACCAGCGTGTTGTTTTCAGCCTCTATCTCCTGGAAAACACCAATATATTTGCTATATTATATCACAAGTTCTCATATTATATACCCTTGTAAGGTACAAGGATCTGATAAGGGCCACGATTTGTCTGCAGATCCAGACCGGATCAAATCCGGTCCTATTGGAAGATCATGGGGAAGACCTATGTCCAGCAGTGGAAATCCTATTAGACAGTTTTATCAGCATTATCTCTAGTAGGTACTCCTAATTAATAAACCAGTACTAAGGAAATACTATATTATTTATGGCAACACTTGGAAGTACGCACCTTGAATAATTGCGCAAAATATTGGCTGCATGATGCCAACACCAATCTGTGGGCTTTGACAGAAGTTCCACTCGCGTTCAGGGTAACATCTGTAAGGACTCCCGTGTTCAGCATACGCCCTAGTGCTGCTACGATGCTGTTCTGTTAGAGAACAACTCATTTATTCCTTGAACTATAATAATTCATTATAAGCAACATAAGCGAAAATCTCTATATATAAAAATTACGTGTCACGTTGTGTGTCCGCGATGAACTCCTAAACTACTGAACTGATTTTGATAAAATTTCTTAACTATGTGTAATTTGGTACAAATTAAAAGATAGAACAGTTTTCATTTTGAACCCGAGCGAAGCCGGGAGCGTATAGCTAGTATATTATAAATTAAATTAATGTAAAAATCTCGAATACAAACGGTTGTAAAAATCAAATGTAATGTTCGATACGGTTCCCAGATAAAGTGCGCCTCATTGTATGTAGGTACGCTTAGATCTTTTAAACTACGCAACGGATTTTAATGCGGTTTTCACTAACTAAAAGAGCGTTAAACTAGGAAAGTTTTTATATATAATCTGTAGAAAAAAATTGTAAGCTAGTATTATTCCGGGTCGCTAGTATTATTATAAAATGAAATCGTTATCCGCCTCTGCTGTTTTTCGGCTAATGGACTGCAAACTACCTAACGGATTTTTATAAGGCACTTATGGCAGGCATAAACGAATATGTTTTTTTGATATGATTAGCAGAAAAAAAGTGTGTTTGTTAGCTCCGACGCACGACTGGGGTTTACTCCTTACGAACGACAAATAAATAATTTAATAAATATAATTAAAACGGACGGAAAAATTAAGACATTAATGGAAAAGATTCAGAGACGAAGGCGCGATCGAGATATTATGCTGCTGGACTATCACTAACATTGAAACATAATAGGTGTTAGATTATTATAATGAAACGCACCCATTTTTAGTTTATAATTGCCACACGGGTGGCGCTAGCTCCTTCGTGTTATTTCTTTCTATTATTCTATGTAGGTACTTTATTCGGTAAAATAAATGTTTAGAAAAGTATACAACTTTTCTAACCGAATTTTAATATTTCATTAAGTACCACATTAACTTAATTTCCTTCACCTACTGTTTATGGTAGGCGATGGTAAATGGCTACCCTCACCTGAGGACACAAGCAACACCGGCGGTGTGCAAGTTCGCTGCATTATCTGACAGCTCGCTTAAAGAAGTCCGTATTGTAGCGGCGGAAACAGTAAAGTAAGTAGTTCTTAAAACTTTTTTTTAAACAAATTGACAAGGGTCCTAAGGAAGGACCTAAGGAGGTAGTGTTAAAAATTTAAACACAGCGATTCAGAGAGCCAATTCAGCCAACATGTTGGGTACTTTTCCACGCGAATACAATTTTTATTGCTATCATAATTATAACTAATAATTTTCTTTTAAATATTTTATCATATATTTTAATTTTATTATGGCATTGTATAATGATAAAAAAAGTCGGTTTTAATGTTAAAAAAATAATGTGATGTGGTATTAATGAAATTATTGTTCATTATGTTATGTTATGGTGACTATGTTTGCCAAAAATCGTACTGATGATTTTTTTTTGCCATAAGAAGGATGAGGGTGGCATCCCTAATATGGTTAAAGTTGACTGCCCCATTGATTAAACATTTTGTGGAGCCAAGCTGTGGATCCAAGTGGAAGGAGCCTTATGGATGAGCCTTATGAACCCGACAAAATAATATATTTCAGAACTTATTAAAAATACAGTTGTATAAATTATTGTAAATTTTGTAGATATTAACATGGATTTCATATCTGAAATGATTATTATATTATTAAGTATTGCAAACATAAACATAAAACCTTATAGATTGAAAAGCCATTTTTATTTAAATTTAATACGGAAGCTGAATTAAGCTAAACGAATATAAGTGGGAGAATTGTTTCAGAGCATCAAGTTAGAGTGTGTATTTGAAGTGTGCAAATAAGCAATAAGGATTCTTTTTTAAAAAAAAAAAAAAAACGAAAAAGCTAATTTGCAAAACACTGGCTGTTAAAAGTGCTCGAGTTCTGTGAAGGTTATATATGTGTAAAAAAAGTAAAAGCTGTTACAGTATACCTTTGTGTCGCTGTGGTGTTCTTTATTTAAAATAATTACTTACCTACCTGGTGGTTATGCCAGCGCAAAGAAAACTGTTGCATTTCATCGTCATCCATAGCGACACAATTATTGAAATGAAACAAACACACACACACAAAACAGATATAAAGCTAAAAGCCTGGGTTCAAAATCACTCACTATCGCTGATTGGACGCACCGTACGCAAGACAATAATATTGTTAACCGAATCCAGGCTACTTTATTTTAGTTCGTACGCCTGGAAAACCTGTAGCCACCTATTTCTGGAGCTGATTATATTTATATCCAATGACATTCAGTCACTGACGCGCCACACATACCAAAACTCATCCAAAAACAGATTTAGTTCGCCGGAGACAATGATTGGCATCATTGTTGAGCTGTTTGCACTAATTAATGACAAATATAAATCGATTTTTTCTTAAACACCACATAATTATTAGATTTTCCGCCGTTTGTTTACAAAACGCACAAGTTTGATGACCTATTTTGTTTTTAAAAAGTTCTCTCTCCCGTCGAGTGATTTGGAATCTTGTCAAATTTAAAAAAAATCGTAAATGCTTTAATGATAGTTTATAAAAACAATTTAAGTAGGTAAATACTTAACATTACACGATTTTTTTCTGTCTAGTATTAAGTATTAATCGTTTTACTTTTTTAAAGTACTATATGTGATTTCGACTTCGTCCGCGTTAAAAAATATTGTAATGCATGACATCTTTATCGCTGTGAGGACGGTGGCGCCGCGCCGAAACCCGAATTTTTTAAATATTTTTAGACGATTCCCTCGGGAACCTAACGTTTTTTCAGCATAAGAAGTATCCTATATGTTAACCCAGGTAATAAACTATGTTATCTGTGTGCCAAATTTCATCCAAATCCGTTATCCGTTTTTGCGTGAAAGAGTAACAAATATCCATCCATCCTCATAATTTTTTTCTCATTTATAATTGTATAATATTAGTAGGACTAATAAGACAATTTATTTAAAGTTAATAACAATAAGCTGTATAGGTTTAAAAAAAAAATAAAATAAAAAAAATCAAGTACAATGTGAATTAAAAAAAAAAAACAAATGTCACTTTTCAATTTGCCGCCATCTTGCTTTTTTACAATTATCAACATGATCAGCATTCAGCTAACGAGATTGTTTTTGACACTTTTTTTAGTAATTTCAAATAGAATGGTAGTTCGACTAATGGCATGTATATGGTTTTAATGATGTGAACAAACACACAAATTTTCGCATTCATAATATTTAATTAAGATAACTTACTAAGTTCATAACAATAGGCTATATAGGTTTATATTCTAGTACAATGTGGAATTAAAAAAAAAAACAAATGTCACTTTTCAATTTGCCGCCATCTTAGTTTTTTACAACTGTCAGCATTCAGCTATGAGAATTGTTTTTGAAAAAATATTGAGATAAAATAGAATGGTAATTAAAATGGATAATGGTAATTCGACTAATGGCATAGATGATTTCAAGGATGAAAACTTTTCATTTAATGCTACGATAAATTCAATTGAAGAACACTTGGCGAATATAAAAAGAAATCTGGATAGACTCACAATCCTGAGAGGTTTGTTTTGTTTTATATTACCTATTTAAAAACAGAGATTGATTAATTTAGATTTATTATTATTTTGTTTTATTTATTTTTTTAGATTTTTTTGTTTATGTTTTTAATTTTTAATTTTTTTATGTAATATTTTTTTGTTCTTATTTTTTTTTGTCTTGAAGAGACAGGGGCCCTAGCCAAGATTTTCGAATAGAGAACGCTAAGAGAAAGCTTGGTGATTGGTTGTTGTAACGCCCCAATAAAATTTTTACCAATCACCAAGCTTTATCTTAGCGTTCTCTATTCGTTTCCGAAGTACGCAACAGTGTTTGTATCTTGGCTAGGGGCCCAGAAACCAAACAGGTTTCTGTTCTCTTTTAAATCTGCACTATAATATTATAAATGCGAAAGTATGTTTGGATGTATGGATGTTTGTAACTCTATCACGCAAAAACTAGTGAACCGATCACCATGAAATTTTGCATACACGTTGTCTGGGACACCAGAAAGGACATAGGGAACCTTTCATCGTTCAACGCGGACGAAGTCGCGGGCACCAGCTAGTAAATAATATGTTCACATAGACCATCTCCGGAAATTCCTCTTGAAACATTTGTTCACTTTGTTTGAAACATTGAAAATACTGATTTTTGTATTACACTTTATTCGTATATTGCTACCAATCTACTATCTGTACTAATATTATAAATGCGAAAGTATGTTTGGATGTATGGATGTTTGTAACTCTATCACGCAAAAACTAGTGAACCGATCACCATGAAATTTTGCATACACGTTGTCTGGGACACCAGAAAGGACGTAGGATACCTTTCATCGTTCAACGCGGACGAAGTCGCGGGCACCAGCTAGTAAATAATATGTTCACATAGACCATCTCCGGAAATTCCTCTTGAAACATTTGTTCACTTTGTTTGAAACATTGAAAATACTGATTTTTGTATTACACTTTATTCATATATTGCTACCAATCTACTATCTGTACTAATATTATAAATGCGAAAGTATGTTTGGATGTATGGATGTTTGTAACTCTATCACGCAAAAACTAGTGAACCGATCACCATGAAATTTTGCATACACGTTGTCTGGGACACCAGAAAGGACATAGGGAACCTTTCATCGTTCAACGCGGACGAAGTCGCGGGCACCAGCTAGTAAATAATATGTTCACATAGACCATCTCCGGAAATTCCTCTTGAAACATTTGTTCACTTTGTTTGAAACATTGAAAATACTGATTTTTGTATTACACTTTATTCGTATATTGCTACCAATCTACTATCTGTACTAATATTATAAATGCGAAAGTATGTTTGGATGTATGGATGTTTGTAACTCTATCACGCAAAAACTAGTGAACCGATCACCATGAAATTTTGCATACACGTTGTCTGGGACACCAGAAAGGACGTAGGATACCTTTCATCGTTCAACGCGGACGAAGTCGCGGGCACCAGCTAGTAAATAATATGTTCACATAGACCATCTCCGGAAATTCCTCTTGAAACATTTGTTCACTTTGTTTGAAACATTGAAAATACTGATTTTTGTATTACACTTTATTCATATATTGCTACCAATCTACTATCCGTACTAATATTATAAATGCGAAAGTATGTTTGGATATATGGATGTTTGTAACTCTTTCACGCAAAAACTACTGAACCGATCACCATGAAATTTTGTATACACGTTGTCTGGGACACCAGAAAGGACATTCATACCTTTCATCGTTCAACGCGGACGAAGTCGCGGGCACCAGCTAGTAAAACATATATGAAAAAAAAGTAGCGAAGGCATGACAGCGTAACTTAATATTGTAGTAGTATGTAAACATATTAAATTGAAACAATTTTATTAATTTCAGTACAAACTGCAATGCTACAGTACGACTTATTAACATCTGTAGACGCTAAAGCTTGGCAGAATATTTCGGAATTAATTGCTTTGAAATCAAATAATAAGGATTGTGAATAAAAATAAGAGAATTTACAATAAAACTAATTAAAATTAACTGTCTCTTAACATAGTAATATAGTATTTTTTATCATTAGTAGTGGCAGGGCACACTGCGTTTCACAGTTTTTTGCAGCCCGTCTGGCGGCAGTAACCACCCCCTTACAGAAGACCACCGTGAAATAACAGCACGTGTGCTGTTGTGTTTCGGTGAGTGAATAAGGGATGACAGAGACCATTTTCCTTATCCCTTATCCTTAATCCTACTAAGCTCAATAGCTTGCTTGGTGATTATTTGGGTGGCTACCGTCGCCTATAACTTTGTACTTAGATATGTATTTAAGTTATCGAGTTTAAAAAAGTTGTGTAGAATTTTTGTCTGTATGTCTGTGCGCGCTAATCTCAGAAAAGGCTTAACCGATTTGAATGCGGTTTTCACTTACGTATTGTAGCGATTTTTCCGTAACATTTAGTGTTTGATTTATTCCAATCAGTTTACAAATAAAAAAGTTATACCGATTACGAAAACACCAAGCGTACAAATTTTTGCGGGTATACAGCTAGTTACAAATAAATGTCAACTTAAGAAAACTATTCAAAGGCTGTCATGTAGAAGAAATAGTTATTTTTTTAAAAAAAGAACAAGAAACGATCCGCAGCTTGGTGTTCGAAAATTAAAAGGATTTCCAGCGGCTGCCCTCTGGAGCCGGTTAAAGCAAAATTTCAGAAAATCTCATTTAAATTTAAACTCTAAGCTCAAAGTAATAAGACACATTGCAAACGTAAATGGGAAATTGTTTCTCGAGCATTGAATTATTCGCTTGGCAGACTTCCTTAGTACTAAAATGAACCACTTCTATGTACTGAATGCATTATTATATTATTTCCACATATTGTGTTGCACTAAATTAAAATAGAAAACTTAATTATGTAAAAACATGCATAGAGTTCTTAATTTCGAAATAAACATTTTCCCAAAATGTTTTAAGTTTTTGACACCAAAATATGAAGTTATTTGTCGTTTTAACTTATTTTTATTATTAATTAATGGCAAGGTGGCTACCGTCGCCTATAACACAAGCAATCACACAATCAAAGTAACAATTTAAAACGATAGCGAAGTTCGAAAAAATAAAATGTATGGGATTCACATAATTATGCCGTCGCTAAATCAAGTGATAAATCTTTCGATAAATTCTATTCTTTCGAACTTCGTTATCGTTTTTAAAATGTTACTTTGACTCTACCATTAGTCATAATGACCGCACTCGCTAGCGAGAGCGTAAAATATTTATATGGAAAATTGTCAATTTGACATTGACAGTTGACAGTTTTTCATATATAAATGTTTTACGCTCTCGCTAGCGAGTGCGTAAAATATTTATATGTAAAATTGACAATTTGACATTGACAGTTTTTCATATATAAGTGTTTTACGCTCTCGCTAGCGAGTGCGGTCATTGTAAACTCATGGTAAAGGTACAGGTGCCGCAAGTTCACTGCCGACTACATTGAGAATAAGGATGGGAAATGGTTTTTAAAATTTCCATCCAGTTTGTATATTTAAAATTAAAATAAATTTATGAGAATTTTATTTATGAGAATTAAATATATGAATAATATATTTATGAGTTTTATTAAACGCTTTGTTCAAAAGATCTTATTAAAATATGTTTACTATATTTTTTATCTTAAAAAAAAATCGTCAATAAAATAATAGGCTTTAGTTATGATAATAATCTCAAAAAGCCGTTTCCTATAACTAGGGAAAGGCAACATTAAAGAAATTATCGACCAGTGTTTAGTGGCCCGAGAATTTGCAATTGACAATAGACGTTTTTTTCTTTTAAAAGAAAACTTTCTCTTACAGCAAGCAACACCTAGTTCTGTAAAATATGAACAGTCCCGTGTTTATATTGTAATAGCTGTTGGAGCTTATTCAGAGATAGCGAAAATGAAGTGTCGACAGCGAAGAAGAATTTATTTTCTATAATATTTCCTCTTTTTTTTAACTTAGATTTGCGTCAACATTTTCGATTTAACTTTGACTAACTGTTTAGGCGGTTTATTTGTGTGTTTGTATTTTTTATGTTTGTAATACCTATTTGTTTGTAATCGATAAACTTAAAAACTACTTACAATGATTTTAAAGCTGTTTTAGAAATAATTTTCAATAAAAGTCAAATTCTTCTCGTGTCCTAATTTCTTTTTTGTGGCGTTTCTATTAATTTTACGAAAATTCAATTTGTTTTTCATAAGTTTAATTATGATATATGTATATTTTTTCAAAGAATTTGCATTGTCAATTTTTTGTGAATTCTTCATTAAACAATGAATATTTTTTAGTATTTAGCGTTTGTTTCCACCTTAAGAAAGTACTCATTTGACAAAACACCAATGACAGGGCGTCACGTCATCTATACGAATCTTTTTAAATATTATATCTTTGGTCACAATTTTAAATAAAACATATTAAAAATAATACTTTCTAGAACACATATCTAAGTGTATTTTCGCATAAGAGTATAATATAATATAATATAATATAATCGAAATGGAATATGTTATAACATTTTGTGGGCAAGTTCCAGAGATACTTTCCACACGTGCACTCGAGTTTATTGCAAACGGAACGAATACAGTTCGAATTTTCCAATAAAACGTGTGGAATTGGTAACCTTTTCCGAAGTCGATTAAAAAGTGTCATAAATCGAAACTTCCGAGGAGACTTCTCTAAACTAAGTCTTGAGTGTTCGCAACTTGCGGCGACACAGTACCTGTTCACAGTAGTAATACAAGTTATATAAACATTAGCGGTCAAAAGCAACTTTGATCCACCTTTATATATTTTTGTAGATTTTGTAAGCAATGAATAAATGAAAATGAATATGAAAAAGGAAACGTATTTCAAACAAGCCTAAGTCTAATTTGATTTGAACCATACCGCGGTAGCAATAAGGTCACGAATCAAAAGAAAAATATGGCGTTAAAAGTTTCATTAAACCCCTTGCGGAACAGACAGCGTCTAACAAACGAACAAACAAAGGATATCGAATTCGTGACTTATCAGAGCCACGGCGGCTGGTAATCAACCTTCGTCACTGGTCCCTTAAATAGATAGATCCGGCTGATAGAACCTGTTCGGAGCCTCGTTAATTTCGAAGCCGGTAAATAGTGATTGAGTATATTTTTATATATATATATATATACCTCCTTTAGAGAGAGAGAGAGATCTTAAAGCATTATATAATATACCTATCCTTAAATATGTAATTAAGGCCTTACTTAAGAAAGAGAATTTACAGAGTTATAAGTATGCATGTTATAAGTAATATTCTTACATAATAATGTCATAAGAGAGAGAACTTACAGCATTATATATCCTTACACGATCCTTACATAATAATGCCTTAAAAGAGAGATCTAAAGCTTTATATGTATCCTTATGTAATAAGGCCTTAAAGGAATGAACTTACAGCATTATAATATCTTTACACAATAAGGCCTCAAGAGAGAGATCTTAAAGTTGTGTACATATCCTTATGTAATAAGGCCTTAAAGGAAAGAACTTACAGCATTATTATATCTTTACATAATAAGGCCTCAAGAGAGAGATCTTAAAGTTGTGTACATATCCTTATGTAATAAGGCCTTAAAGGAAAGAACTTACAGCATTATAATATCTTTACATAATAAGGCATTAAGAGAGAGATCTTAAAGTTCTATACATCCTTCCTTACATAATAAGGCTTTAAGAGAGAGAGAACTTACAGCATTATATATCCTTAGGTATATAATAAAGCCTTAAGACAGAGATATTAAAGCATTACACATTCTCATATAATAACGCCTTCAATAAAATATCTTGAAGCATTATAATGTATCTTTATCTTTTTCTGTATGAAAGATACAACGTTTGGAAAAAGTATAATGTGAGGTTATATCTTATATATATATATATGTATATATATCTGTTATTTTTCACGCATACGAAGTCGCGTTAAAACTTTATTTGCTGAGAAACACCTAATGTTAGAATAAATGTTACCACAACGCTTATGAAAAAAAGGGTACGAATGAAGTCACGGGCAGAAGCTAATAAATTTATAAATTAAATCTAACCTACTCGACGATTAGTATAGGCAAGTAAAGTTATTATGAGTTAAAAGTGCATTTGAGGTAATGCCACTATAAACGCTTGATTATAATGCAATGCCAGTAGCAATACTGAATCCAATTTCCCCGGAGGCATTGCGGACTTCACATTATTCATATTGGACGTAGTAACGTTCCCTGTTCAATTTATATGTTTAATATGGGATATCCTATGGCCACTGAGGATCACTATCACTTACACGTATACATAGATAAAGACTAAATACTCCAATACTTATTTCTAATGTCATAGGTAGTTAGGTACTTATTAAAAGATTACATGTCTGATAATTCGTTGTAATAATTAGTAATATCAATTATCTTTATTGTTTTAGTGTACTTAAAATATTTGCACACCCTCAAAGTGAAATTTATTTATTGTAAAATCATTGTAACCTATATTCAGCAAATAAACGACTATTATTATTATTATTATTATTATTATGATTATCTCCTTTAGGATTCTTTTAAAGAAATTTTTGTTGATATATTTAATACTAGCTGTTGCACGCGACTTCGCCCGCGTAACTTTATAAAATACAGCATTATGTTACTCGTTGATAATGTAGCTTTATATAGGTGAAAGAATTTTCAAATTAGGACCAGTTGTTTTTGAGATAATTCATTACAAACTAACAAATTAATGTTCTCTTTTTATAATAGGTATTATATTATTATTTAATATTTATACCAGTTATTTTAAAACGTTTAGTATTTGCTGAGATTATAGCGAAAATAAAAACTTTCAGACACATAGACGACGCGGGGGGCCTTTGTTTTATAATATGTGAAAATAATATTTTTTATTTATAAAAGAAATCTAGTAAGCAATATTTTATAGAAATAAATACAGTAAGAAAGTACTTAGCTACAAAAAAGTTAGATAAAAATTTATTTCCATTTTCTATTCGTTGATTTACCTCATTCTTCCACTAATAGCAACTAAAGTGTCGCAGTTTTAATTTGAACCGAGACAGAAATGAAACAATGACCTAATTGTAGTACACCGTAGGCTACTTACAAACTCGGCCTTTTCTCTTCAACTTAAAAACATATTAAACGAGCCTCCAACCATTTCATGGAAAGTTCACAACTATAACTCTCCACAGTTCGCTAGAAGTTTCAGACTGTTGCAATTTCATTTGCCTACACTCTATTTGAATATAACGAAACGAATGTTCGTTATATTCAAATAACGAAACATTGAACGAATGTTCAAATTGAAGAGAAATTCGACCATTTTGTTTTAAATAATATAATAGTTGTCCAACGGATGTGATTTTCGCTAACGGAAAGAGCGACCACAACGAGGATGGTTTGCGTATATTTGTAGGAAAAAAATAATTACATCTTGTCCGTACTAATATTATAAATGCGAAAGTATGTTTGGATGTATGGATGTTTGTAACTCTTTCACGCAAAAATAACTAAACCGATCACAATGAAATTTTGCATACACGTTGTCTGTGACACCAGAAAGGACATAGGGTACCTTTCATCGTTCAACGCGGACGAAGTCGCGGGCACCAGCTAGTATAACATAATATTATTAATTCAATAAATACACTAAAGCGGATTCGAAACTCCGCTAGAGTTAATGAGACTGGACACACGTTAATGTATCAGTCTATATTTTAGAGTACAACGACACGACAATACGTTATATTATTATAAAACAAAGTCCTCCGCCGCGACTGTCTGTTTGTCTGTTCGCGATAAACTCAAAAACTACTGCACCGATTTTCATACTGTTTTCACCAATGCATAGAGTGGTTCTCGAGGCAGGTTTTAGTATATAATTTTCACGCGGGCGAAGTCGTGGGCACCGTCTAGTAAGTATTTTATAATACGATGATATGGGGTATATTGTACGATAAATGGATTACACATAAAACGATATTCCCCCAGTCATAAAAAGAGTAACATATCGAATGCGATATTTCAATGTAAGCACGATAATAATTGCGTACTCCATATTTATTGGTCTTTACATCGTCTGGCGCACCATTTCGGTAAATACTCAGGCTAGAATATGAGAAATGGACGCCACTACTATTTGTTTTCGAATGAAACTCACAATTTGTGCAACTACATATATGGCAAATACATCCGTACTAATCCGTACTAATATTATAAATGCGAAAGTATATTTGGATGTATGGATGTTTGTGACTCTTTCACGCAAAAACTAATGAACCGATCACCATGAAATTTTGTATACACGTTGTCTGAGACACCAGAAAGGACATAGGGTACCTTTCATCCAAAAAAAGGATTATTCCCGAGAGATAAATAAAAAATAAAAAACTATCGCCTGGCCAAAGTGTTATACACGAGGTCAAGCGTTATATTACTTTTTTAAAAATTTTCAACGCGGACGAAGTCGCGAGCACCAGCTAGTATTATAAATGCGAAAGTATGTTTGGATGTATGGATGTTTGTAACTCTTTCACGCAAAAACTACTGAACCGATCACCATGAAATTTTGCATACACGTTGTCTGGGAAACCAGAAAGGACATAGGGTACCTTCCATCGTTCAACGCGGACGGAGACGCGGACACCAGCTAGTATAGTATAATCTGTACGTGTACAGAGCAATTAGGCTACACAATCGGCACTTTTTGTTTTTGGATCCTTTCAGCTGCACAATTTCTCAGCTTAGAGAGCAGTTGAGGGTCTTATTATCTGAGTATGAGGAGTCACTCCTGAAGCTCAGCTAAGTCTAGTTTTTAAATGTTATTTTTAAGCTAAGCCTAGTTCTACTTAAATGTTATTTTTATATTATATTGATCGCTCCTTTTTTTCTTCTTAAATATCTGTTTTTAATTTTTGTAGTATTTTTTTTGTTGTCCTTTTTTTGTATTGATGTTTGGTTCTGTTCTCTCTTAAATGTAATATCTATCTGTGGCCACGTCCAAAGATTAATTCCAAAGATTAATAATAATATATTTTTTAAATTGCTAATCAATTAAACATGACGTTGAAAGCAGTTGGTGTTCTTGTAAAATATTTAAAAAAAAATAACTGTTAAGTCATAGGACTACACGTCAGAACTGAAAATTTAGCTTCACAAATAATATATTGTACACACTGAGGGTGAAGATCACGCGAGTTCAGTGATTTTTCCCATCACAAATTACAAGAGAAAACCATTGGTAGCGGTCATGATATTCGACGCTAAATCAGATTTTTTATTGTGAAAAATTCGTATAGTTTGATTTCACTAACAGCGCAATAAAGTTAAACGGAATGTTTTCATATTTTTCTTATATTTTTTTCAAAGTCCTAATCAATGGGTGTATCAACGCGCCTTGTTTTGTAAAAGGCATGCAGAACCAATTTTGTTACACAGGTTTTATTAAAAAAAAAATTTAAATTTATAAATAAATAAAGAGACTTCATTTTATTTCCAAATAAAATTGATATTTCAAGTCAATTTATTTATAAGTATTTAACGTGGCTGACCAGAAAATTCTACATTCTTTATAAAGTGTTTTAGGAAAGTCATTTTATTGAACGCAGAACTTAAAGCAAAGTGCATTACTACAGGAACTTACTTGAAAAAAAAATGCAGAGAAAGATTTTAAAAATGGAATTTAAACTTCTTAGCTGCATACACTGTTTTCCAAGAGTCCTCTTCTCCGGTCTGATTGCCAGGGAATTTAACGAGAGTATGCCTTCTCTCGGTTCCGCTCGATGCTGACTCAGCGGTTGTGCGAAGCGCAAGTTATAAACTGAAGCGGGTAGGGTCTATTCCATGTAGTTCTATTAGTTTTGTTCTACCGTAGAACTAAATGAAAACAGTTCTACATAGATTTGTATAACAAAATGGTATAAACATTTCACATATATAAATATCTTCACACATTCAATACAGCACCATCTAGTTCTACACTAAGAAACTAATGCTTGTATTATTGATACCAGACAGTTGATATACTACAAAGATTATTTTTTTTTTGTAAATACATACATATTATAAATATAAACATCCATGACTCGGGTACAATGGTAAATGTTAACACATAAACATTTGCCGCTATAGCGGGATTCGACCTTCGACCGTTTGGTTAACAGCTAGGGTTACTAGCCACTAGACCAAACTTGTCGTCAAATTATTAAATTAAATTAAAAAATTAAAAACAATATAAATTATTTTAATTTAAATTATTGCTATTGGTTATTATTATAACCAGTTAGTTATACCTACATTTTTTGTACATTCAAAAAAGTAAAATATTCAAAAGTAAATTTTTGCTTCCTGGACCTACAATACGATGTATGCATTTCACTGTAGATTGGCAATACTATCAGTTCTGAAGATAGAAACATTTTATGACTATTTATGTAGTTATATTATTTAAGTATATAGTCATGTACTATATAGTACCTAGCTTTATATTTTAGGAATTTTTTGTGCTACGCGAATTCCATACGATTTATTTTTTCACAGTCAGAGCAAGTAACCTGCTTCACTTTTAGTAGTGGCAGAATACCTTTCGCAATCTGGCGGCAGTAACAATCCCCTTACATAAGACCACCGGCAAATAACTGTTATAAAATATATATTTTTTAAATTGTTAATGAAATTAAATTAAAAAAAATAATATCATTTCCTTTTTCCGCTATCGCTTATGAAATTGGCCGTCACTAACGAACAATACCGATGTTTACTTTGACGAGTTTCGCTGTAATAATGTTAAATTTACACGTTATGACATTTACAAAACAGAAAGTGTTCTTCCTCCTTGGTTAATTAATTTAGTTTTAACAACTTTTGGCTGATTCTGAACGCAAGCTATTGACATCGAAATTTCGCTACCTCATTATTAGCTGGTGTACAATCGTGATGAAAACTCTTTATAAAATTATATTGACAACGATAAAATGTTGTTATTTTTAGAAAAATATTCTTAGTTCATTTTGAATTTATTTGACATACAAAAACAGATTTATACGACATACTTCTTATATGTATGTAGGTAAACATTGTATACTTAAGTGTACAATGTTTACCTATTTGACGAAGCTTTGCTGTTAATGATTATGAAGTGATCATCTTATGATATAGAGAAATACTTTAAAATCAAGAAGTGTACATTTTGTAGGTTAGATAAAATCTAGAACTTGTCTAGGTCTTATGGCGAAGTTGTGCATACAGGATACAGCGATATGGCACTAATACCACATTTTGATTTTGAAACTTATTATGTAGTCAGTCTCTAGCTCCATTATAAGTACCAAAGTTATTATTGTCATGTGAAGAATGCAGATACTTTATCTAAAACAAAACAGATCCACATATTGATTCCAGAGGTCAATATTAAAATGCGAACTCATTCCCAAACGTTTACAGGCCATGTGTTTCGATTTAATACGAGTTGCGGTTACAGACTGCAGTATAATTTTCCACAACACAACAAAAGCTTTAATTCGTATAAATAAAAATTAAATTCCTTTAAAATACAAATAATTTAAGATTAAAAGTTTAGAAACATGATGTGTACAGGAATAGAAATCTTAAAATTAAACGAGAATGATTTGTCAAGCTATTTTAAAGTTAATAAATCGCTTGCGGTACCTATACTCGAAGACTCTCAGCCCACGTTACAAATCAGTTGTTGCGGACATTCGCATCTGCAATGCGGAACTTCCGCATCAATTTTGACATCCGAATGTAGCCGCATCCGCAATAAGCATTGCGAATCATTTGCGGATGCGGATATGGAGCTAGTCTTAAAAATGGCAGATTCCACCAGGATGAACTATGATTTTTTTTTAATGTCCGATTACAATGTAACGGTCCACTTGATGGTAAATGGCTACCGTCGCCTATCTAAAATATAACACAAGCAACACCACGGGTGCTACAAGTGCGCTGCCGATTGCAGTAAGATTAGGGAAAAGGGGTTAATGGGTGAAAATGGGTTTAGCATTAACTGCTACAAATAAAGGCCGAAAAAAGAGTGACAAAATGAATTCTAAAACAAGTGGCAAGGGAGAGCATCTGTCTCGAATCGAGATATCGAGAAATCGATTCTATTTGAAATCGACACGTACCGATGCAAATGCTATTGCCGCGGGGCAAATCGAATTCTGAACGGCTGCACTATTTGCCAAAGATCAAAGATGGGCGCGGAGCTTGCTATATTATTGTGTTTCTGTTTTCGCTAAGTCTCACGACAAACGTTAGTTACTTAATTCAAATGCATGTTTATAAAGCAGGGTTGGCACATTGCGTTGCGCATTCATTTGAGCAATGCATCTGGCCGCAATAACCACTCATCCATTAGTTTCGGAGCCTACTCCAGTAGGCCAGTAGTTTTAGTCCAGTAGTTTGTTGGTGCGTTCGTTCGTTTGTTTGTTTGTTTATTTGTTATAATATTATTAGTATATATGTGGCGGCGCCACCGTCGTTACAGCAATAATGTCATATTTACTCATATATTACATTGTCTGATTGTTATTTTTTATTTTATTTTCAACGCGGACAAAGTCGCGAGCATTTACTAGTCTATAATACTTACTATTCAAAAAATCGGATAAATTTGTTTATGTGATGGAAGGAAAAATTACATGGAAAAGGCATCCGTGCGAAGCCGGGGGCGGCTCGCTAGTTATAAGACAAAGCGTAATGAAGTCTTATAAAGTCTTAGAATGTACGAAATTGTAAAAAGTCAAACTATCGGTTAACCGACGACGCACGTTACGCGAAAACTTAAACGGGGCACTCAAGCGAGTCTCGTCGAATTAGTTTCCTCTGAGAAAATAAAAAAGACGCAAATACATCTCCACATGTGTTAAAGGGAGACAGACATACTGATTTCTTCGTTTCAACGACGTATGTAGATGCCAGATTAACGGACGAGCTGAAATACGACCGAGTTAATTTAAGTTGAACGTGAGTGTACTATCGATCACAAAAATGTTTAAGGATAAATAGTGTTTTGTACAGTTGCGTAGATTAATCTTTGGTGAATACTTGTTTATCAGCTTAACACTTCGTTAAATATCGTTTTTAAGGTTTTTTTAAATTGGGCAGTAATCAGTAATGTGGGCAGTAACCACCACCTTGCAGAAATAAAATAAATAAATAAATAAATATCTTCACACATTCCACACAGCACCATCTAGTTCCACACTTTTATACCTATTTAAACATTCAGTGTATACCTATTTAAACATTCACGGCAAGGATACTCTAAGATCGAAATCATTTTTTTTTTCCTAATAGGTTAACTATTATAGTTTCTTCGTCTAGGAACTTGTGTTTTTAAGTGTACTTTGTTAGAGCGGCCCACAAATCCACCGTACGCTCTCCGTTCCTCATAAGTTTTCCGTTTTAACTTTCCACAGGCACTTTTATCCACGAGTGTATGTTAAATCTCTGGCGGCGCGCTCCGGGGACACAGGGCGATATAAAGTAAGCACAACTCACACTTACAAGGCTTTCACTTCGGATTTATTGTAGTAAATGCCACTTCTAGTGCTCTAGTTGTTGGTACACCTTCGCAAGGACACAGAATTTACCATTTAAAGAAATTTACCAAAAAGTTCACTATGTTATTCTCCAGTATCACAAAGAGATAAAATTTGTTGGCTTATATTTAATGGTTAACTTCTGAAATTGTGATATCGATTTTAATAAGTACACTTTTTTTATTTAAAAATATATGTAGGTATTCATTTCGTATACTGCTTTATGCATATTATGCTGTTCAATTAGCGTCAATTTTTAATCGCTAATAGAACAGCATAAATAATGCCCTAAATTATGCTACGATATTTTGAAATTATGGAAACTCTGAAATATTGGAGTGTTTGTTCAAAAAAATAGTTACTCATGTTTTTATTATTTAAAATTTCGGCTGGCAAGCTGACATACAAATGTATCACTATAGATATAGATATAGGGGTTACTCTTGGTCAGCATCTACTTATAAACGCCTATTATAATTATAAACTCAATCAAAACCAAAGGAAGTTCCATATTATGCATTATTTCTGATAACAAAAGGAATCAAATATATGGTATTCATAATTGGCTCTGGTCTGGATCTGGCAAGTAGTGACAGACTTATACATGATTTTGGCAGAAATCTGGCTGTCAGTAACCTTACAGAAGACCTTTCTAACCCCTTACTTATCCTTAATCCCACTCAGTGCCGTAGTTGATCAGCAGCGCACTTGCTGTGTTATAGGTTATAGGCGACGGTAGCCACCTACCATCAAGTGGATTTTCAGTCTGACTGACGACCTTAACATAAAAAAGTAAAACCAAAGAAATTCACTGCACTATTAACGATAAGAAAATGAATAAATCATGTAATATTTTTAATGTATTGACTTTGAAGCCTTTGGCAGATTGATGAATTGACTATAGTTTATAGTATAACACATACTTTTCTTCAATTTGAGGTGCTGATCCCTAAAAAGAATATATATCTCGTCTATTTTCTGTTCGCAAATCCATCCAATCATGAAATTGAAGAAATAATATTCCCAAATACTCACTCGTAAGTAGTATATGTGATTCCCACTGAGTGCATGAAAACAATTGGCTGATAACGGATGTGGAAAAAAGGATTTTGTGGATACAATGATTGCTTTAGAAGTTACAATAAAAGCCGAACTCAAATCAGATTGGAGAATACCATCGTCTTCCAAACAAGTGATTTTGTTAAAAGGAAAAGTGTTATTAAGAAAAGTATTTATTTGTGCCAACGCTGCCTTCGTAATTGTACTAATACAGATTTGTATTTTTCTGTGTAAAACGGACAGGCGTATGGTCTGTCAACTATAAAGCCTGGATTTAGTTGATGATAAGGTTCTATGCTCCTCGATCCTATTAAAATTAAAATTATTACGATTAAAATTATACTATTAGGTATAATGTTGTTATACCTAATAGTATAATTTTAATTGTGTTCATATATATATATATATATATATATATATATATATATATATATATATATATATATATATATATATTATAAAAAGAAAATATTTGTATTTATGTATTTTTGTTTGTGTACCTATTGAATAAACTCAAAACTACTGGACCGAAAATACTTTTACCTATAGAAAGCTACACATTATTAGCGAGTAACATAGGCTATATTTTATAAAGTCACGCGGAAGAAGTCGCGTGCAGCAGCTAGTAATATATATTATAATAAAAAATAAAGTCGCTGTCCGACTCTGTCTGTTTCCCCGCTAACTACTGCTAAATCACAAAACTGATTTTGATACGGTTTTCACCAACGGACATAAGGATAAACGATGAAAGTTTGAGTACCTATTTATGTTTTTCAGAAAAAAACGAGGTGGATCGCTAGGACATGTTTAAAAAATAAATTCGCTGTCCGCCTCTGTTTGTTTCTACGCTAAATTCTTCTAAACCACCAAACTGATTTTAATATGGTTTTCACTATTGGAAAGAGCGATAAACGAGCTAGGTTTGCGTATATAATTTGAAGAAAAAATGCTTTCGTACGAAGCTAGGGGCGGGATGCTAGTAAGTAATAAAGTGTAGATAGAGAATCGCGGCTGCTTTATTATCTAACAGCAGACGACTTGCGATCACGTGTGCTGCCATACAGAAATGATTCACTTTAATTTTAGTTATTGTCCGTAAGAGGCCTTATCGCAAACCACACCTTTGTTACGAGTTACGTGATACCAAAAACACGATTTAGTGTGATATTGCATAAATTGATAGAGTTTTCGCCTGTCGCAAATTGGTCGCAAATCGTCTGCTGTTAGATAATAAGGCTCTGGCGTCACCGAAACACAAAAACGCATACGCTTTTATTTCACGGTGTATTACGTTAATATTATATTAAATGGGATAAGCTTGTGCTGCAAAAGGGGCTCGCATTTATGCCATCGACCAAGAAAATCTCCAGAGACTGAGATATGATTTGTTTGAATTATGTGGATATTAGTTGGTGCCCGCGACTTCGTCCGCGTTGAACGATGAATTGTATCCTATGTCCTTTCTGGTGTCCCAGACAACGTGTATGCAAAATTTCATGGTGATCGGTTTAGTAGTTTTTGCGTGAAAGACTTACAAACATCCATACATCCAAACATATTTTCGCATTTATAATATTAGTATAGATTAGTATAGATGTTTTAAAGCGCTTGGTCCGAAAAAGAAGGATTTCGACAATATGAGGATGGTAACCATTTGTACGTCTGTATGTTCGATGGAAGAAAGGGGAAGGCGATATGAGCTCATGCAGCTCCTGAGCACACTCTCCGAAGTACATCTTAAGTACATCCGAAGTTCCGTTAGTCTTTGAATAAATACCGAATACAGAGATAGGTGTGTATTGTGAATGATGAGTTGAGAATGTCTCGTAGTGAGCTAAGATATAAATTATTAATACAATTACTGCAAACGTGATTAAACCCATTCAAATCAGATTGCACGTTGCAATGTTAACGGTCTCTTGTGCGAGTTTAAATTTAGAACAGCAATTACAATACATCTTAACTATGCACAAACATAAACCTACCAAATCTATTATAGATGCAATTTAGAAGACCTAAACCTCTGATTGAGACATTTTTAATTATTATTTTCGTTAGAAATTGTCATAGTTTGCTTTAAAGAAAAATATCTTGAGGTAACCTTTGAGTCATAGAAGACATTCATTGCGCCAGGTACGAAAAGGAAACAGCTTTATTGATGCATAAATATGACATATATAGGCAAAACATAGGCACCTTTAGTGCTTTGGTATGGATAGGGAAATGGGCCCTTACTCACTCATCGAAACACAACAGCACACATGCTATTATTTCACGGTGGTCTTCTGTAAGGGGTTGGTTACTGCAATACTAAATTATTAAAACTTCGTTATTATATTTATCTCATATCTGTTGAAAAAAGTTATCCCAAGCAACTACATCTCGTGATGATGGAGGGAAAATTATTCTGAGCTGGTAATACATTTGAAACTACGTAGTAGCATAGAGTAAATAGTGCTTAATCAGTTAAGTACTATTTACTCTATGGTAGTAGGAAACTAATCAGTCCTGTACTGCCGAAGTTGAAGTGTGCATACCAACCGACGTAGCTGCTTTATATAAATAGTGAAAAGTTTGTTTACACATGCAAAATTCGCTTTTAATATATTTCAACTAGCTTTTGCCTGCGATATCGTCCGTGTCCCTTTTTCTTAGGCGTTAAATATTCATTCAATCACTATAAATTTTTGTCAGGATTATTTTTAGTTGATCCCATAAATATATGTATGATTGAAATATATGAGCAACTAGAAGTACTTGGGCTAATTTGTGTCTTATAACAATTCTAAAAGCACCCCGAATTCCTAAATCCTGATTTCTTATTGGAGATTTTAAAGTACAAGTAAGTCTAGTTCGTTTTATGTGGTAATAATAACTTACTCTTTGAACACACGCTATGTGTTATTCATGAATACTGGTCACTGCCGCCACGCGGCCCAGTTTATATCTACGTAACTTGATGTGCCCTTCTCGAGGGCATAAGCTAATTTTGAACGCTTCAAACGAGCGAATCCACTAGCAAAAGCTAGTTGAAATGAATTGCAATTATCTGGACAGTCATTTTCAATCGAATATTTTCACAGTGATGTAAAATTGATATATTCCAATTGAATTTTCGAATCGGCTTGTTTTTTTGGACGCATCAAAAAATGTATGTTCAGCCAGTGTTCAGCGATTAATGAAAATAGGACGCGTACATTCGTATATACCTATTTTTTTCGTTTGACATGAAACAGAATACGTCCGTCGAGCAGCGTCGTCGTGTCGGCATGAAACTCATTAAATTTTCAACTCCCCGCTCGATTCGAAACGAGTCTGAAACGGAGAATTATTAATTAACCGATATAACCAAAAACTCATTTTTCTTAATCCGAAACGTTCGTTGTAACCTTTTATAATTATAAATTAGACTAGAGATTTGTTGCGGGTTCTGTCCGTTTCAACATTCATTTACAATTCTTCGAAGATAGTACTCAAAGATCCCTCACCGTTACACAACAAATGATTATTTTTTGGCCTAACTAGGACTCAAAGTTACGTCTGCCTATTCGGTATCTAAGCATTCTTTGACTCTACAAGTGCTTATAAGAATTAATTATTAAATTATAATCTGAGTATTGAATAACTTTCTAAGTACGTTTCATACAAACAGACAATTCGTTGTAATTCTAATGCAAGGAAGTCAGTTACGTAATCGGATTTACTGGGAGTTTTCGGGGGGTATTCCCCTAATTAAGGACAGCTTGTATGACAGGTTGAAATTTAATAACTGCGAGATGGACGCCTGGGTTAGCTAATTGAGTTAATAGAACTTTCTATTTTGGGCATTAAAGTATTAAAGGGACGGCGGAAATGTATCGTGTGTAGGTAGGTATCTATAATATATAGATAATTATTGTATCAACAGTTTTGGCTTAAAACTGTTGAACTTTTTATTCATTTCCAAAATAAATTTTTCAATAGCTAATTGTTATGGACACGAGCTAAAAATGGTTATCTATTGTTACTGTCCATAACAATTATACGTTCAATTACATTAACTTTAAATTGCATTTGTATTAAAATGACTGATTTTAAAACATGAAAAGTTGTCTATGTTCTATCGGTGATTTTTAAAAAATGTTAAGTTCGTCAGTTAGTCTGACTATCTATTTGATGGTGGGTGGCTAATTGGCTATCAACATGAGTATAAATAACGCAACACATTCTGCAAGTGTATTTAAAAAAATTTTTTAGAGATGACATAGGGTACATCTCTAAAAATTTTGGCCAACTGGCCAGCATCTCGCCGTGCAGCGAAGGTGAGGCCTATGATGAAGTGAACTCACCCAGAAGATGCCTATTCATTCGAACTTTGAAAAGATTTGGGTTATTCTATTGGGATTATTCCATTTGGGTTATCCAAACCTTGATTCAAATTGCATGATCTATGGGGTTGTTATGATGAGTTGGAATTTACCCCTGGACCAATGAGACAGAGTTTTGAGGCAAGCACCTTGACCACTCATCCAAATGGTAAGCCAACAAAATTTGAGAAGTTATAAACAAAGAAATCGCCATAGTTTATTAAGTTATACACCATATTAGTTATAAAAAAAAATAAAAAAAAAATTTACATGTAACAGGATAACTTTTAATTGGTGTCCTGAATATTTTTGATAAACATTATAATCTCTTCATTTTACTTAGTAAGTAAATCCTTACTAATATTATAAATGCGAAAGTATGTTTGGATGTATGGATGTTAGTAACTTTCACGCAAAAACTACTGAACCGATCGCCATGAAATTTTGCATACACGTTGTCTGGGACACCAGAAAGGACATAGGGTACCTTTCATCGTTCAACGCGTACGAAGTCACGGGCACCAGTTAGTGTTTTAAATAAAGTAGACAAATGTTACTTATGTTATGTTCTAAGTGTGTTGCTATTCTTTTCGACCAACTAAGTATAATATTGTTTATCCTGTGTTACTAAGTATTAAACTAAATGTTACCGTCACAGAATGTAATAAGACTTACAATTGCATGGCACGTCGAAGGCAAAGACTTGATGAAATGATAGAATAGCATCGGGGCATACGTTTTTCCTCCATCGCGACTCCCCTGGGCAGAGAACGGGCGTATCGCATCTCTTCTGTGAGATTGACCTAACTGGCCGGACATACCGACCTGAATAAAGACCAACTTAATTATGCCTATTGCATATTAAAATTAATTTTTTGTTACAATTTAATAATGTTAATTACTGAGGTTTAATTGTAATAGTAACTTAGTACTAAAAAAATTTTTAAAAATTTTACTACTCAAAAATATTTTTCTTTTTAATGTATAGTCTGGGCTTTTAAAAAAAAAAAAAAAAAAACAAAAATGTATATTTTTCAGATTAAACTCACATTTTTAATTAGAGAATGGATCGTTCTGTAGATATACCAAGCTATGGGAGACAATTTGTAAGAGGGCAAATAAATAAAATAAAGTTTTTTTTTGGTTACTTAAATGAGGGAAACCCCCGGGTTGCTATTTATATTTTATACTAGTGACAGGACGCATTGCAAACGTAAACAAACTGGAAAACTCCAGTCACTTATTAGGCAGCCAGTTTGGGGCAATAACAACCCTTTTACAGAATACCACTGTGAAATAACAGCATTTGTGCTGATGTGTTTGTGCTATTTGTGCTATTTCCCTATCCCTCCCCAATCCCTAATCTACTATGATCGGCAGCTCACTAGCAGCACTTGTTGCGTTACTTGTGTTATAGGCGACGGTAGCCATCAAGTGTACCATCACCCTGTCTGTCAACCTTAACATAAAAAAATCTGCACGCCGTTTTACAGTACCGTATGTCACGAGAACCATTCGCAGATAAGAACGGTTAAAGAAATTGAAGTAATATCGCCGGCTACTTGTTTGTGGATAACCCTTACCGACTCCTTCCCATCTGCATGATGGACTCGGAACATCCACAATCTTGCCTACTACATGGTAATTGTAGTAATTCTCGAACATTCTTTCCCTTTCTAATTTTCCCTCTTTTATTAAGACTACAAAAGTTGTATTACTTATACAGAATACCGTTGTTTTACTAAGGGCCTCTTTCAGCATCTCTGAGTAAAGTGTCAATTAGGCTAATCGCTATTTAAAGTCACCGGGAAGGATGGAGCTGATGGTACCTTTGTTTGTACGGTAAAAGTCCCAAACATTAAAAAGAAAATAATAATAAAAAAAATTAGTCTAGCGAAGGATGCAGTGAACAGAGTGCATAATTTAATAAAACATAAAATTATTTCTAAAAGTAACTAATCAACACTTTACTTGTAGTTGGTGAAAGAGGCCCTAATTTATGTACGTGTTATTATGTAATTTATTGTGTGCCAACTACGCCTCGCCATAATACATATGTTATTATGTAAAAAATAAAAAGCAGGATGGAATCACATTTTACACGTAAGTAAACTTGGATATCAATATTTTCTATAAAAATAAACAGTAAATTGAGGTTACAGCTTGGATTACAGAATCTCATTACAGTAAAAGGCCTACGCTGAAACGTTGGGCGCCAATGAAACGTTGGGCGCCAATGAAACGTTGAAAATAATTGAACTAAGATAACGTTTTCGGCTATGAAATTAAAATAAAAAAAACTAAAAAAATTGGGCGCCAGCTAACTAAAAAATGAAAAAAATCATATGTTAGCACTTAAAATATATTTAAACAAAACAAAAAAAATACACAGGGGGTGGTCCTTAAGCCCGTACGTTATTATATATATATATATATATATATATATATATATATATGTGAAATTTAAAATTTGATTCAATAAATCCGGCTAATAAAAATTAAAAACTTAGCTGGATGTGAATAAATGGCTGGATGTAATAATATAGTTTTCCTTCTCGGCAAAATAAAAACACGCTGCTCATCAGTGTCACCAAAGAAAAATGAAGAAGGCTCATCAGAATGTAAAATGCGGATAAAACCCAGGATTCATTATATATTAATTATATATCTCTAATTAAATCCATGAATGATAAAAAACCAAAACAAAAAACCATAACAAAAAAAAAAAACCCTGAAATGAAAAAGAAATAATTAAACACAAATCTAAAAGAAAAAATATGTGTGCCTGACCGCGGAAATCTAAAATTTAGATATAAGATCCCTAAATGTTAATAATTTATTCAATAAATGGTCAGGCAAAAATAAACAAGAGAAAAATAAAAAAAATACAATTGCATAAGGATTAAAAAAACTGCAAAAGATAATAGAATTAAATGAGTAAATTAACAACAAATTTAAAATGAACTAAAACACAAATTATAATAAAAAAACATTAATCAACAATCTATCATCAGAAATAAGATGAAATACGTACCCATTTATAAACCGGGGTTTTTTACATAAATATTTTAAACTGAATAATTAAAATTTTAAAAGAAAATGAACTGGCAAATACAGGCTATTATCAGCACAAAACTAAACCGCTCTCTGCGAGCGACAGAGAAACAAAAAACGCTCTCTGACTGAAAATTTTGAATATTGAACGTCAAATGCAATTCTATATATTTAAAAAAAAATAATAAGTTTTTAAATACTTAAATAAATAAATAAACAAATAAGGTAATATAACTAATAAAATAAATAAAATAAGTAACGCTACGTTACATATCCCCTCATAAACATCCACACATGTTTATAAAACCGACTTTTACAGACAAGAAAATTTTGTCCATAGTTTTTGTACTTTAAATTTAATTTAGAAAATGGCCTGAATTTACTTTTTTTTTAATTTATAGAAATTTTTAAAAACACTTGATTATTAAAAAAAAAAAAATAAGTAATTTTTAACTTTAGAAAAGTGTTTCAGCCGAATCCACCTATTTTCCTCCAACCATTATTTATCTGTTGTCCGTATACAAAGTAATTCACTTAAGATACCTGAACAGTGTCAAAGCAAAGCCATCAATCTCAAAGTTTGGTTAAATTGAACGAGCTCTGACCGAACATCTAATCGATATCTACTCAAATTAGTTTAGACAGGCCGATTTGTTTATTTAATACATAATAAGCTATTTAGTAGTTGTAGCCAAGTGTATGTTTCAATATCATTAACTGGGCAGAACCAGAATATTTAGAAGACTACAGTGAAAAAAACCGGTATTGTACTTCGGTGAGTAAGGATTATTCTAAACTTGTACTATTTATGTTAAGGTGATGGCTGATGGCAGACAGGCTGATGGTCCTCTTGTTGGTAGGTGGCTGGCTACCTTCGTTTATAATACAAGAAATGCAGTGCTGTATGTGGGCTGCGACCATAGTAGGATTAAGGATAAGAGATTGTGACGGGATAGGGAAATGGGCACTCACTCACCGAAACACAACAGCACACATGCTGTTATTTCACAATGGTTTTCTTTAAGTTACGGGCTGCCCAAATGACTACGTAACGCAGTGTGCCCTACCACTACTATAAAGAGGGTTTCCTCGCTTAAGAATGCGAAAAAGAAATTTATTTATAATCCTAAGTACCCCCTTACAAATTGCTTCCCATAGTGTGAAGACCACGTTGTATGTCAGTGATGACGCGGCACCCCCGCTATTATTAACTGTCAGTTGATAGTGTTTGACAGCGAGTTGTCAATGTCAAAGTTGTTCTGACGTAGAGCACACTGGACATACGGGCTAGTGACACTGGAGATGGGACATTTAATCAACTGAGGCAATTCAATTTCATTCCCGGATGTTTTGTAATCACGACTTCCTCCTTCGCCTACACATCATGGTTAATTGAAGGATTACGTATCTAAGGACGAACGCCAATTACATCCTACATCGGTTTTGTTTCACTGTAATCGTAATATTCACATCGGCATTCACGCCTACGCCGCGTCGTATCGTGGCCCGAGTGATGGTAGACATTTCCGGGTAGGTGTTTGAGGCAAGCTGAAAACTTGTCCTATAACTTCTATAATAACCTAATACAGAACTACAGACCTGGCTGAGGACAGCTAGGTTTGTACTGGGGCTAAATCGGGACAACCCTTATACATATTTTCAAAGTTGCGATATTTTTTGGAAAAAATGTCCTTTAGGCAATCTGAAATATTTATACTTTGAAATTTAATATTTAAAGGTTTAAAAAAAAATTATCCAGATTATTTAGTCGGGTTTGCCAGGCGCTTGTAAAAATGTTTCAAAAAAAAAAAAAAAATCGAAAAAATGTATTTGAGGCGAGTTGAAATTTTTACAGGATATTATTTATAATATATATTATAAACAAGACAGATCATTTTGGTGGAACTTTCTACCTGCCATGCGATCAAGAAGATATAAGGGTTGATTTAGCCCCACTACTCCTCAACTACTCACTGTCTTAGAATTCAAAGAATACTTCGTCTTCAACGAATACCTATTTGGAAAAAATTAAATAAACAAATTCATCCGAGAATTAGGGTTTAGCAACACTTATTAAATGTTATTTATATATATTTTTATAAATAAAATTGTCGTCTTGTATTAATAAAACTGCATGAAAACATACTTTGTATTTTAATGTAACATTTCACGTGTACAGTCGAGACATTGGGCCGTTGAGTAGGAACAAAGTTGCAAGTGAAACTGTCGTCAAACTCTAATTACTCCTCGGAACAGTTGCGACCTTTTACTTTGGACGCGCAGAGCGATAACTTAATGGATGTGATGATCGCATTATTAATTTGGTAGGTAGTTTTACGAATGGTCAAATTTTAATCATGTCGGAACTTTTTCATTTATAACTAGCTGGTGTCCGCGTCTTCGTCCGCGTTGAACGATGAAAAGTACCCTACGTCCTTTCTGGTGTCTCAGACAATATGTATGCAAAATTTCATTGTGATCGGTTCTGTAGTTTTTGCGTGAACAAACATCCATACATACAAACATACTTTCGCATTTATAATATTAGTACGGACTAGTACGGATTAAGCTGTTTTTAAATACATAGCGAAGGTATGCCATCACTCACACTAATATGTCAACTTATGAATGGCATATAAAAATATGCCTTTTTTTTCGGCGCGTTTACAACTTATGAAAATAATGCTTATTCTATGGCAATCAAACTTTATAATAAGATACCTAAATATATTAAAACATGAACATTATATAAATTTAGGAGATTTTTTGTTCGCTTTTTAGCTTGATAAATGTTTTCATAGTGTGAATGTCTATCTTAATTTTAAATTAATTTTGATATTGAGACATTTTTAGTGACTTTTTTGTTTATAATAATTATTAATTGACTATAAATTGCTTTATGTTTATGATTGTTACATCTGGTTGTACACTATGTACAGGCGAATAAATGATTTGATTTGATTCAATTTTTTTTTAAATAACAGGCATGCTATGTTAATACCCATGCTATGTTAAAAATAGTTTAGTAAAATAAAAATCAACTATAAATACAACGCTCGCGATTAATATAATAACGTATCCAATTTGGAATAGCCGAATTCTATACACAGACGTGAGAGCGAACAAAATTAACTGGCTGCAAATTCATTCATTGACATGGAGATCTCATCGGATCAGAAGTGCTAATTTTGCTTGTTAATTTTAATGGCTACTTCTTTATTCTACAAATGAAAAGTCCAATTCAGAAAAACCGTTACCTTACGTACTAAAGAATGAATAAAAGATTTATCTGTTATTTGTACACATTTATACATATATATAGGTACCTATAATATAAAGTGCGATTGTACGGTGGGAGTAGAAATACCTTCGTCAGTTTTCAAAATCATTCCTTTATTAAGTCGTAGACTCTTAGTACCTTTTGAAAGTAAAGCACTAAGCAGACAACTGCATATGAAAGTAAACTTACTAGATATGATAACAAGGATCAATATGGTTTACACCTCTGACCAATAAAATAGTTTGATATAAACAACAAACCATTTTAATGGTCTGTCATTATAAATTTATTATTGTCATTGTGTGTCAGTGTCATATAATTGTTTCTTGCGATAAATATTAAGTAATTAAAATGCCGAGGAATTTAAGTATCCATGAAAGAGCTGCAATTATTGCAGATCAGATGCAGGCTATACGAGTAATATTAGCGAAATATCTGCAAGTCTTAATATTACTAGAGATACTATTAGGTTCTGGATAAGAAGACAAAGCAGATGAGGGTAATCTTACTGATCACCGCCATACCAATTCTGGACTTCGCCTGAATCTTAACCAAGGACAAAAACAACTTAAGAGTCGACAATATGAAGAAAATGGTTTTATAAAAACTAGTTATTTCCCCGAAATGTTTGACGTATCGCCAAGAGTGATAAGTAATGCTTTGCACTCTATGGGACTTCATCACCGACGTCCTGCCAAAAAAGTGATACACGTTTTTGATTTAGTTTTGTTTATTTAAATAAATTTTACCATGATTCGTTTTATTTCTTTAAAAAACTAATTAAATACTAAGCTTCGATCGAGGTGCAATTTTTGTCTTCCCCGTTTATCCCTTTTTCCACAAGTGAAACCGAATTAAAATCGGTCTATCCATTCTAGTCTTATCATTTTATATTATATATAAAAAGATGGACATAACACATCAATAATTTAATATCATAATTGATTGACATTACTTAGTTTCCTAGTTTTCCCGATGACAAAACATTATTCACCTCCGTGTGAGTATATAGTGTTCTGTGTTATTCACTATCCACATAATATATTAGTTGACTTATCAGTTAACTAGCCTATTGCAAACGTCAATTCGATATTCTGTTTTGATCAAATGTCGATTGTCGACTTTAAGGTGACGAACCTACTATTACCGTGACTGTACCTACTAACATATACATATTTCATTTTACCATAAAATATACATATTTTATCATTGTGAATTAACAGTGCTGTTGTGTTTCTTTGAGTGATTAAGGGATGCTCCTTAATTCTTTATCCTTAATCCTTAATGATACCGTTCAATTTAAAACAGTTCAAGATAACATAATTATACGTGTGGCAACGTTAAATCGATTTAACCATCAGGAGGTTATTCCAAAGTCTAAATAGAAACTCAGCCGACGCTTATACGGCCACATTTTACTTCCAAATCACCATGCAGTTAGTTTGAACTTCCAAACTCCACGCTGATAAAATTAAACTTGACTCAAAGGCCAACTTTTGGAGATAAAGCGAACTTGGTATCGCTAACTAGATTGGCGGCCTTATTACGTTTTGACACACGTGATTCATGAAAACTGCTTAATTAAATTGCATTCAGACATTTTTTTATGTAAAAGCGCCTGTCTGTCTGTATGTCTACCAACAGCCTATATGTAACGCAAATAATAAGTCCAATAAGTTCGGTTCACATAGTCAGAATGCTGAGTGACTGGTCAACAAATATGTTTAAAATAGATGTAGAAAGAATATTCAGAAAGGTTAAAATGTCTACATCATTATTGCATGGTGATATGCCACTACTTAAACACTCCGGACTATAGTAAACTTTGAAAAGTTCACTTGTGCCCGCCGGGAATCAACCCGGGTGTCATGCAAGCAACTTAACTATTCGAAAAATTGTTACGTTAAAAATTATTATAAAGATCGACTGCTGGCGGTTCACTTTAATTATATAATTTAATGTATTGAAACAATATCCTAACCACAGCTTGTCCATTACCTGTTTTGTATTACTAGCTTTTGCTCACGACTTCGTCCATGCTCCTGTTTCTTAGGTGTTAAAACATTTATTCAATATTTATTTTTAGATGAACTCTCGGGAAATGCACATTTTTTAGAATGAAGGTCTTACCTACCTGGTTAGACATAGGGTATGTCTTTTTCTGTATCCCTGAAAATGTGTATTCAAAAATTCATGATGATAAGTTTTTTATGTGCCTAAAAAAGTAACAAACAAACTGTTTACGCACTTATTAATTAGGATATTAATTAGGATCTCTACAATATTAATTAGGATATAAAACTCGCTAACGCCCTTGTATCTACGTAGTTTGCTTCGTAGGCGACTGTAGCCACCTACCATCGAGTGGGCTGCCATCTGTTCTACTGAAAATTACATAAAAATTGTTTGGGATGTTACCTATAAATCAATAAGAGTCATTAAATTAGAAAGGCCGGCATAACCAGGAGGTAGAATCGAATATGTGTAGTTGAACGTTCGACAAGTGTCCGCAAAGCCGGGCGGTAGACACGAATATGTCATTAAAACCAAACTCCTCTCGAAAGGCTATTATAAGGTCACTAATTATTTAAGCAACAATGACAATGAGCCTGGATTTAAAGCCTGGATTCGGAGCTCATACTATGTTTAGTATTGTATATGCACTTTGACTTTGATTTTGTTTGTATTAAGCGTGGGTACCTAATTGATGTAAATTTATATTTTAAAGATGACAAAAATAATAGTATCTTGAGTTTCTTTAGGGGTTTCTTCTCAGGATCGTCATCTTGACTTTTTTCCGAAACCTTGGAAAATTTAAATTTATAATGACGATCATAAGAGTTTCTTGGAGATACCTAATTGATAAATAAATATTTTGATTTTGATTTGATTTACATATTTGCTTACTCTGATTTTTAAACTTCAAAGCCTGGCAATAGTATCTACTTGCAACCTTTTTTTTCTTAAAAAATTAAAAAAAAAAACAATATTATTACCTACGCATTCTTCTATGGGTATTTTAAACTGACATTTTGCTAAATTTTTCCAAATTCAGTTCTAAAGTAATCAAAAACGTTTAAAACCGAACGGCATTGTTGTGTAAGACAATATTTTTGACATAGCCCAAGCAACAACAAGCTGTTACCTGCCTGCATGTAGCTTGAATTAATATGCAAGGCGCTTGTTTACGCATACAATATCTAACTGTAACTGAATACTTAATAAGGCCGCCCAATAGACAATAGAGACAAAGAGGCCCGCATGGACCAGCACAGTAATTAATCAGACGAAACGAGAACTAATTCTACTTTTATTTTACGTGAATGTTCAAGGTGTTACGCCGTCTGAATCTTGAATAATATGGAAAATTATTGGCCTGTTTCACGAAAAGGCATTGGGAAAACTCACTAAGAGTTTGTCTTTTAAATTGATCCAAACACACCACTATATAACAAAATAAAAGGGATTATTTTATTATGATTTAATATGTTAATTATTTTCGGAATACAAAATATACGACGCTAATGGCAGCAAACCGTGCTATTATACACTATAGTTACACGGTGTCAATGTCAACTAGCTGTCACAAACTGTTGTCAAAAGGGACACAGTCTAATAATAAGTAAATGAGTACTCAAAAGAGACAGTTAAATGTTTAGAAGAATGCATTGTCTCCTAGTCCTACTTATCACTATTGCGCAATGTATGAAAGAGTTATTTTATGTACTACTAGTGACTCGCTCCCAGCTTCGCCCGGGATGTAATTTTTATAACAAACATTCTTCGTTTATCCCTCTTTTCATAAGCGAAAATCGAATTAAAATCGGTTGAGCGGTTTTGGAGTCCACAGATGACAAACAAAATATAAGTAGGTAAATAAATTTTTATTTATATAGATAACACTAGCGACCCGCCCTAGACTTCGCGCGGAGGTGAAATTTTCAAAAATCCTTTTTTAACGGGCGCTTAATGTTATAAAATAAGCCTAGGTTCAAAGTTTCAGCTTTCTTGACTTAGTATATTAGTTTTGTCAGTCAATCAGGACCAACAATTTTATAAGTATACACAACACTAGCGACCCGCCATCGTCTTCACACGGATGCGATTTTTTTCAGAAAATTATATAATATATACACCTTATATTATTTTATATTTTACAAAAATATACAAAAACCTTCTTCGTTTATTGCTCTTACCATTAGTAAAAACCCTATCAAAATCCGTAGTGTTTCAGAACAAGTAAACAGACACAGACGGACAGAGACTTCCAGAGACCACTTCCTTTTCCCCACCTCATTCAACAGGCATTTCTTATAATTACCACTGAATTCTTATAATATTTTATCCTGTTAACCTGTCTGTAGCGGAGTTGTAACCCCTATGGACTACTACCAATTGGACCGTCACTTTCTTGCTTACTGACATTGGCATGGCATGGCATCTCGGGGTAAATAGTAATATATGTTTTCATCGAGCAAATGAACTAACTATCTTTGTATAATACTAAGTTTTATCCGAATCATTTCAACGGCTTTTGGAATTGGTTTGTGTTACATATTTTGTGAATTTAATCTCTACATTATTTTCTTATAGGATCCATATTACCAATAAAACTTGTATTATAGTGCGCACATTATCTTCTTTATTTAATTCTTCAGCATATTATAATTTTAACATTACACAAATCAAAACGTAAAAGAACTTATTTATATAAAAATTACTCTTCAAAATCTTAAAACCAACCCACTGAACATAACTGTCGAAACAACTCTTCTCATCTGACTTTTTATTTTTTCTATATCAACAAAACAACTTTCTCCTTTTCTCCCCTATTTGAAAATAATTCTATTTATATTCAGCCAGTATTCAAGTTCAAAATTCAAAGTTTTTCTCATTTTAAACATTGACAAAATCAATTTCATTGAACCGCTGCCTGTGCAGTTCAATACAATAATGCAATTCAACGCAAATTAGTCTGTAATTAAAGCACATTTTGGTTCAATGTCCCGTGAGCAAAGATCTCTGAAATACAGCGGTTCACTGGTTCAAACATTATGTGAAAACTTACATTGCATTGCGAACTTATATAAGTATTTTATTGTCAGAGATTCGAGTCCAGAAATGGATATGTTTTAAAGGTATTTGAATTGTATGCAATGAATGTGTTAATGCAGTTTCTGTCGCATGCATCAAAGCACCTACCTATATTATATTAGTCCCCATAACGCCCGACACAAAAACTTGGTTTTATAAGTTTGACTTGTGTATCTGTGTTACTGTATGTACACAATATTATATTTGTTTTTTATTCATTTATTTATATTTTATATTAATATACTTAGGGCCTCACTTCACCATGTGTCAAGTAGGCTAACCGCCATTTAAAGTCACTGGTAACCGGAAATGATGGAGATGATATGATACCTTTGTGTGTACGGTAAAAGTTTCAAATATTAAAAAATAAAATAATTAAAAAAATTCGCCTATCGAAGGAGTAAAACCGAGTGCATAATTTAATAAAACATAAAATTATTTCTAAAAGTAACTAATCAACACTTTACTTGTAGTTGGTGAAAGAGGCCCCTTATTTGTAATATTATAGACTTGGGTGGGTGGTTGGGTGGACAATGTAGGTCCTCAGCGGAAGATCAGGGATACGTAGGACTTTATTTATTTATTTTATTATAGATGGGTTTGCTCTTGGCCAACAACCAACTGTGTAGCGAAGATGAGGCCTATGATGGAGCGAGCTCACCCAGAAGATGCCTATTCACTTCAACTTTGAAAAGACTTAAGTTAATATGAGCTCGGAAATCACACGCCGGTAGGGAATTCCAAACCTTGGCTGTGCGCATTATAAAGGATGTTTTAAAGAGTTTCCGAAAAAGAGGGATGTTTTTTTACTTGTAACACACACAGCACAATCATGCTGAGTTGGATGCCTATTTGATGCATGCACTGTCAAGTATTTGTAGGTACTACTGCCAATACGATATCTCATTAAAACTTGTATTGTATGTGCCATTTGTGTTTACGAATTCAATAAAATTTATTTTCTTTCTGTCTTTCAATATATTAAAAGCTACAATATATTAAAGTTTTTAATATTTTAAACACATTACGGGTCAATCTGATGTTAACAAATACATTATTAATACGAGAAATATAAATCGATGACTGCAACCGGTATTGTAAGCTACGCTAGGGTGAGTAATCTTTATGGGCCGTTCCGGGACACTTTGTCGTGTTACATTCAAACGTAACGTGTCCTGAGCTTAGCTCAGAAATTGTGGTGACCGGAACACTTATGTGTTTTAAAGGCAATTCATCGAATGTTAACGGCTTCACTTGTTCTTTGAATTTACTGTAAATAATTAATCGTCCTATATTTTTTTTATGTTAAAGTCAACTGACAGGCTGACGGTCCACCTGATGGTAGGTGTGGCTACCGTTGTCTACAACACAAGCAACGCCATAGGATTAAGGATAGGGGATAAGGACAGGGATGGGGTAGTGGGCTCTGGCATCCTTTACTCGCTCACACGAAACACATCAGCACGGTCGTCTTCTCTAAGAGGGTGGTTACTGCCGCCAGACGAGCTGCCCAAATGACTGCCACTACTAAGTATTTTTTTATAATATTTATTATTTTTATATAACAGTAAAAAAAAATTAAATTATAATAAGAAAAGAAATAAATTCAAGATAAACCTTTATTTAAGATTTTTTATCCATATATATTTTTTAGTAATATATTACATACTAGCTGGTGCCCGCGATTTCGTCCGCGTTGAACGATAAAAGGTACCCTATGTCCTTTCTGGTGTATCAGACAACGTGTATGCAAAATTTCACGGTGATCGGTTCAGTAGTTTTTGCGTGAAAGAGTTACAAACGTCCATACATCCAAATATATTTTCGTATTTATAATATTAGTACGGACCTACTAAGCATGTCATTTTACATTATTAAGTCCTATGGCCAGTAATCATCCAGTGATTTTGGATAGGACAGTCAAGACGCAGGAATACACACAGAGTACCTTATCTGGCTTTTATAATTTTAACTTTGACAAAAACATTAGACAGAGGCGGTTTAGCAGTCTCACTAAAATGCATTTGAGCAACTTTTAATTAAAACCGGATTATTTAAAGTCCTGTAAGCGAGCTTTTTGTTAGTTCCTACAACGACGCCAACAGATTATTTTTATGTTAAGGACAGGCTGACTATTCACTTTATGGTACGTGGTCACTATATGCAAGTATAGGTACCACTTTATGGTACGTGGTCACATTATGTACGTAGTAAGGTGGTATGACAGTTTCACCCTTGACCAAAAACAGTATCGTTCCTAATCTGTTCCCGAAAGACTTGAAGACATATATATTTAAAAAAAAAAAAAATAATCCTCGGGACTTCCTTATTTCTTACAATAAAATTTTTGAATAAAAATTTCAAGGTGTGATGTATAAAAATGAGTGTATAAAATTCAACGAAAAAGAGCAAAATTTGACTTTTTTATGTTTTTTTGAAAAAGTTCCACACACAGAAACGCTTGAGTTGTTACAGCCATTGATTGCTGAACGAATCGTAACGGAATAGCGTTACGAGTTATTAGTTTCTTTTATAACAATTTTATTGCCCATATTTTTTGATAAATTACTTGTGAATTATGAATGTATAAGATTTATACTGTTTGAACCTATATATACATTTATAGGTTTTCTTTATAGAAATGTTAACGAGTATGTATAACATTTTTAAAGGGAATTCGCCCCACATAAAGTTTATCTATATCCGTACTAATCCGTATTTATAATATTATAAATGCGAAAGTATGTTTGGATGTATGGATGTTTGTAACTCTATCACACAAAACTATTGAACCGATCACCATGAAATTTTGCATACACGTTGTCTGGGACACCAGAAAGGACGTAGGGTACCCTTCATCGTTCAACGCGGACGAAGTCACGGACACTAGCTAGTATATAATAAAATTCTAGTGTCACAGTGTTTGTAACCAAACTCCTCCGAAACGGCTTGACTGATTTTTATTAAAAAAAAAAATTGTGTATATTCGGTAGGTCTGAGAATAGGTCGTAAACTATTTTTTTATATACCCCTAAGTGATATGGGAGGCTCACCCCAAAAATTTTTTTAAATGGCAAAAAACGTATGCCGAGTCAGCGAGTTGTACTACAAAAATACTTTTATCACGAATGTAATTCTAAAAGTGTAATAGAATTAATGTAGGTTGTATTTTTAAATGACGATTTTTGATTATAGAGAATTTTGCATGATCACATATACTATGGTCTAAAAGCTTGTTTGTGGACCTTAACATAAAAAATAATAATATTTATCACAGATTAGAAATTCTGACAGATATTTTAGAAATATTTTTCAATAAAAATAAAACTTATTTTTTTTATAGAATTCATGTTTGTTTTTTTTTTTTTTCAAAGCAGTTGCGTTTTAAACAATGCATATTTTTATTATTTAATCTTTGTTTGCACCTTAATCCAATAGAATATTTAATCAACATTAATTTTCGATTCGGAACAAATTTTAACGAATTAAACCGTAATGGCCCAATTATGTGTGAGTGTGGCATTTCAGTAAAACATGAATGTTGTGTATCAATTCGCCGTTTGTCCGCCGCAAATTCAGCTCCATATATTTAACAGCTTCAAACCTAATTGAGTTATATAGAATAAAATTGCCCGCAGTATAACTCTATAGCGGTATGGATAATTATTTTTAATGTAAACAAAATTAGCAGATTTTGTTTCATTTGATCGGAACTGTATTTTTTGTGTTTAGTGATGCTCTTATTTTGACAGTTTAATGTCAATTTAAGATTTTTTTTATTGTAATATTTAAGAAAAATACTGGCATAGTCTGCACATATTTAAGTTGCAACATTTTTGCACTAAAATTCTATTTTCAAATCAAAAACTCAGAACAGAAGCGTGCGTTGAAACATATAGGTAAGTAGACGTGTGGTGTTCGGACAAACAGTTCTTACACGAAAAGATATTATAGGCGATGGCATTCAAAATGTATGTTTTAACCTGTTTACCAGTTAAATTTACCATCACCATTATAACTTTGCATTTCCCTGTCTCTATCGCTTTCTGTAAGAAACGGCCGCGCTAGAAAGTCGTTTGGGTTTTAGCCGGTACGAATCCGGCATAACCCCGCAGTGTCCCCTACACCACCGAGTATCTATCCTACAGAGAAACAGCTTCATACAAGCGCGCGGCGGTAGGTACTGCACTACATGCGCGCAGCTATGTGTGCGTGACCTTTCACCGACAGGTTCACGAATGTGAGCCGAGAGGCCCAAGAAGACTAAGTGGCAGGGATTCGGACGCGTGCGAGCGACACTGAAGCAATAGTTTTGTGTTTTGTGTTTTGTGACAGCCCTACAAGAATAGGCTAATAAAATTTACGCTTCCAGGGACCTGTCGCTCTGTAGGATAGATACTCGGTGTCTACACTGCCGGGTATCCAAGAGGAATTCCCAACGACAAAAAAAGGGCCTTGTGCAGAACGCACACGCGTCTCATACGACACTGTTGTTACGAGTTATCGTATTTATTTTCAAATTGACTTTTTATTGAAGCGACAATGAAGCCTGGATTTAAAGCCTGGATTCGGAGCTCATACTAAGTATAATATGTTTAGTATTGTATATGTACTTTGATTTTGTTTGTATTAAGTGTACCTAATTGTTGTAATTTTATATTTTAAAGATGACTAAAAGATTAGTATCCTGAGTTTTTTTCGGGGTTTCTTCTCAGGGTTTTTTCTGGCTTGGGTTTTTTCCAAAACCCTGGTAAATTTAAATTTATAATGACGATTATAAGAGTTTCTTGGAGAAACCTAATTGATAAATAAATTTTGATTTGGATTCGACTTCAATTACTGCTTCTTTGTACCGTGTTTCATATTCTAATTCGGCCGGCAATTATATTTTCTCATTAAATTTCATTTTCCACTTCTGTTGCTCGGATAATGGAATTCGCAGTCAGGTGTTATTCCTTTTTAATTCATTATTTGAAACTTTTAAGTTTTAAGCTGAATAAGCAAAGGAAGATAAATTAAATGAAAACACATTAAAATATCAAGATTATTTTGAATTATAGTAATGTTATCATAATTTAATAATAATAATAATACAGAAAAGGAGATAGCGTACCTTTCAAGGATAATTTAAAATTTCTATAATATAAAATTTTAAAAATAATATAAAAATTTGTGGCGGCGCCACCGTCGTCAAAACAATAGTTAAAGATGTCGGGCGTTATATTACTCACTAACTGGTGCCCGCGACTTCGTCCGTGTTGAACGATGAAAGGTACCCTATGTCCTTTCTAGTGTCCCAGACAACGTGTATGCAAAATTTCATGATGATCGGTTCAGTAGTTTTTGCGTGAAAGAGTTACAAACATCCATACATCCAAACATACTTTCGCATTTATAATATTAGTACGGAGGATATCGTTTCTCATGTGTTATATATTTTTATTTTTCAACGCGGACGAAGTCGCTGACACTAGCTAGTGTTGTATGAATAGCAAAACGAGGCGACTCTTAACTCGATATCTGCTTGTAATTTCAAAACACGTAATCCGCCTACCTTTTTTTTTAAAAAAAAATAATGGTTATTTAGCATTTCCCTGCCAATCCAAGGAATGAATAATGAGTCCCGAAGGTGTAATTAGGTATTGTTATACTTTCGTATAGCTAAGCATTTCCCTGAAGTTATTACGAGATGGATGGCTTCAAACAATTATTTATTTTCATTGGGATTTCCTATTTTTAACCCTCGACGTTCGACGCAAAAACTGGGTGTTTTAGTTTGACGTGTGAATCTGTGTATCTGTGTAATCGTAGATCTCAAACGGATGGACCGTTTTTGATTTTGTTTAAAAACTGACGCGATCGTGATTTTTCTTAACTATAATTTATGATAAATAAAATATCAGCATATTGCTTCAAATATCAGCATAAGAAACATAGGCATAGGAAGACACCGACTTTATTTTATTAAAATGTGTAAATATGAACATAGATGTATTTAACATAAAAAATTATGTTTTCTTTTTTAAATTAAGGGCCTCTTTCACCAACTACAAGTGAAGTGTTGATTAGTTACTTTTAGAAATAATTTTATGTTTTATTAAATTATGCACTCGGTTCACTGCATCCTTAGATAGGCGTTTTTTTTTTTAATTATTTTCTTTTTAATGTTTGACACTTTTACCGTACAAACAGAGGTATATCATCTCCTTCATTCCCTGTTACCGGTGACTTTAAATGGCAGTTAGCTTACTTGACACATGGTGAAAGAGTGTAATTGTTGTTATTTTATATTTTAAAGATGACAAAAAGAATAGTTTCTTTCGAGGTTACTTCACAGGATCGTCATCTTGGCTTTATTTTTTCCGTAACCCTGTTATATTTAAATTTGTAATGACAATCATATAAGAGTTTCTTTTAGAAAACTAATTGATAAATAAATATTTTGATTTTGATATGATAAAATCCAAAACTTAATACAATTAATTACGAGTTATAATTATCATTTCGATAGATTTTTGTTTCGTCAGATTTTGTATTCGACAGAAAAAATCACATATTATAAACAAATATTGTTAATAAATTATCGGACAGTTTTACGTCGCTGAAATTTTTAATAATAACTATTAGCTATAATTAGAGATTTATTTCTTACTCCGTATAAAGTTTATTGTATTTGATTAATTGTTGGCGTACTCCTCTATTAGGATCTAGACTATTTGTAGGATGTATTATCACCTACTTAATTGATTACGTACTCACTTCTCGTTACTAAACTGTGACCTAGAGGGCGTCAGTGGGCGGAGGCCTTATAAAGGTCTTCGTTCAAAACCTTATAAAGGTCTTGTGGGTTGAAGAAAATATTACACAAGTAAAGTCAAGTATGAAGAGTACTTCAAAATAATAAATAGTAAAAATTAAACAAAAAATAGAAAATAGAATTTGCATTTTTAAAGCGTAATATATCAAATTTCAGATTTTTATCCATATATATTACATACTAGCTGGTGCCCGCGACTTCGTCCGCGTTGAACGATGAAAGGTACCCTATGTCCTTTCTGGTGTCCCAGACAACGTGTATGCAAAATTTCATAGTGATCGGTTAAGTAGTTTTTGCGTGAAAGAGTTACAAACATCCATACATCCAAACATACTTTCGCATATTTATTTTATATTATCTATACTTCTATACTAATATTATAAATAATATTTTTTTTTTGCTGTCACAGTTTTACTCCTCGTGATAATATTTTTATATGATCCCTTGGGAACAGTACTTTTTTCTGGATGAAAGGTATCCTATCTCCTTTTCTGTATCCCTGACAATTTGTACGCAAAATTTCGCGGTGATGGGTTGAGTAGTTAAGGCGTGAAAAGGTAATAGACAGACAGACATATTAGTATGGATGTGTGATAAGAAAAATTAAAAATATAAATATTTAATTTTAAATTCAAAAATGCTATAAGGAAGTCAAAGTTATCAAAAGTTAAGTAAGTTATCAACCCAATAACTGAATATTGAATTTCGTAAGAGGAAAATTTAAGAGTTCATTGTGTCTTACGTTTTAACGCGTAGTACGGAGAACGTAGTTTTAAAAAAAAAATTGTTAAGGAATTTTATAAAAGTTTTGTGACTTTACAACAAAAGTGTACGCCATACGCTTTCAGAGCTTTTTAATCTTTCATTTTTTCCGTCGACACGGAAGCTTTGGAACTGGCGTTTTTTTTTTAACTCCACTCGACTCTTTTAGGAATGTCAATAGATGCATGAAAACTAAAAGTACGCCTGTTAACGCCTGTGAAGGTTCTTTGAACTAAATTTTTGAAATGTTTGAGTATGTAAACATTTTTTTAAACTCGCTCTCTTCAAGGGTATACCATCAAGTGAACCGTCAGCCTATCTAAAGACCTTAGGGCTTAGCATACAAAAATGCTTCATGGTATTGCTTCAATGTTTAAAAGTAACGTAAAATAAAATGTTCGAATTTTTTCATTATAGAAAATTCTGCTATGAATATAAATGTGTGAGGTCGTGACAAAACTGCCGTATACTGATTGTAAAGCCTAGTTCCGCCTCTTGGGAAAAACTAAGCAGACAGACTATTACGGAAACAAGACAATCAGCTTATACGAGACCAGAATTCATGGAAGTCCGGTGGTATTAAAGTATTTTTAGAGAAAAAACATTATTTATTCGTAAGAAAAAAACCGACGTGCCATGACACAGCCCAAGTGCAATATTACTGTGCAATATTAAGTCACTGTCATGTCACAGTAAGTTTGACTATCACAGTAACTGTGACTCACAGTAACTGTCGCTATCACAGTATCTGTCAATGTTACTGTCATTGTTTCTTTCACTATAACGGTAATTGTCACTGTCGCTGTCACGTCACTGTTATGTCAAAGAAGTCGGTGTGAAAAATCTTATAACTTAAAAGTTAAATTTTAGCTTCAATTTATAACTTTAAAACTGTACAATTACCTACCAATATTTATATCTACATCTCTTTACTAGATATATATGAAATTAAGTCAGTTTTCTTCTGTCTGTTTCTCCGCTAACTTTGTCTAAACCACCCAACGGATTTTAATACGGTTTTCACTAATAGAAAGAGCGATACACGACGAAATACTGTGTTTATAATTAGCATAAAAAGTAAATAATATAAAAAGTATCGTCACCTTCAGCATAACGAAATGTCAATACTGCACAGAATTAAAAAAAATGTTCTGCTCTATATTTTAAATTTTCTAGAAAGTTTTAATAACTACGTATAGCTTTTAGCAATTGAAATATTTTCCACTTAATTAGTCGAATTTGTCAGTTTCTAAGATGCACCTTCCTCCGCACAGTCTAGAAAATAATAATTAGAAATAGTAGGTCACCTAAAATGGGGCACAGAGCAGGATAATTCATTTAGAAGCAAACATCGTTCTAACAAAGCACAGACTGCTTTGCATTCAGGGTGCTGAGCATATAATAATGCCGTATTATTCAGTAAAGGGAGATCGATTACCGGCTATGAACCCACAATCTATAATAAGATCTTATCTGTTCTCAACCGCACAATGGTTGGAAAGCTTTGTCCGTGAATTACAAACGCAATGCACTCTTAAAATGGCGCTGAAACCTGTTGATGTTGCTTTAAACGACAATGCCTAATAGACATGTAGACAGTCAATTAATTGAGATGTTACTTTAGGATCTATGAAACAATAGAAGGTAGTAATGGCGTCGATCAAAGACTAAAGAATCTTTATATGTATATACTATGTATCTATTCCAATAAAGAAAAATAATTGTAGTTTTGTTTGTAATAAATAAACTCCCAAATTACTGGACCGATTTTAAAAATTCTTTCACGTCCTATAGAAAGCTTCATTATCAGTTAGTAACATAGGCTATAAATATATAAAAATGTTATGTTTGGTGTGTGTACGCTTCAAAAACTCGAGAAAGGGTAGACCGATTTTCACATAAGTAGGTATGGAAAGAGGGATAAACAGGGAAGATTACATGGCATCCCGGGCGAAACCGGGAGCGGGTTGCTAGTACCTATATAAAAAATCCATCGCCGTGCATTAGTCTCGCAAAAACTCAAGAATATATTTAAAAAATATTCAAGGACCTAGAAACATCTAGTATTATTGTAATTGGTTTTGGTGTTTTGGTGTTTACCTATCAAAAATATTTCAAAGCTTTAGAATAGATTAAGAACATAAAGAAGTTGATAATAAAAATAACTAAAATAAAATATCACTACAGTTCTATACGACTCTATTCTTACAAGTTTCTACAAGTTCTTACAAGTACGAGTAGTTTTGAAGCAACATTTTAGGGCCCCCGTTATTGAGAAGTTGAGACTCTCATTAGTGGTTTCAGCCAATAGTAGTATTAATGTGATTTCAATTCATAAGTCACATTATTAATTTAAAGGCCTCTTTCACCAACTACAAGTAAAGTGTTGGTAAGTTACTTTTAGAAGTAATTTTTTTGTTTTATTAAATTTATGCACTCGGTTTACTGTATCCTTTGATAGGCGATTTTTTATTATTATTTCCTTTGTAATGTTTGGGACTTTTACCCGCTTGTGAGCATAATATTATATTCGCAAATTATTATATTCTCAAAATATTATATTCCGTACAAACAAAGGTAGGTATCATCAGCTCCATCATTCCCGGTGACCGGTGACTTTAAATGGCGGTTAGCTTACTTGACACTTTAGTCAGAGATTATGAAAGAGGCCCTAAGGTTTAGTACACACATACTGTACATATACAATGATTGCCTGTTCTAAGTTAACAAAAAAAAAACTCAACTGTTTTGCTTAATTCAGTATATATATATTATATTATATATACGTATATAAAAATTCAAAATGAATGTGCCTAACTATCTGCTATCTGCCAGTGAAAGTCTCGTGTAAATCAGTCCAGCCGGAACAAATAGATATACAAAAATTAAATAAATATATTTTTTTGTTATAAATACGATAAATACTTTGATATACATTTTAGTATATTTGCAATTTAGTATATATAAATAGTATAAAGCAGTTATTTTGACATTACAAACATACACTTCAGTTTTATTTATTAGTAAAGATATAATTATTAACCTATTTTCTTAATCTGAAGAACATAACTAGTGAAACGTTTTACACTACATACCTATATCTTTTTATGATAAACGCCGACAGACATTCTTACAGTATAATTAATAAGTAAAATTATCAAAACCAGCAAAATCAACAGAGGTGGAAGTGCTTTGCAAATCCTCCACATACAATGATAGGGGGAACTTATAATTATGTATGTCTTACTCACTGACCGAAACACAAAAGCACACTTGCTGTTATTTCACAATGAACAAAAATATTTTTTTATAGATAGATATATATATTTTAATCCTAAAGTTACTCGGCATTAGTTGCTACATTAAAACTCCACTTGCGTTCACTATAATTACATTTCACATTTACCTTGTAGTCTAGTGATGTGAATCCTATAATCAAATAATTATATCTGTAGATACTTTTTTTTTTCAGTAAACAATTTGTACCTACACGTTGTGCTTATGTTATAGAGATAAAAAAAAATAGTTTTTAAATTTTTCATCTGTTTATCTGTGTGCACGCTAATCTCAAAAACGGTTAAACGATCTGAATGCGGTTTTCACTGATGTATTGATGATTACCTGGATTAACATATACTACATATAGGATACTTTTTATCCTGGAATTTTTTTTTAAAGTTCTGTGGGATTTTTAAAAAACTAACTACAGCGCGTACGAAATCGCAGGCCAGCTTATAATCAAATAAAAAAATATATAGTTTTTTTTTTCTTATATCTGCCAGAACATTACAATCAATTCAACATTTCAAATAATTAAAAATTAAAATAGCTCCATACACAAGTTCAATTTTAGTTTTTAATTTCAAATTCACGAACTCTCTTAAACTTAAGGAAAAAAAATTTTTTTTTCTTAATTTGGTTCTTTATAGTTTTTTCTACTTTATTCTATACAGCTACGTAAGTAACGTATAGCTATTGTATCGGTTTTAGAATATGTATTAATTCTATAACATTTATATACACTTTAATGTACTTGTGTTTGTATCCTAAATACAATTAAAATAAAAACTAAATTTATCGACTCGATTACCTTAAAATATGTCCCGTCTCTAGTAAACTTGTACACCCACTTTAGTCCTACAATACACCCACCATGTAATGTTATCCTAGTTTATTTTTGTTTGAAAAAAAATAAAGAAATTGTGCTGAGTGGCGACTTGAAATGGACAGGTTACAATTAGTGTGAGAGTAGATGTTTTAGTTCGTGCTTGTACAACGAGTAACAAGGCTTTTTGCTAGAAAACCCAAAGGTCATTTTATCAGTTTGAAATTTAAAAAAAAAATGGTTTTAAGCTTGAGAAAATATCTGTTTTTAAATGTAACGTGTTAATTTAACTTTTTTTAAATGTTAATGTTGGCAAGTAGGTTGATGGCAAGTTGATGGTAGTCGGCTATCGTCTCCCATTAAGCGACGCCATAAGGGTTATAAGGATAATGAATGGGATTAGGGAACAGTAAAGGGAACAGTCGAACCAACTGGACAAAAAAGTTCACATAGTCGAACCACGTGGCCACAGCGGTCTTTTGTTAGAGGATCGTCACCTTGGTTACTGCCGCCAGAGCGGCTGCCCACTTTATAAACGTGAAAGCCGTGAAACGCCGTGTTTTATTTTTATTAATAATAGGTTCTAACCGTGCAGCAAAGACGAGGCCTATGATGAAGCGAGCTCAATCAGAAGATGCCTATTCACTGAAACTTTAAAAATATTTGGGTTATATGAGCTGGGAAACGCAGAGTAAAGTGGATTGGCCTTATGAAAGAGTTTATAAAACGATTTGGTCCTAAAGAGAAGAATTTTGACTACGGTAACCTGCAGTACTTACGTCCGATTGTTCGATGGAAGAAAGGGGAAAGCGGTATGAGATCATGCAGCTCCTGAGCAACGTTTTTATTATAAATCAATCAATCAATCATTTATTTGCCTGTACATGGGTGTAAAACCAGATAACATAAATACCATTTAATACAACGTTCCAGCATGTACTACCACATTTGGTGTGCAAAATGTTTTTATTTTACGTGTCAACACAACTATTATACAAATCAACGTCAAATTTAAAATGCATCAGAACACTATTTTAGAATCTGTCATTTAAAAAATCATCCAGAGCATAATAAGCTTTCCCTGCCAATAAATCCTTTAGTTTTTTCTTTATTTGTTTTGTATTAGAAATGCTTCTAATAGAAAGGGCTCCTAATTATATCTATGATTGTTATTAGTGATCAAAAGTATGAAATTTACGCCATTTCCAATTTTATAAAGATATTTAACTCAATATGTTACTTACTAAAAGACGCACATGCAGTATTTAGTTGCGAGTTTAAAGTTCCGTTTGGCAAAATTAGTGTCACAACGTTTTGGCGCACTTGCAAATTCTCACTAATGCCGTCGTTACATAGGCGTCGTGTTAACATTTACGACTCTACACCTATTTCGAGCCTCAACACGAAATATACGGACATATATTGTGAGCGGGTCATTTGTTTTCATTTATTTATCACTAGCTGGTGCCCGCGACTTCGTCCGCATTGAACGATGAAAGGTACCTTCTGGTGTCCCAGACAACGTGTATGCAAAATTTCATGAAGATCGGTTCAGTAGTTTTTGCGTGAAAGAGTTACAAACATCCAAACATACTTTCGCATTTATAATATTAGTACGGATTAAATCAATGACTAGTTGTGACCAGGGCTTTGTATGCGCTGTAGTTAGTTCTTTGAAAATCTCACAGGAACCTAACAATTTTCCAGGATAAAAAGTATTCTATATGTTAATCCAGGTAATAAACTGATTGTTAAACTGTTTTTGCGTGATTGAGTAGCAAACATCCATACAAACTTTCGCATTAATAATATTAATTATATTAGAATTGTATGTGTAAATAATTAATAAAGTGAAGCTGACTGTAATGTGTAACATTATTTGTATCAAATTTACTAACAATTCTTAATAAATAATTAACTTTTAAGAATATTTCGTTTTAACTTATTTTTTATCTTAAGGTTAACAAGCAGGTTGATTGATCATTAAATATTTCTCTATCACGTCCTCATCGTTGATCCTTTATTCCATCAAATTCATTTATTATATCATTTTAGTAACACACTTACTATCCCAATGATATTTCAGACCTTTACAGATAAGTGTCCTTTATAAACAATAAACATATTGCAAAAGTCCCTCTTGTTGTAATATACATACGTATTTCTTATGCACCCTAAAGAAATAAACGCAGCGGTTCTACACCAAATAATGTCCCATATGTTTTCATATACTTAACAGTCCTGAGGAAGATTTCGAGCATGCTGCAACTGCAGTAGGTGCTTACAAACAATAGGTACCTACTTTGAAATTTTAACTAAATTAGGAGCACAATATAATTAACATTTTATTTGGAACTGACGACAACAATTTGTAAGAGTTTTCCTATGAGAAAATGTAAAAGATAGGTAGAGCACCGACTACATTTAAACTAAAATATTTTACTTAATTGGGGTGGGGTGTATATACCTACCGATTACAATGCAAAAATTTATTCAAAGATAGACCAGGTAAACTGGTTCATGTTTTTTTTTTGTATAAGTATTATAAAATTTATCAGATAGGCTGACGGTTCACTTGATGCAGGTCCTTACCTTCGCCTATAAGGACACAAGTAAGGAGTATTAAGTATAAGGAGGGTGCCAACCGCTTTTTGGTACAAGAGGAATCTATTCCGAGATGGTAGTGGAATAAAACCTACCTACCCTACATTCGGACTGTGAGCAGCGGCACCTTATCCTAGTAATGCGGATGAACTCTGTATCTATGTGAAAGTATAAAAAAATTATTAAAATTTGTTTCCTCTCATACATCTACACGGAATATGTGTACCTTCGATATACATTACCTACATTAGAAGTCGGTATTCGATGTGTACACAGTAATAAATTAAGCGAGATAGAAATCCTTCGCCTTAGCTGATTCTATTAAGATATGTGTTGTGTTTGTTCTATACCACGACCACTTCAATGGCATCACTCTTTCTCTGTAAATATAATGTTGTTAAAACTAAACGTCCACTACAATGACCCATAATCTTCATTCAATTGATCGTCAATTATGTGTCGTTTTGGCTATGACACATCAGGAACAACGTAACAAAACAATTGCTGCATCTGACCCAGGACAGCCTTAAGTTTTCAGAGGTGACAACCAACTTCCAGTAATAGAGAGGCATTTTAAGAAAGAAAAATCGCAAGTAATTTCGGAATTTATCTAAAATACCTTCTGTGTATCCTGCTCGAATTAAACATCCAAATCAGTATTCAAAGTTCAAATTTCCTCTTCCTAAGTTTAAATGTAGAAAAAAATATATAAATGCGAATTAAGAATTAAACAAGCTAAAAAAACACTTAATTTGACGGGTGGAACAAAAGTGAAGTTGTAACGTTATACGCACATACGGGAAAAGAATTACCAAAACAATAAATTAGGTGGGAAACTGTTAGAAGTGGTGAAAAGAGTGTTCTTTTATTTATTACTTGCTACCCTTGCGGCATTCTATGCAGCGGTGTTCATGGCTCAGGTATGTTCTGTTAACGAATTTAAGATTAAGAATCATTCGTCCTATGAACCATGGTGGTCGAAATAGCCTAAAAGCTTAAGTTTTTTCCCATCTCAAAAATGCCCAACGCGCCTAAAGATGTTTTCACTTCAAAATACGACTAAAATGGAATTATGGCGGAATCTTGCCTCGCGCGTCTATTATAAAAGGCAGTAGCGACCAAGTTCTACTAGAATACATTTAGAAATTCTTTCAAATGGGCTTTGAACCCATACAAAGTAAGCATTTGCTGCCTAAAGTTTCTAAATAACAAAGTTATTTACAAAAATGTTCTAAAAGGATCGACTCCCACGTTTAAACTGAGGACTTTAATAATTCAAACGTGGGTTTACCGTGTCGTTAGCGAGGGATGGCGGAGACTGGCTGTCACTGATTCATTTGCAAATGTAATATCACTACGCCTGTTCAGCATTAAGATCCAATCGAGTTCAGTCGGCGGGCGTACACACTCAATTTGACCGTTGCGTTCGATCAAACTTATGATTACGGCGGTTTCGGAGTGAGGTTGATCAAAAAACTTTTCTCGTTACGTTTTCGGCTCCCGTGACGTCATTTGACAGTTGCCTGTTCCAATCCCCAGCCCGACTTGCGTAAGATTAGTTCTAATTAGTGTCTTGATTAGATTGTATGTAGCATACTTATATAGGTATACATATATAATTACGAACCTATAATCTAATCTAAAAAATGTATATAATATAATATTTTTAATGTGTTTGGCGGCATAGTGGTACACATGTACTCTATGGTGCAGATTCTCTTTACTTTCTATATTTTGAATTTCCATATAAATGGATAATATAACTTATATGGAAATTATCATTTAAATAACCCATTGATTTCCGAGATCTCAGGGTACTCGAGATCGCCCGACTGGACTAGCTTTGGAAATTAACATTTTATAGTTGGTTTTGATTTGGGTGTTTTATTATTAGTCCCTCATAAAATCTACTTACCGTGAAATAACAGCATATGTGCTGTTTTTCGGTGAGTGAGTAAGGGATGCCCAGAGCCCATTTCCCTATTCCTTCTTAATCCCTAATCTTTAATCATACTATGGTCAATAGTGTACTTGCAACACTCGTGGCGTTGCTTATATAACACAAGCGACGGTAGCCTTCAAGTGGACTCTCAGCCTGTCTGTCGACTTGTACATAAAAAAAAAATAAGCCTATACACCAATATCTTATTCGTTTAAAATACAATCTTCATGTCTAAGCTCTCAAATAATTGAAATTCGTATTAATTTCTCGCCTGACGTAATGTACTGAGCAAGACACATTGGATGTTCCGTAACAATATTACATTATTGTATTTACAGGGAAACTCATTCGGTAATTACAATACAATTTGAGATTGTCACAGTTGTTACATCCTATGTTTATTGTAGAGAATGCGTGTTTCCATTGCACCCGAACTTTACTTTTGACGGTGAAGTGGATTTTTATTTTACTTCAATGACTGTAAGATACATTTTAGCGTGTTTTGGTAAATCCATAGATCTAATGTTTTAACTGCTACTTCCATGTTATTATGCTTTCTATGTAAATAGATAATTTAAAAGTTGTAATCAAAGTCAACGTCTTTTTTTTTGTTAAAATTCTGTGTTAGAATATCTTCTAACATAATGTTAGAAGGTATTGGCACTTTGTTGTCGATTTTATTATGTCATCATCAATTTCAGCTGAAAGGTCGCTAGATTTTATTATAACTGACATACAAATTGAGCTATGTTCTGAATCAAAATATAGCATTTATTAACATTTAACAATGTCTAGTGACAGAGCTTTGACTATCATTTGTTTGTTACGATTTCACGCCTTACTATTCACCAGATCAGAATGAAAACACACATAGGACAGAGTGTACCTATGTTTGTACTTTTTTTAGATGATTTCGTTCTTGTATTCTTTGTATACTTCGCCAAGAACAGTTTGAACGTCGTGCAGAGTAAAAACGTCGTGCTGCTTTTCTCTTTTGACAATGGAAACAGACACATCGCCCGAAGACACGACAATCTACACACAACAATAGGCACCTATCTAAATACATAGTGTTATCCGTTATAAGATCGACTTAATAGACGAGTAGATGTGTTACTCGCAATAATTATTGTATTGCTTTAATTTATACAATTAATGTTTATGTCAAATAGTTTGAATATATACAACAAAAATGTACAAACATACCAACATAGAGTGCTTAATATTACAACAGAGAATTCTTTAAATATGTTGCGATAATGTATGTGGTTTTCTTTAGTATTAAAATATTTGTAGTGCCATATTACATATATAGGTACTTCTTCTTAAATATATAGGAAGCCCAGATTTGCTTTGGTGTTTCTATTAGTTTATTAGAACTTTGTCAAATAATCACAATAACAACAACTAAAATAACAAATAAATACCTAATAACAATAACAATAATAACAAGGCGACATTTATCGTAAAAATAGCGTAAAAGGACTACCCTCAGGCCATTTAAAAAAAATTGTTATCTAGTGAAGACCTAATTTTGGGATTACGTAATAAAAAGACTATATTTTTATATATATATTTATCTATATTTTTATTTATAAAAAATAAAATAAAATAAAAAGCCACGTTTTGGTTTGTAAAAAGATTACTTTAATATTTAACTCTTGGGTTTTCTAACGTCTACATCTTTCTTTGAAGGCCCATAGACCACAAAAATAAAAGAAGAAATAACAGATCATCGTCAAATCATTTATCGATATGATCAATGATCATTGGACATATTAAATCGATGCCTCAACAACCTTATTCAACCTTATGCTGACATTGCCCTATGCGACTATTTCCTAAACCATAGACAATGTGGAGCGCAGCGACAAAAAATGTAACCCACTACTGACTGCAGTATTAGATATCCATTTTAGTATACATTAATTATGTTTTACACGTTATGAACGAATGAAATGCCTACGAGGTTTCAACCCACGTGAGTATATGGGTTACAGACGCAAAGCGTCATGTCGTCACGTGACTAGTTCCAGAAATGCATCGGACGTTGGCAGAAGTGTATTATTAGTTGCTCTAGAATTCGACGACTTTGGCTTTGTTGAAAAAACTAATAATAATACGGTTTTATATCATTATTACTTGATGGTGGATTGGCTTATCAAGTATTTCATCAATAAGTCCGTCGACCTTTATGTATAATATATATAAAAATATAATGTGAAACTCCTTGGCAAGTCATCATCACAAAATCAATGACAACCTATTTCCGCATAAATAAAAACATATTATTGTTTACATTAGACAATTATACGGAAATAAAAATGATTGGATTTTTTTCTCTCACTTTGACTCGCGTTGTTTGGCATGCGAGTGAAAGAGAGAGCTTATAATAATAGTCCTAATGGGCTGCCAAGTAACCGCGATGCGTCCTTGCAATGTGTGCGGAATGCTAAACAAGTGATGCGTGGACAAAGGCTTCGGAGGGCAAAGACTTCTGGTCCAAAGTGACGCGGTACAAAAGTTAAAGATTTCTCTTCATTTTTAACACAAAAAAAAAATGTTACTAAAATTGTAATTTTTTTTTGAACATTTAAAGGTTACCAGTTAAGTTTAGTTACTTTGTTGAATTGCGAGTTTGATGTATATATTTATTTTATAATAAATATTTACATCAAATTCTAAGTATAAGTAATGTTTTCTTTGAACGTTTTAATATATATGTATATATATGTGTCTGTAGCATACATACATACATATACGTATGTATATGTTTCTTTGAACCTTTAGCTATCGAATTGTATAGTTAAATTTTGGGTGTTCACACACGTTTGGTCTAGTGGCTAGTAACCCCTAGCTATTAACAAAACGGTCGCGGGTTAGAATCCCGCTAGAGGCTAATGTTTATGTGTCTGAGTCATGGATGTTTTATATTTATAATATGTATGTATTTACAAAAAAAAAGTAATCTATATAGTATATCAACTGTCTAGTATCCATAATACAAGCATTAGTTGCTTAATGTGGAACTAGATGGTGCTGTGTGGAATGTGTGAAGATATTTATTATTATTATTATTTATTTATTTATAAGTTTTCTGAATTGCCTCCCACTATGGAAGCAAATATATCACCACAAAATTTGTTTCTTTTTTTTTTTTTTTTTTTTTTTTTTAATTTTTTTTTGTTGAATCAGATACCAACATAAGAAATAAAAGCAATAAATATGAAGTGCAGTTATATGAATGTGTTTCGGATCGTTGAACGTTTGCAACATTACGAAATGTATGCCGATAACAGGATTTGTTAGTTTTCAACTTTGCTTTAGCCACATTTTTAACTTTATTGTATCATTTATTCACTTATACAATCAGACAGACAGACAAACCAAGTACAACTCATTAGGTGAGTATATTAGATAATTTTGTTTGAGGTTTTTGTGTTTTTTTTTTTTAATGTTAATGTGTTACCGCGATAGCTAGACATACCAAGATTATCTTTAAAGATCTGTGCAACAACCGTACAATCTTTGGTGTAATATTAATGTACGTACATACACAGTATACACACACTTTAATACACTACACCACCGCTGCAAAGTCTGAAGGCCTCTTACTGGTCCACCAAGATCGCGGTTAATGGAGCGGACTATACTTGGAGTTATCCATCAAGAAAATCAGATCTTATCCATCAAAGACCACCGAAGAATCAAAGTTGCTGACATAGACGAAAGAGTTAGCAAACTGAAGTGACAATGTGCCGTTCACATATGTAGCAGAGCGGATAACCGATTGGTTAGACGAGTTCTCGAATGGAGGCCACGAATTGGAAAGCGAAGCGTGGAACTCCCTGCGGCCAGCTGGACATACGACCTGAAAGGCTTCACGGGAAGCGGCTGGATGCTAAGGACAGAAGGCCGTACGTGGTGGCGAGCCTAGGGAAGGCCTACATTCAGCACTGTATTGACAACTGGACAAGGGCTGATGATAAATGATTTGCACTTTAGTGGTCGTTCTATGTAGGTAGATGGCGCTTTATATCTATTTGAAGGTAATACAAGGTAATAGGTAATTCAAAATTTAGTCATCGCAGAACATTTTGTTATCTCTTTAGTTATAAATTGGGTAGCCCATTTGGCGGCAGTAACCACGTCATTATAGTAGACCACTTTGAAATAACAGCTCGGGTGATTTTGTATTTCGGCGAGTGTGTAAGTGATGTTAGAGTCCCTTATCTTATTAAAATCGGCTGTGTACTTACAATCCCTATGACGTTTCTATTGTTTATAGGCGACAGTAGCCACCTACCATTAAAAGGATCGTCAAATATACAACAAAAAACATTATATAAATAAAATGTAGTACCGTATCATTCAACTAGATGGCGCTTCTGTGTATTGCTATAATTTCATTGATTCTAATCTTTAGGAAACTTCTTTACAAATGAATCAAAGGCTTGTCAAATTATTACGAATTAAAAATTACATGAAATAAGGTTTATTAATCATAAGATGCATTGACTGATAATATTTCTTGGTATTGATAACTGTTTCGTAGTGTTATGATTGTACAATAAATGTATATTGGAAAAAAAAAATAACGACAGGGGTCTTCTTTATATTTTGAACCTATAATGACATAGGTATATAAAATACACTGGCATATATTGAATCTCGTGCCTTCGCTAACGACACAGATACTGCAAAATGCGACATTGTGTTTTATACTTGAAATAAGGATCTATTCCACAAATCGCGTGCCCAGTAAACAGGAACGGTAGGCAGGCGGTCATGAGTGCAATACTAATGTGTTTGGTCCCTTGTTGACGATTCATCGTTAGTTTTCCTGGACAGAGTATTATGCTCAAACGCATAGTGTCGGGAGGGCTCGCGCGACGCCTGCGCACCGACACATAAGTTACCTTATTTGGCGTGTGGACTAAATTGTGTGTTCTGATTCCATTTCAACTCAAGGTACCTACTTATTTATAAATGTACTATTTTTCAAGTACGATTTTACACTAAGATACTGGTCGGTTTGAGTTCGAATACACACGTATTATACATATAAAAATTCCAAAATTACCCGAACTAAATGATTAGAAACTGCATTGAAAATAAGTTAAATAAAGTCTATATATAAACAAACTGACATAATATATGTTGGGAAGAATAGTGTTGACAGATTTAATGTATGTAACATTAAATTCGTTATTCGTTAGACTGCCATCAGAATACATCGGATGGTCAAAAAATTTAAGCGTCATCAAAGAATATTTATTTAAAAAAAATTAATTTAAAATTTTAATGAATTAGGTACATTATGTACAACTTTGATTTCCATTTTCTACTATATGCTATATGTATGAATGTAAAAAGTACATTCATACATTGTATGTAGAATGTGCATATACCTACTATACATACATGTTCAATACACAATACACATTCCTTTAAGTCACGATCACTCATTCTTAATTTACTTGAAATAAAAGTTTTTAAGTGTTTCCTTATAATCATTAAATTTATACCTACCTAAAATATTATTTTTAAATAACCAATCTTCTTTTATATGTATAGGTACTATTGATTTCTTCCGCTACTAAACTTCACAGGAACACCCGCTGCACTAATCTGAAGTTTGTTTGAAAGTTTCATCAAAATCCGTTCAGCGGTTTTGAAGTATATAGGAGACATACATACAAACATCGCCTTTTATATAATATTAGCTGTCCCGCCCGGGGTGCATTTTTTTTTCGTAAAAAACCTTCCCTGATTATCCCTCTATCCATTGGTGAAAACCGCATGAAAATCGGTGCAGTAGTTTTTGAGTTTATCGCGAACAGACAGACAGACGCGGCGGAGGACTTTGTTTTATAATATGTACGAGTATATAAGGATATGTAGATATAAAAATGTTAAGTTACTTTGTGTACGCTTTAAAAACTCGAGAATGAGAGGATCAATTTTAATTCGATTTTCACGTGTGTAAAAAGTGATAAGCGGCGAAGATTTTCATTTCATATATAAAAATGGCGCCCCGGGCGAAGCCGGGAGAGGGTCGCGAGTTTATTATGTAAATAAAAAAAAAATTTTTTTCATTAAAAATTAGTTCGTCAAACGACCCCCTTACAGAAGACCACCGTCAAATAATAGCATATGTGCTGTTGTGTTTCGGTGAATGAGTAAGGGATGCCAGGGCACATTACCAAATCCCTTCCTTAAAGCGTCTACACACTACCCTAAAATCGGTGGCAATATCGGGGCAGTGGTGGGGAGCCCCCTAGATCGCTCCCTTGATCGTCACATGTGTAGGCAAATTGTAAACATAATTAGAGTAACTACGGAACGATCTAGGGGGCTCCCCATCACTGCCCCGATATTGCCACCGATTTTAGGGCCGTGTTCCAAAACTGCACTTATTATTCAGGCATAAGAGAGATTAATTATCATTTTGTATTCGCCAAGTGACAATACAAAGGACATGCGTTTATTGACACCGACTTTTATGAATCACCGTTGATGCATTGCACCGATTAACTATAACGTTTTGGTCGAATACTTTACATGTTTTGCGCTACTAACGTTTGGCCATGACTTTGCTTTCTTGTCTATACTAATATTATAAAGAGGAAAGATTTGTTTGTTTGTTTGTATTGAATAGGCGCCGAAACTACTCGACCGATTTGAAAAATTCTTTCACTGTTGGGAAGCAATATAATAAGCGAGTAACATAGGCTATATATTATAAAGTTACGCGGACGAAGTCGCGTGCAACACCTAGTTTATTATTATCGGCGTGTGTTTGTTTGAAAACCAGTTCATGTCTAGGTGTATATAAATATTTAATGAGGAATTTATAATAGCTCGAATGAGTCATTCAAAGTGGTTTTTTTTAATGTTTGAACTTGTTTAGACTGTGTCATCATTCCAAAACGTATTGATAATTCAAAATAGGTTTATTTGTTTTTATTTTGGTTCGCCAAAATGTGAGCGCGGTTTATGCAACTTAGGAATTTTAGGAAGAACTTTGTTTTATGTTAAGATCAACAGACAGGCTGACGGTTCACTTGGTGGTAAGTAGGTGGCTAGTGTGGCTACCGTCGCCTACAACACAAGCAACGCCACATCTGCAACCATAGAAGGATTAAGGATAAATGAACTTTAGCCAGTTGTAGTTCAATTTATATAACGCAAAGCCACAGAGTTGAAATTAGGACAGTTAAGTTGGTCACACTGTTCTTTATTCAAACATTCGAACTCTTTCTTTAAAAACAAAGTAACGAACATTTAACCGGTATTTAACCGTTATGTGTCCCTTCGCAAATCGACAACGTCGGCGACTCTTCAACGAAATTATAGTTTGTTAAATTAATTTTTGTTCAATATTAAACTTTAAATCAAAGCAGTAGAGTTGCTTCAAATTTCGGACATTTGTAAATTATTATTGTAATGCATTTAACGATTCTTGATAAGCGTGCATTGGCCTAAATGTAGCCTCATTTTTATTGTGCTGAAAACATGTGACATTTTCAAACCTTTCTTTTGCCTCTTTTGCCAATATGTCTTTATTGACATTTCAATTGTCAAAATTCAATTTGCTTTTCTTGTATTATTGTAAATATTGGTAAGTTGTCGACTGTGTAATATTAAATTTAAAACAAAAAAAATACCTTTTCCCAAACAGAGACCGCATCTGTTTTGTATCAAGTTAGTATACAAAACAGAAGATCATGTATTACCTAGAAGTGACATATTCAAATAAATCACATTATTTCGATATAACAACAAATTGTTAGCAACAATAGGCATTTAAGTTGTAAATAAGCACGACTCACGTATTTAATGTCACGAGCGCTTAAATTATTGTTATTATTTATGTACTAACCGCATTTAAAGGTTAAACGTTGATTTTTGACATAATCCATTTTGGAACTTTTAATAGCTAAGCGACACAAGATACATTTTTCTTAGTGACACACAACGCCATCTATGTATCTACCCCCAAACTAAGCACAGCTTGTACTATGGATACTAGACAACTGATAAGTATAATTACTGATAAGTTACCCAAAACTCACAATCAGCCGGGGTGCATCGGTATAATAATTATACAAAAATGGTCTAATTATTTGAAAATTTATAAATTTTAATATAAACTAGCTTCGCCCGATAAAATATAGCCTATGTTACTCGGTGATAATATAGCTTCCCAACAGTGAAAGAATTTTTCAAATCGGTCCACTAGTTTCGGAGCCTATTCAAAGCAAACAAACAAACAAACAAATCTTTCCTCTTTATAATATTAGTAGTAGAAATTAATTACATATTTCTATTAAAGTTGACACATTTGGTCTAATGGTTAGTAACCCTAGCTATTAACCAAACGGTCGCGGGTTCTAATCTCGCTAGGGGCAAATGTTTATGTGTTAACATTTTACCTTTGTACCTGAGCCATGGGTGTTTTTTATTTATAATATGTATGTATTTACAAAAAAAAGTAATCTATGTATTATATCAACTGTCTGGTATCCATAATACAAGCATTAGTTGCTTAATGTGGAACTAGATGATGCTGTGTTGGAATGTGTGAATATATTTATTTATATAATTTTTTATACTTAATTCTAATTAATATTAATTAATAATTAATAATAAGTCCCTAATCAATACTTGCATATCACGTGATTTCGTCTGCTCGGTGTTCAGTTTGATATAAAAAACGGTATATTATGCAAATCTCAATGAAGAGCGATTGAAATGATTTTTACATTTATTGTTCTGTCATATTATTATGGGAATAATAATTCGTGTAGATTGGTTACTCGAATGAATTTAAATTTAATTTTTCCTTAGTCAAATCTGCAATCAGTTTAGTTCAACTTTAAGCAGAGGTTGCCAAAGTCGTGTCGAGGAGGGAATGTCTTCCAAAGAAGATTCCCTTTATTTATAACAACCCTTATTTTAAGTTATATGGTGAGAAATGAATTTTATATCACAGCAAATTAAGAAAAAAACTTGAGAAAAAAAAATTACCTTAAAAAGGCTTAAGTTTAAAAATAGCTTATACTTTTTATGAACCATCAACACTTTACACTTTATCCGTAATAAAAACCATCAAAACAAATATGATTAAAGGGTTGAGTCATGTGATGAAGTTACTTTATTATTTAAATTAATACTAGACATGTCCCGGCGTTTTGCCCGAATTTAAACACCATACTTACCCTTGAATTAGAATGTTTTCAAAGTTGGTTAAAGATGCCACTTTAACCAAGTCGTTGTCTGTCCTTTCATACTTCATGTCGTGCTTGTTACGCGCTATTGTTCTCATCCGTACTAATATTATAAATGCGAAAGTATGTTTGGATGTAAGGATGTTTGTAACTCTTTCACGCAAAAACTACTGAACCGATCATCATGAAATTTTGCATACACGTTGTCTGGGACACCAGAAAGCACATAGGGTACCTTTCATCGTTCAACGCGGACGAAGTCGCGGGCACCAGCTAGTAAAATATATTTCTTAAACTATACACCCTAACAACTTATGGTGCTAGATGGTGCTGTGTGGAATGTGTGAAGATACCTTAAGATACCTTACCTTAACTTCAAGTAAACAAGTTAGTATGTAAACAAAACATTTATATATATACTTACTTACTTGAAATTATATTATATATACTTACTTGAAGTTGTTAGGGTGTATAGTTTAAGAATAATAATATATCGTGAGTGTGGACACACCCTTACATTCGCCTTGCACTTGGAACAAGACCTGGTTATGCAAAGAGCAACGAACTGATCTTGAAAAAAAAAAAAGCCTTTCGTCGCATCCAACTTTAGCATTGTATGCAAATGAATACATACACGAGTCGAAAGAGCATAACCCAAATTTAGAAGTTTTTGTCACTTAATTGTTTCGATTAACCATGACACATTGTTTCTTGTGATCTTGATCGTGACACATATGTGAAGTTATTTACGTACTGAATAGTGGTAAACAGGAAAACAGGTTTGAAAGAAAGAAAGAAATATTGTTTAGGTACAGTCGGGGCAAGAAAACCTTCGTCAGTTGTCTAATTAATCTCTTTATCAAGTCGTAGACTTTGAAACTTGTTAAATTTGACTGTCATTATGACAATATTTATAAAAAAAAACTTGTTTTAAATTGTTTTTGATAAAGTTATAAACAAAAATATTTTATGGCTCATTACTTAGTTAACTGTAAAACTATACGTGACGTAGAAATTAAGATATTCCAGGTCATTTTCCAATACACTAAAATACAAGTTTTTTATGTAAATGTTTATGGCATGCTGACGGTCCACTTTATGGCATAGAAGGCTACCGTTGCCTGTTTTTTTATTTATTTATATAAAGGTCGTCAAACAGACTGACATTCCATGGTGTTGCCAACCATCGCCTATCAAGGTGTTGCCAATACATTTAAAAAAATTCTTTCACCAATATTTAGAATAGAATTTCATGATGGACATAGGCTAAATATTCTAAGAGTAGGGCACAACTTATCTAGAAGTTATATCTATACTTCTATACTAATATTATAAATGAGTAAGTATGTTTGGATGTATGGATGTTTGTAACTATTTCACGCAAAAACTACTGAACCGATCACCATTAACTTTTGCATACACGTTGTCTGGGACACCAGAAAGGACATAGGGCACATTTCATCCAGAAAAAAGGACAATTCCCGAGGGATAAATAAAAAATAAAAAACTAACGCCTGGCCAAAGTGTTATAGCAACACGAGGTCAAGCGTTATATTGCTTTTTTTAAAATTTTCAACGCGGACGAAGTCGCGAGCACCAGCTAGTATGTCGTATTTATATTGAATTTTTTTTGCAAAATAAAGCCTTAATATAATATTCCAATTAGTTGTTTCAGTTTTGTTTTACGAGTATCTAATTAGACTAATTAATTAAAAATGATTATTTACTTGAAAACACCTTCACAGGGTTGTTAACGTAGTACAATGAACACACAGAATGAAAGGTTAACATTAATTAAGATATACTTAGAACTGAACCCGTTATAATTATTAAATTAATTTTCATTATTTGAAGTTAATAATGATAAATTAAACATTTTTAAATCTAATTACTTGATAACAGTAAAGCGAATGTTAAATGGATAGACAGTATATTTGAACCAACTATATGGATATTTATTTATCTTTTGTTCCGTCTTTTCTTTGCCTTGGGCATAATCTGTAATAGTTAATTAATAGTTTATAAGTGGCAAATAGTTAAATCTTTTTTTTTTTTAATTTAAATCTCAGCTATTTAAAAATTTGATTTTTATATTTGCAAAAAGGTTTAATGTTCCTCAATGTTTTTTGCCCAATATACAAACCATTTTCGCTTATCGCTCTTTCCATTAGTGAAAATCACATCAAAATCCATTCGGATTTTGATGTGATTTTCGACGAAGTTGGCAGAGAAACAGACAGTGTCGGATAGCAACTTTATTTTGTAATAAAATATATAGATAATATTTTATTTAAAAATATCAATCAGCCCCAACACTGTACTATGGTCACAATGTGACATTCGCTTGTAACACAATACGTTCTCTAATATTAATTAATAAGTCTTTTATATAACATTACTTTAAAATTCTATGAAGTTTTATCTTTTTTGAAGCATACACAAACCAACACAACATATTTTATATATAAAGATTGAGGAGTGTGTTAAATTTAAAACTAAATTGGAAGTTATTTCGGTGCTTTCCACTGACCGATTGAGTTTTGCAGGCAACTTCAACTTTCCAAGAGTTCTATTATATCTGAAGAGACGAGAACGGATCAATAAAAAATTACCAATGTTGATATTTAATTCGTTTGATAATTTAGTTCCAAATATGCCAACCTCCTATCCCTACTAAGTACTAGGTACTAGAGGGGAGGTTTTTAGTGAGTAAAAACTTCACACTATCGGTCACTTGACCGATGTCTTTTGGAAGACTTTCCTCCTCTCTCTCATTGGAAAAAGAAAATCCCTACTAAGGCTCGAATTCACCAACAGACGGCTATTTTTAAACAGTTGTTTAAAATTTAAACAGCCGTTTAATAATATTTTGTTGATCACCATCGCTAAACTGCGGGTTAAACGCGCTAAATATCAGATTAATCTTTAAGTTAATCAGATGTTTAGGGCGTTTAACCCGCATATTAGCGATTGTGAACAATAAAATATTATTAAACGGCTGTTTAAATTTTAAACAGCTGTTTAAAAATAACCGTCTGTTGGTGAACTCGAGCCTAAGTAGTGGCAGGGATAAGTGGAACCTATTAGGGGGGATACTTAGTAGGGACAGGTGGAACGGACTAATCATTTTATTTAGTGGTATGTTTAATGAAAAATTAAATTTTATTATTTATCGTTACAGGTGTTGCCATTAAAGAGTAGTCATCATATCAAACCATCATTATCTTTGTATTACAGAAGAGGGCGATTCGTTCAATATACAAATTGCGTGGTCGTGATTCCCTACGAGAACTGTTTAAAGAAATTGATATTCTCACGGTATCCTCACAGTACATATTTGAAAACATCTTATATGTTCGCAAAAATAAATCGTTATATCTGAAAGGTTCTGATATTCACAGCGTAAACACTAGAAATAAAAATAAAATAGTGCAACCACAATTTAGACTGAGTAAAGTAAAAAACACATTTATGGGTAACTGTATTCGCTTCTATAATAAAATACCAGATGATATTTTAAATTTGTCCGATTGCCAGTTTAAATATAAAATTAAAAAGATTCTGTATTCTAAGGCATATTACAAAGTAGATGATTATTTGGAAGATAATGACGTCTGGTCTACGGTTGCTCCAACTCAGCATAATGAATTAGAATAATATTAAGTTTACAATTAATGTAATGTAAAAATAGATAAAGTAAAAAATATGTTTTTTTAGAAATGAAAATATAAAAGATGCGATTCCTGTGGAGTTTCTTTGGCCGTTCTTCTCCACAGAGGAATGCACACCGTGGTAGTGAACGTGCCATTCTCTGCCATTCTCTGACGTCGAAAAGCGATTTTATAAATCTTATTTCGAATAAAAATGTTTTGAATTTGAATTTGAATTTGAAACATTCTTCTGCCTATACAGCACTCGCAGGTACGAATCTCGGTCTACCTTCAAATGATTTATTTTTTAAAAGGTTCAGAATTTTGTGGGTGGATAAGTTACCAGACCAGCTTCCGAAATGGATTATGACTTTTGTTATGTTAAGGTCGACAGACAGCCTGACAGTCCAGTTGATGAGTAGGTGGCTACCGTCGCCTATAACACAAGCAACGACACTGGTGCTTCAAGTGCGCTCTCGATCATAATAGGATAAGGATTAAGGATAGGGATTTGGAACGGATAGGAAATGGGCTCTCGCATACCTCACTCACTTATTTCACGGTGAACTTCTGTAAGGGGGTGGTTACTGTCGCCAGACGGGCTGCCCAACTGACTGTGAAATGCAGCGTGCAGTAGTGGCAGACTACTTAAACTATATATATATAAAATTTTTATGATTATATAATGTTTTTCCAATAAATATTACAATAAATATTCTTAAGTCTCCTAGTCACGTGACGACGTGACGCTTTACGTCTTCAGTAGACGCCGAGTGGGTCTGAATATATATGTTAAAAATTATGTTACATCAGTTCAATCAGTACACGATAATAGTGGAATCATGGAGTAATTTGTAATGCAATACCAATGTCATTGATATCTTATCTCTACATTGTTTGCAATACTATGATATAGTTAATCATAGCATTGTAAATATAAGAAATAAGTGTACAAATCACTAAGATATCAATGATAAAATTGCTAACATGATTCCTGTACTCTTCAGTTCACGCCGCTATTGAAAATTTCCACAATATTATTCTCTGTAAATATTCAGTCATAATAATAGTATTTTGTAAATATAGATTATATTTGAAACAATAACGTGTAGATAATAATTGTGAATCGCCAAATTCAAAACATAAGTGTAATATTTTAGGAAATATTTAATCTATATATTATACTTATTAGCTGGTGTCCGCGACTTCGTCCGCGTTTAAAGATGAAATGTAACCTATGTCCTTTCTTGAATCCCTGACAACGTATATGCAACATTTCATTGATGATCGGTTGAGTAGTTAAGGCGTGAAAAGGTAACAGACAGACAGACAGAGTTTCTTATTACATTTATAATATTAATATTGATGATAAAATCGTAAACGAGAAGTGTTTTGACATTAAATATTTTTTCAAAAAATATTTTGTACGTATACTTATGTTACCGAGGTCAATAAAATATTTTGTCACTACGTTTGTGCACGCCAATCTCAGAAACGGCGTAGCCGATTTTAATGCGGTTCTCATTGATGTATTGTGGCTAACTTGCCGTAACATTTAGTATTAGTTTCATTCCAATCAGTTTACAAACAAAAAAATTATACCGAAATACCAAGCGTACGAAAACTGCGCGTACAAAGTTGCTGGCACAGCTAGCTTTTAATAAGAGGCACAAAGTGCATTTATATACTTTGTAGTATCTAAATAAACAAGTAAAACCGAGATAAAACGCTTAAACATTCCTATAGACTACTTTTTTTTACTGATAACACTTATCAATTATCAGAGTGAATCGACACAACTATGTTTAGCTTAGTTGAAAACAATTAAATCAGTGCTGCCTTGACCGACCCACTAACGTAACCGGGACACAGAATTGTGCTAACGAATTCTATTACGTATCAAAATATCACCCCAGTATCGGCATTCCATACAATACAGGCTCCTCAGTGCTAGCGGTTGGCCTACAATATTTTAGTATATAAAAGATACGTTCGAGATGCAAGTTCAGTGTACTGTCACCGCTTAAGTGAAGTTCGCGTCTGATTATTCAATTTCTTTTGATTTTAGAACCGGTTATGGGAACTAACGCGTTGGTATGGTTCATCGGGGCAAGCCTTCTTGCAGTCTCGTATTGCGCACCGCCAGGAAAACCTGCCCTCGGCTGGGGAGATCGCGTGTTCGCTTTGGTAGAAGTTAATCAAGCAGCCACAGCTTACAATCAACTTGTAAAACGACATGATGCTGCAGAGGTCTCTGTCAATTGGAACGTGTGGTCTGGAGATCCAGCTGAGACTGCTAAGGTCCTTCTCAACGATAAAGAATTCTGGTCGGGCCCATACAGTCCTTCCGGTTCGGCTACATTCAAAGTGAAGAAAGGCGGAAGATATCAGATGAAAGTTGAAGTGTGCAACTCGGATGGATGCAGCTCAAGTGATCCCACAGAAATTGTTGTCGCCGACACTGACGGTAGCCATTTGCCTCCTCTCGATTTCACCATTGGTGAGAAGAATAAGCTATTCAAACAGACTTCTGGAAAAGTTGTCGGTGCTTATTTCGTAGAATGGGGTGTTTATCCCAGAAAGTTCCCGGTTGACCGCGTGCCTATACCGAATCTGACTCACTTGTTGTACGGCTTCATCCCTATTTGCGGTGGAGATGGCATTAATGACAGTTTAAAAGAAATTGAAGGCAGCTTCCAAGCTTTGCAGCGTTCATGCAGCGGTCGAGAAGATTTCAAGGTTTCAATTCATGATCCGTGGGCAGCTTTACAGAAACCCCAAAAGGGGTTGTCGTCATGGAATGAGCCTTATAAAGGCAATTTTGGCCAGCTTATGTCGTTGAAACAAGCCAAACCAGAAATGAAAATCCTGCCTTCTGTCGGCGGTTGGACTCTGGCAGATCCCTTCTTCTTCTTCACCGACAAAGTAAAGAGAGACCGTTTCGTGGCTTCGGTGAAAGATTTCTTACAGACATGGAAATTCTTCGACGGCGTTGACATTGACTGGGAGTTCCCCGGTGGCAAAGGTGCTAACCCTACACTCGGTAGTCCAGAAGACGGCAAAGTTTACGTTCAACTAATGAAGGAGTTGCGAGCTATGCTTAATGAACTGTCAGCTGAAACTGGCAAAAAATATGAACTTACTTCAGCTATTAGCGCCGGTTGGGACAAGATCCAAGTGGTCGACTATAAAGCGGCTCAAGAATACATGGACCACATCTTCTTGATGAGTTACGACTTTAAGGGTGCTTGGTCCAACGACACGTTAGGACATCAGACTTCCTTGTATGCTCCAGCATGGAGTCCAAAAGAGACTTACACGACAGATTTTGGAGTAAAATATCTACTCGCTCAGGGTGTTAGCCCTAAAAAGATTGTGGTCGGTGTTGCCATGTACGGCCGAGGTTGGACTGGAGTTCAGCACTATAAAGACAACATTCCTTTCACTGGAAACGCTACAGGACCCGTCAAAGGAACCTGGCAGGATGGCGTAGTGGATTATAGAGAGATTGCCAATGATATAGCTTCTGGCAAATGGGAGTATCATTACGACAACGTCGCTCAGGCTCCCTATGTGTTCAGGCCGTCTACTGGAGACCTCGTGACGTATGATGATTCAAGATCGACAATCGAAAAGGGAAAATATGTAAGGAACAATAAGTTGGGTGGTTTGTTCGCGTGGGAAATCGACGCGGATAACGGTGATATATTGAACGCAATGAACATGGGTCTAGGTAACAGCGCCGCGTGAACTTTTAGAATGTGATCATAGTTTTAAGTTAGATTAATGTTAGAAACTACTAAAGGTCTCATTGTAACAAAGATTGGATTTGTAAATAATTATTACATTTTATAAAACGTGTTTGCTGTGTTTTATTGTTTTATGGTAAATAAGAGGTATGTATATAAATTTTATGCATATGATGAAGAGTATTTAGTAAATTGGCAGTAGACTATGTTTTTGGAATAAAACCTGGAATCTGCCATACTTATCTGGTAAACTATATAATTAGGGAACGTAGGGATAAGGCTATGTCATCTTTTACTCATAATTATGTCGAATTATAATATATTAAAAATATATACGAGTAATTATTAATAAAGTGGAAATTTGTACTTTGTACCGATAACAGTATTAATTTTATTATACTTTTAGCAAATACCTATTTAACTTAATAATATTTCATAAATTATTTAGTTATTAAAAATTTATCAAAACTTGTATAGGAAATTTCAAACAAAACCGCAGGCCTGAGCTTATAGCCAACTATTGAATAAAGTAATCCATCAAGTTGAAGTAACTAATTATTGCTTCCACTTTTAAGTAATATATAATTATTTTGAATATTACTTACCGTATGGCGCCATAAAACGATTTTATGCTATAAAATCTTTTTTTAGATTTTATGACATCAATAGAGTAATCAAATTGCCATATAATTATATTAGACCTATTCCTACATTTAGTTAATTATTTAATTAAATGTGTTACAAATATGTGACTTTACGAGTACCATAGATTATAAGTAGTATTTTCTTATCCCTTCCTAATCCATTATCATCCTTAATCCTCCTATGCTGCACTTACATACTTTTTTTTATGTTTAGACACTTGAAAACGATACAAATAAATTCATTCCAAATAGGTCATCTAAAAACAACTGTCATAACTAGACAAATGCGCGTATTGCCTGTGGTCCACCTACTTTGTACACCTGGGTGGTCCACGGGCTCAAAAAATTGCCCATGGTTCACCTCATATGTAAATAAGATATTTATAAATATCTAGCTGGTGCCCGCGACTTCGTCCACGTTGTACGATGAAAGGTACCCTATGTCCTTTCTGGTGTCTCTGACAACGTGTATGCAAAATTTCATGGTGATCGATTCAGTAGTTTATGCGTGAAAGAGTTACAAACATCAATACATCCAAACTTACTTTCGCATTTATAATATTAGTACGTATACACATAATCTTTTTGTCGATGCAAACAGCAAAGAAAATAGACAGTGACAGTTTACAAGATAGGTTCGTATGTAGCCAAGATTTATAAAAAAATGCGTCACAAGCACTTAAAAATTGTAGCGCCTTAATGTATTTTGAGTTAAAGATCCAAATGAACGAATATATGTATATGCTATTTAACAACTTCCCTGACCCCATACAACTCATTTTGATAATGTCCCACGTCCACTGGATTTTTTTCAATGTTAAGCTAAATAACATTATTACATACCATAAATAGTAACTTTCGTAAATTATTTTTAATAAATTAATCTCATTTGGGTTGTATTTTTTTTATTCACATGTTATAATGAAAATTTTGAGTTTTATTTACTGCAAGTTTCTTGTAGTGATTAAATGAAAACTATAAAATTTTCTTTTATTAGTACCATATACGTCCACGTATCATTAAAAAAAAAATATCACGTCACGTTCATATAAAAAATGTGACTCATGCGTTCTTTTGAGTCGTATATGACTCATTTTACAGGGAAGTTGTTAAAACACTTAAACAAAATCATCGATTGAAACCAGCTCTGTTTGTATGAGTAACTTCCGGGAAGCAGCGAGATATCTTCTTTTCCAAAAAATCATTAGTACCTTTAAACAAACCCTAAATCATTAGTCTCTAACTATAGGCTTTGTAAGAAAGCTTAATGTCGCTCAACAAGCTACGAAGACTGCCATGTTTTGGGGCTTTTGGGGGAAATTTGTAGCCAAACGAAAGGTACCTTTTTTTTATGTTGTCAAGGTAGCGCTTGTCCGCGATCTCACTTGATGTAAGGTGCAGATGCGGCCGAAGGTGGACCACGCTTACCTACTAAGTGCCCATTTACCCTTGACTTGAAGACCCCGAGGTTGTAATTTTGTGGGAACACAGACGCGGGCAGTGAGTTCCACTCCCTAGCGGTTCGGACAAGAAAGGTGGAATTGTAACGTTTCGTGCGTGTCCGAGGAACATCAACCACGAAGGGATGAAACCCCTGTCCGCGCTTCGTGGTCCGCAAGTGGAACGGTTCCGGTTAGATCAGATCATATAGAATGGACGCACACTCTCCACAACCTCTATACAACCTAATGGATTAGTAAGTTTTAAAGGCAATATGCAGGACACATGGTATGGTGAACAGACGGCCTGGATGTCCACTATCATGATTGACTGATGACGCATAAAAAACTGTGCGGATGGCCTGCCTATGGTCTATCAGTGGACATCCTAAGATGGTAATGATACTAGCAAATTCTGTTAGTATCATTACCATCTTAGGATTTCTGATATCTGATACATAATTGTCTGATACAAGCCATTGTTAAAATACATAGATGCCTAACATAAAAATATCAGCTTTTCTATGGCTTTTCTAAACAGTTAGCATCTTCTACTGGTGTATTTATTCTTTACGAAATAACAGGCTTAGCAGCCTATCCAAGGGCTTAGTTTCACATGATATCGATCTATAGTAGTGGATGAATAAGCCTTTATACCATGTCTCAAAGTTTATTTGAACGCCTCGTTTATTCACATAAAAGCATAATTATGTTTATTGGCGACGGTAGTTAATTACTAATTAAATGAACCAACGGCGTCCCCGCTAACTTTAAATTAAAAATATATATTTTAAACTTAATATTATAACAGATACTGGTAGTATAACAATTCATAGAAAATATTAACAAATGCAGTTTGTATTATTGTGTTAGGAATGTTGCGAAGCGACTAACTAGATATTGTTTGTAAATAAAGAGGAATGCGTGTGGAGCCATAAACAACATTTTATTCATTTCGGTTTTTGCACACACACGCACACACACACAGCCACACACACAATTAAATAGTTACAATTTAAGAAAGAATTTTACTTATATATATAATATATATTTTAAATGGACAACTTGAAATATCTTACAAGGTAATGTTGTTTTAGAAAATGCAATTAATATGTGTCTATGAAGACGTAACAATTAAGTAATCGTTAGATACAAGCAATGACCTAAATGTCGTAGAGACGGGGCCATTTGTAATATTGCTGAGTGAGACAAATATTAATAAAATTTATTTGACATATTGTTAGTAAAATTCAAGTTTTGGTAACTATTTTAGTTCTCAAAGTAAGTTGAACTTATTACTTAACTTAAGGTTTATAAACTAAATATAATACTTATTTTTTATATTTGCAATAGAAAGTAGACAGTGAGTGTGAAATCAATAAAAATGCCAATTATGAAAATATTGGCAGGTTGGCTTACGCTCCACTTGATGGAAGATTCGTCGACTATAAACATACTTAACTGCTTGTGTAATTTTGCCTTTCAATATGGCAATTGTACTGCCACACGCTGTTATTTTTTTACGGTATTTTTTCCTAAGGGATTGGTCACTGCTGCCAGACGTCTGCCCAGTTTATGACTTCGTAACAGTGATCTGCTACTACTAAAAGATCTAATTCACAATTAAAAGAGCTATAAATCTCACAATAAAGAAGTAATGAAATTATAATAGTATTCAAATGCTGTTGTCATTAATACATATTCAAAAATAACTATTACATTTTATTTTGTTGATTAAAAGGTCAAGAACTACGAGAAAAATATAATTATTAGCTGAATGATTTTTTTTGTCACATGAAATATACTCAAAAATAGTTAATATCGTTTCAGTTGAATTAATAATTATTATAACAAAAGAAAATTGTCATTGAAAACAAACACTAAATTCCCAAACTAAATTCTAACCTAATTCTGACCAATATGTCTGACTAATTTGACTATTCTGACAAACCTGACCAATACTAAATTATGTTATCGCCTTTTTATTTATTTATTTATTTATTTATTTATTTATTTATTTATTTATTTATTTATTTATTTATTTATTTACAAGAACATATATATTTAGTTTATTGGCTATGAAAACACACACTAGGCATGCAGCCTATATCGTGTGCTTCATTATATTAATTAAAATAATTAAAAATTCAAATAACAATTTATTAATTATTAAATATAAATTTAGTTAATAATAAGTAGGTATATATAAAAGTAAAAGACACAATAAATTTAGATTATAAATTGAGACTATATAATATGTAGATATTACGTATTTAAATCGATTTAAATAGTTTTTCTACATAGTCGTATTTAAGACTGGACAACCATTTTTTAATCTTAACCTTAACCTTTGAAAACGCTTTTTTCGTAGCCCAACATAACACGCGTATACGCAACCCATTTTTTTATTGCTAGTATCATCTCGGCAACAGAGTAACGGAATTAATTGAATTAAACATGGAGGTGTGAACATATTCATGTTGATAGCAAACATTTGTCAAACACATAGGCATATTATCTGACATAGATATTTGTGAAAATAAAAAGTAGGTATAAATAAACAATGGAGCCGTATTTCTTGCAAATCGTGATAAATTTAAATTCCTCAATAACTAAAAGGTAGTTTTTTTTAAACTATATATGTTACGTTATATAGTTTAAAAAACCGTTACGTACAGCCAGAGTATACATGGACAAAGTCGCGGTATGAAACTTGATATACATACTAAATAATCTGATTTAAAGAAGAAATAACAATGCAATATTATTGAACATAAAAAAAATCAACATAAAAAGATACATACATGACGTGAGTTAAGTTCGGTGGCAGCAGAGGATGCAAAAAAAACCGATTTTACTTAACAATACTTTTTAATAAAAACTGTTACATTAATTTTAGCTTAAAACTACGTGTAAGTGACACCGGTCGATGTTAGATCCAAATGTCGTAAAGAATTTGCTTATAACTACGTTGAAGTGGACACTGGTCGATGTTAGATCCAAATGCCACCGATTGTTCTCCGACAGGAGTATTGGCATTCCAATGGGCCGTCCCACATTTAAAGTGAGGCGAAGCCATCGCCCTGAGCTGGGTTCGTAGTAAGAGAACGTAGCGGTGTGTGTGATAAGGCCTCGCTGTGATCTCGGACCCGCACATCACCGCTGATGGTGGAGTGGGGGGAGGGGGGGTTTGGTGGGGATTCCCGGTGATAAGTCACTTCACCGGGCGAGTCTCACGGAGACGGACCCCTCCCGGCGAGGGGACAGTGCGTAAACGTCATTTCCCTCCTTAAAAAATAGGGTTGGCGACAAGCTGCACTTTATGTGTCATTCTGTACGCGGCCTCGGCATCTGGTAAAAACATGCCATCCCTGTGTACAACCCTGTACATTTCTCTTCACATCAAGATGGTCTCCCTCCTTAGGTGACCCTTAATATAGGTTAAGGGACACCTGTCATAGCTTTTGGTGACGTTTATCTTTGTCGCCTCAAGGTTGACACGGCCGTGTGTTTTACGTGAATACATTTCCGTTGAGCGTATTATATGTATATATCCAACCTTTGATAAATAATTATCAAAGTATCCATATATATATATATATATATATATATATATATGTGTACCAAAAAACTATTTGATCCTTAAGCTATTGAGTGGTGTATTTAAATTTTGAGTGTATTTCAGTTTTATCATCAGGAGACAGCTCCCACTATGTGAGCCATTTTAAAGACGATTTCGATTTAAGATGTCGCCAATTTCGAGATCTCGCGAGATTGGCAGTTTTTTGTGTTTATTCTTGCAAATAATCACAATATTTGAATAAATTAGGAAAAAATAATAAGAATTATATAGGTATTATGGAATAAACATTTATTTTTACAAATTTTTTCAATAAACTTTTATGTATTTAACATTGTTTGACGTATCTATCTATAATTTTTTTTTTCATAAACTTTTAAGTTCTTTAGAACAGCGCACTTTCCGATGGCCTGGAAAATATCCGAGATAATAATGATTCACAAGAGCGGTAAACCAGTTCACGAGGCATCATCATATAGGCCTATCAGTCTGACTCCAGTCCTGTCGAAGCTATGGGAAAAAATATTTTTAACACGTTTGAACTCTGCCATGAATGAGTGTCCTGTTATTCCTCTGCATCAGTTTGGCTTTAGGAAATCTCACTCCACCATAGAGCAGACTCATAGAGTTTATGAGGTAGCTAGACAGAGCCTCAAAAGCAAACAGTTTTGTTCTGCCGCCTTCCTTGACGTTCAGCAGGCATTCGACCGCGTGTGGCACCCAGGTATTTTGTTTAAGATTAAAAGAAGTCTACCTCACTCTGTGTTTCTTGTTATCAGATCTTACTTGAAGGACCGACTTTTTCAGGTTAAGCAGGGTGAAGCTCGCTCTTCCCTATACAAAATTGAGGCTGGTGTGCCGCAAGGTTCTGTGCTTGGGCCAGTTCTTTATAATATATTTACATCAGACCTACCAAATACCAAAGACATAACTATTGCAACATATGCGGACGATGTGGCGTTCTTGGCAAGTGATAGGAGCCCTAAAGCTGCCAGTGACAAATTGCAGAGTCAGCTAGATGCCACCTACCTATGGCTTAAGAAGTGGCGGATTCGTGCTAGCCCTCATAAATCACATCATATTACTTTTACACTCAGAAAAGGTGATTGTCCCCAGGTGCAGCTGGGCAGTGAAGTCTTGCCTCACAGTGACAACGTGAAGTACTTGGGATTTCATCTGGACCGCAGACTTACTTGGAAAGTACATATCAAGAGTAAAAGAGATCAGATGATGGCCAAATTCAAAAGCATGCTTTGGCTTATGGGACAGCACTCAACATTATCGGTTGACAACAAACTCCTGATATATGTGGCGGTGTTGAGGCCCATATGGACATATGGCCTACAGATATGGGGAGTCGCTAGTAAAAGCAACCTCCTCAGTCTACAACGAGCTCAAAACTGCATTTTGCGTACCATCACTGATGCCCCGTGGTTTTCCAAGAACGATGAAATCCATCAATATCTTAACATTCCCACTGTCACAGATGAACTTGTAAGATACAGAAAGCGGCATGTTGAGCGCCTGCGCATGCATCCCAATAGTCTTGCCACTGAGCTGCTGGACACCACAAATCAAATTAACAGGCTGAAGAGACGGCAAGTAATATGATGGGGATGACTGGGCGCTGGCCCACTCTCTCTCTCTGGAAGAAAATATCTCCCACAGCGGATCCGCTTATAGTCCTGGGGACTGATTGCAGATTAAATATAAAAAAAAAAAAAAACTTTTAAGTTACAGTAAACTTTGACGTATCTAATCAATTAAGAAATCAAATAAACAACCAGTCTTCTCTTCTAATATCAAACAAAAGTCTTTTAATAATAAAATAGTTCTTTTATACCAAAACAACAAAAAGTCAAAAAGTAAAATAAAAACTCATTAACTAAGTTGAGTGAGTTGACTATTAAACTGAGATATTATTATCAATCAAAGATAACTATACCTACTCAGCGATCTATTAGAAATTAGAGATTAATTAACAAAATATACCGATCAAATGAAAGGCTTGTTCAGTTCACATCACACGCCATTATTGCGAATTATTTTGAAAATAGCTCCTTAAGAATCTCGCGAGATCTCGCCCATATTTCGGTCGAGATCAATTTCCCTAAAAAAAAATTCCGAGATCTCGCCCATTTTTCGGTCGAGATCAATTTCCCTAAAAAAAATTCCGAGATCTCGCCCATTTTTCAGTTGAGATCAATTTCCCTAAAAAAAATTCCGAGATCTCGCGAGATCTCGCCCATTTTTCAGTCGAGATCAATTTCCCTAAAAAAATTCCGAGATCTCGCGAGATCTCGCCCATTTTTCGGTCGAGATCAATCTCGCTTAAAAAAATTCCGAGATCTCGCCCATTTTTAGGTCGAGATCAATTTCCCTAAAAAAAATTCCGAGATCTCGCCCATTTTTCAGTCGAGATCAATTTCCCTAAAAAAAATTCCGAGATCTCGCGAGATCTCGCCCATTTTTCGGTCGAGATCAATCTCGCTAAAAAAGGCCGAGATCTCGCATAAATGAGATCGCATATAGGTCAAAAGACGTCACAGGCGACTCGTTCTGCTTTAAATTCAAATACGTAAACATAAATACTCAATTTCTCAATTATTCTATTGATTGATTTAAAAAATACATCACTTATTTATTACATTTGATCTATATATTTTAATTTAATCACGTTAAATATACTAAATATTAACAACATCATTAAACGTCTCCGTTTACTTAACATAACATGTTTGTATAGAACTGTCCGGTTATAATATAAAGTCAATGTTAATTCTGGTTTTAATAATATATTCTGTCGCACGTACAGCATCTCGTTTACAAACAGGAGTCATTATAGTAAACAATGGAACTATATAAGACAAGGGTACTAAACAACGCAAGGACCAATAGACGTTTGTGTGTAGAAGCAGGTGTTAATTTTTTTGAGATTAATATTGATATTTTAAAAAAAAAAAATGAAATCTTTTACAATTGTTTGCTTGTTGGCTGTCGTTGTTGGGGCATCAGCTGATACGAAGACTCATTCGAGGGGCTGTATTTACATCCTGGGTAGATGTAAGTTTTTTTAAATATATATATATATCTTCTTCTTCTTCTTCTTCTTCTTCTTCACACATTCCACACAGCACCATCTAGTCCCACACTAAGCAACTAATGCTTGTATTATGGATACTAGACAGTTGATATACTACATAATATATTACTTTTTTTTTATATAAATACATACATATTATAAATAAAAAACATCCATGACTCAAGTGCAAAGGTAAAATGTTAACACATAAACATTTTCCCCTAGCGGGATTCGAACCAGCGACCGTATGGTTAACGGCTAGGGTTTCTAGCCACTAGACCAAACGTGTCGTCTAATATATATATTTATTTATTATTTTTAAACAACAGACGGTTATTTTTAAACAGCTGTTTAAAAATAACCGTCTGTTTGTGAACTCGAGCCTAAATAGTAATATAATTTGCTCATCGTACTTTAAAAATATTAGTAGCGTGAAGACGAAGGACACTGTTGTGTTAGTAAATAATAAAACAGGGGACACTCCCACGGGAACGAAGTGGAATGAACCCTATGGAGCAAGCAGAATGTTAAGGATGAGATCAGAGGATACAGCGTATGATGCCAGGGGAATAGTTTTTGGAATATCTGACTCACATACCGTATCAGTGAGCACTTATATCGTTAGCCTGTCTGCCGATTTTAATATAAAAAAAATAATTTATTTATAAAAAAAAATTGCACATCTGTAACTCTTGGGCTAAATGTTGCAACTGAATCGTATTTGTGCACAACTTAAGTGTCAAATTTTTTTTTTTTTTTGTATCAGGTTCCCGAGAATGCGAAGAAGGCACTCATTCGTTCTCTACAGGCTGCGGACCCGTAACTCCTGAAGCTACTTGCGATGAACCCAATCCAGTTGAATCTAAAGGCCTAATTTGCGACTATTCTGCATGCTACTGCGACCCTCCGACTGTGAGGGACACGGTTAGCAAGAAATGTGTACCCCTGAACGAGTGTCCCAAGAAAGAATAGGGTATCTCAATGATTTTGATATTAATACACTTAAGTACACTTAATACAAACAAAATCTTCTCTTGGCTTTCTTCCGAAACCCTGGTAATTATAAAATGGTAAATTTAAATTCATAATGACGATCATAAGAGTTTCTTGGAGAAACCTAATTGATAAATAAATATTTTGATTTTGATTTTATTGAAAAATATGAGATTAAAGTTTAAAAATACAAATTAAATCATTGATACCTATATTATACACTCTCAATGCTGACAGGGTAATGTAGGAATTTAAAATTAAACATTTTTTTTTACTATTGAATAGTTCATAAATTAAATTGTACTTAGTTCATAAGTTATATTAAAAATGTAATTCCTGAGACATTGTTTTTATTGTCTAGTTTAAAAAAAAATGTTTATTTACTGTCAGCCTGTGGCACGAGCTTTCGCTCTTCCATAAAAGCTAGTAGCATTAAGTACATAAAGTATAATATAGATTACTCTCAATGCTAACTGGATAATGTTGGAATTTAAAATTAATTTTTTTTACTGTTGAATAGTTCATAAGTTATATTAAAAAATGTTGTTTCTGAGACATTGTTTTTCTTCTCTATTTGGTATAAACATTTAAAAAAATTAAGGAAAAAAAACGCTTTAAAATAACACAACATTGTCAATATTATGTAAATTTTATGTTAACATAATATTGTCAGTATAATGCATAGCAAATATTAGTAAAAATGACATCGCAACGTAATTATCGGTCAAGTTCAATTCTGTGTTGGAGCGCAGTGAAATGACGTCACTAGCGCCATGACTAGTGACGTCATAGTGACCGAGTAGTTATAAGTTAAATTAATTTTTTTTTACATAATTTTTAAACATAGTAAATAATTCATAGGAATAAATAAGTAATATTATAAATAAATTATTATAAATAATTATTATAAATGAATTAATATTTTTAAAAGTAATACCTGTCTACACTTATAGTATAAATAATAGTCTAAGGGCCTCTTTCACAACTACAAGTAAAGTGTCGATTAGTTGCTTTTAGAAATAATTTTATGTTTTATTGTGCACTCGGTTTAGTGCATCCATCGATAGGCGATTTTTTTTTTATTATTTTCTTTTTAATTTTTGGGACTTTTACCGTACAAACAAAGGTATATCAGCTTCATCATTCCCGGTTACTGGTGACTTTAAATGTTAGTCTTACTTGACACATGGTGAAAGAAGCCCTAAGTACAAATAATATAAATATAATTAAAATCATAAACGAGCCGTGTCTGTACAATAATATATATATATTAGAAAAAACATTTTGTAAGCGTTATACTGTTACAGAGGTCAAAAAAATTGTTTTTAGAATTTTTGTCTGTTGGTCTGTGCGTTTGTGCACGCTAATCTCAGAAAGAGCTTAACCGATTTAAATGAGGTTTTCACTGATGTATTGGTGGTTACTTGGATTAAAATATAGGATACTTTTTAACCTGGAAAAATGTTAGGTTCCTGTGGGATTTTCAAAAATCGAACCACAGCTCTTACGAAGTTGCGAGCACCAGCCAGTACACAATATAACATCAAGTGGATAGTTGGGTTGTCTGTAGGTCATAAACAAATCGTCAAAGAATTAACTATACAGCATGTCCCAGAAATCAACCCCAAGCGGGTACGGGGCTAGGTTATAGGCTAGGCTAAAGCTAGGCGATAGGCTAGGTTATGACAGCTCTGGAAAAAATAAGAAAAAAAATTCAGGTCACGTGGTCTAGAAATAATACTTAGATACATTTGAATGTGTGGAAAATCGTCACCCTAGACCAGGGGTCGGCAACCTTTTGAGTCGGAGGAGTTAAAAATTACAATTTACAAAATTTCAAAGATTTTAGAGCCACAAATTTTTTTCTTGGCAACAATAAATAGTACTTGCATAAATAAAGTTTTTTGATATTTATTATTCAATATAAAATAATCACTAGTTAATAAATTATATTATTACAATTTTAGACTCAGATTCAAATCTTAGATACAAATCTCATACTCCATAGCTTTTTTGCTAAGGTGAAACTTTAAATAACTTATAAATGCCGTTAAATTATAGGCCATATTGTTATAAATTTAAACAGGTGGTATATTGAACCATGGTATTTATAAGATCTAATTATAATGAGGTCGCCCAATGAACCCGTCGACATTTTCTTACTCTGATGCTCATAGACATTCAGATGTATAGATAGTACATACAATCAGCACACAGCATATAATGGCAACACATACTCGTAGCATTTATTTGTTTAAAGGGCACAGAATTAATTTGTATAAATCTTGGTAACTAAATTAAATATATAAAAAAATTTTTTTTTAAATACATGTAATTGTTTTCAAATCTGTATTTTTTTTTTGTTATTTACTTACGAATAATTATTAAAAAATACCTAGTGGTACTTAATATTTCAAATATATAATAAAAAAAATAGATTCTTGCTTCCTATAGCGATTATGGTTTTGTAATTATTTTAAGGCGATGAGTACTGTAGCAGTTGTATGTGAGTGAAAAAACTTACATGTGTATATAGGTATGTGTATATATGTATTTACTAGTTGGTGGTCGCGACTTCGTCCGCGTTGAAAATTAAAAAAAAAATCGACATAACGCTTGTCCTCGTGTTGCTGTAATACTTTGACCAGGCGTTAGTTTTTTATTTTTTATTTATCCCTCGGGAATAGTCCTTTTATTCTGGATGAAAGGTACCCTATGTCCTTTCTGGTGTCACAGACAACGTTTATGTCAAATTTCATGGTGATCGATTCAGTAGTTTTTGCGTGAAAGAGTCACAAACATCCAAACATACTTTCGCATTTATAATATGAGTATAGATATAGTATAGAATAGATATAGATATATAATTGTCTGTTAGTTATGTTTTATTTTTGTCTGTAAATTGTATATTAAGATCTGTGGATTTTGAGTAAACGTATAAATAAAATATATTGGCAGTAGAAAGTTCTAAATATTACCTGTTTGTAGGTCTGTATTCAACAACAGACGGTTATTTTTAAACAGCTGTTTAAAATTTAAACAGCCTTTTAATAATATTTTGTTGATCACCATCGCTAAAATGCGGGTTAAACGCCCTAAACATCTGATTAACTTAATATTAATCTGATGTTTAGCGCGTTTAACCCGCTGTTTAACGATGGTGATCAACAAAATATTATTAAACGGCTGTTTAAATTTTAAACAGCTGTTTAAAAATAACCGTCTGTTGGTGAACTCGAGCCTTATTCTGTATAAATTCGCCTATAATAGTATCAGCCCTATCAGTCTAGCAGTAGGAAGCAAAAAGTGTGCAATATTTTTATGTCCACAAACGAATTGAATATATTCGCATTGCGACATAAAATAAATGTACCCTTAGCATTGCCTCAGAGTGTAATATATTTTTCTTTACAAAACAAGAAAAACACAGGTAAATAAAAATAAGTCTACACATCTAGTGTTTTGAACTTTAACGCCGCAGTGATAAGGTTTAAAATAACGTTTGCGTAATACGAGTAAAGGATGAGTTATAAAGGAATTTCTCTTTTCTTAGTAATCACAAGTGTGACAGTTGAGATAAAATTATTTACTGTACACACATGATGTGCTTTTCTTAATAGAATTTCTTGAGATAAATCTTAATTGAAAGTGTTTTAGACATTTTCTATAAGTACATGCATTATTTTTCTTATGTTAAGGTCGTCAGACAGGCTGACAGTCCGGTGGTAGGTGGCTACCGTCGCATATAACACAAGAAAGCCACATGTGCTTCAAGTGCACTGCTGACCATGGAAGGATTAAGGATAAGGGATAAGGAAGGGATGGGGTAATGGGCTCTGGCATCCCTTACTCACTCACAGTTTTACAAACTGTGTAATCATAAAAATAAACAATGGTTTTAATTATAAAATGAAGCCTGCTCGAATAGTTATAGCAAAAATACATGAAACTCTTACTCATTGTATATTTTCAGGCATTTGTTACGAAACGAATACAAAAATAGATCGCTATAACAGTTAACGAATTTGCTCCTCATAAAAGAAATAATAAAAAAAAAACTTATCAAAACTTCAAAGTGGACCGTGAAAAGCTTTGACTGTAGAAATTCACTGTTCTCAAAAGCTCTGAGTTTTTTAATTTTGAACTGGAGTTCATGGAACTGTGGAACGTATAGGATTCAAAACGCTGGTATGTTCATTTTACTATATTACATAGGGAAGCTATCGGGCTGACAGTTTACTGGACATAGGCGATAGGCAAAAAAGGCGTGCGTTAGAAATTGGATGGGGTACTGATAAAACTCTTGACAATATTTAGTTATTTTATTTAATTGTCTTTGGTTTGACATTGACTTCACATGTCATCCTAGATGATATCATTGAGACATTTATAAAAAAATTACTTCAAAAATATAAATATTATAATTAAAATAATTATATTATTTCAACTTCTAAGGATGATTTAAATTATCTTTCTATATTATAGGCCAATATAAATCTTCAATATTAAAGTTTTAAAATCATTTATATAATTAATTGTAGCGAATCTTGCACAAATATTTTTAGAGCTTTTAAACCTTCGGCTTCGGCTTCATGGAATTATTTCACGGTGGTATTCTGTAAGAGGGTGGTTACTGCCGCCAGACGGGCTCTCCAAATGACTGCGTTAAATGCAATACGCCCTATCGCTACTAGCAAAAGCTAACAGGAGTTTAACCACTCTGGTCCCATCTAAAAAGTGTGTTCAAATTCCTCTAATCTTGTGAGAATTGTTTGTGCATTTTTATAGTAATCAGTTGCAACTCAAATGTCAGTTGTTATGCTAGATGGAAACAGGGACGACATCAGAAAACAATGAAACGCTCGGGCGTCACGTCGCTAGCGGTCGTCGGAGCGGAATTCACGGTTCGAAACCCATTCGACTTTTAAAATGATACCATTTGTTTTCGAAACATTATCACCACTTTTATATTACGTTTTAAAATTTTTGTGTACTTTGGATTCACAGTTACCATGGAACTTTAATATACACAGGTCAAAAATGTGGGTATATTGTGTACATATTAAAAAATCGCATACCATTCAAGGTGAAACTTATGCTTTATTATGCACTGGCAGAATCCTATATACAGTATGGACTTAGTAGTTATGGTCGAACCTACAAAACATATCTAAACAAAATCTACAAACTACAAGTAAAAATTCTAAAAACATTAGTCTCATCTAAAATTAAAAATAAATACTACAACGATGAGAACGGTCTTTTTAAACACTGTAAGATTTTACCAATAAACCATCAGTTCTCGTTTTCACTACTGAAAGAAAATTTTTTTAACGAATCCTTAAAAAAATTGATAGAACATCCTATATGCACCAGAGCAATTTCAAAAAAACGGTTACGTACACAACGCTCCAATAATACGTACGGCGAAAGAACTACCGCTTACATTGTCCCACACCTTATCAATAATCTACCTTCAGATCTATGTAACAATATAACAATTAAAAATATTAAATTTAAGTTAAAGCAATATTTTTTAAACTGTAATTAATAGTATATAGTTAGATTTTATTAATAATTACAAATGATAACACGAGATTAAAACTCAGTGGTTTTTAGTGTTATCATTTTACATGTTATTTTATATATTAGTCTTAAAATTGTTAAATATTATAAATAAAAAATAAAATAAATAAATATGTTTTAAAAATTTCTTTATTTATTGTTAAAAATCACTACTTTCAATAAGAACATATGAATTGAGAACTTACTAAAGAAGTGTACATATGCACTTGCATATAAAAGATATATTCATTTTTGTAATAAATATATTATGGTTTTATTACGAAAGCTTTCTTGTGCAATATAAATTTAGTTTGAACACGTTGACGACATGTTTGGTCTAGTGGCTAGTAATCCTAGCTGTTAACCAAACGGTCGCGGGTTCGAATCCCGCTAGGGGCGAATGTTTATGTGTTAACATTTTACATTTGTACCTAAGTCATGGATGTTTTGTATTTATAATAAGTATGTATTTACAAAAAAAAAAGTAATCTATGTATTATATCAACTGTCTGGTATCCATAATACAAGCATTAGTTGCTTACTGTGGAACTAGATGGTGCTGTGTGGAATGTGTGAAGATGAAGATGAAAAAAACATCGTTGGCGTGTCCCAAAACAGAATGCTTTATGAATATGCTATGTTTATCACGACGACTGTAGTCGATGTCAATTTAGCGAGTAAGAACACGTTGGTAGGGGATTCCAGGATAGCAGCCGTCCACGTTTTATTACCACTCACCATCGATTCTCACACGGCTAGTAATTCGATTTTCTCAACGGATTCCGTTCGAGTTACGATTTAATCGTACGAACGATTTATTTTATACGTTTACGTGTTTGTCGAGTGTTTCGCTCTGAACTTATTTAGCAGTACCAACACGGACAAATTTATTCGAGTCACCGTTTTGCATATGGAGAACGATCTTTTGAAATGTAAGCAAACGTTAAAAGCTAATGCTTTAGTTATTTTTATGTAAATTTGTCGGCGTATAGGCTTATTTGATGGTCTTGTTGGATAAAAATTAAAGCTATAACTTTAGTAGCCCGTCTGGCGGCAGTAACCACCCCCTTACAGAAGACCACAGTAAAATAACGGCATTTGTGCTTTAGTATTTCAGTTAGCCATTTTCTCAGCCATTCCCAATCTCTTATGCTTAACCTAACTCTAGTCGGCAGCGCACTTGCAGCACCTGTAACGTTTCTTATGTTATTGGCGACGGTAGCCACCTACCATCAAGTGGACCATCAGCCTGTCTGCCGGCCTTGACATAAAAATTAAAAAATATATAATAACGGAAACTAATTATAAGGTAAATGGGCTTTGATAACCGTTATTTATACTGAAATTCAACAGCACAATTTTTTTAATGTTAAATTCGGCACACAGGCTGACGGTTACTGCCGCCAGATGGCAGTAACCATATAACATACAACTCACATATACAACTGCCAATGTAAAATTATATCAAGTTATTCTCTTATGTATGATATCGATTGAATGTGCTAAAATTTCGTTGACAGTCAAAAAACCAGCGTTCTTCTTAAATTATTTAAATAATACAATATGAACTATAATAGAAAAAGAGGTCGGAATATATGGTGTTCGCAACATTCCACCGCGACTTACCAATTTAATAATATAAACTATGAAATTATAAAAAGCATCATAGAGCTTTTCTGTTAAGAGTGAAGAGAGATCAGTTACACGGTCATGCATACTTAATTAAACCATCTGGTTTTCGTAACTGGAAGGTAAATATGGACTAAGGTAAACATGGTTGGCGTTACTGGGAAATTCTATTAACGCCTCACTCACTGTTTTACATGACACAACTCTATTACATACTAGCTGGTGCCCGCGACTTAGTCTGAGTTGACAAATGACAAAAATATAAGCAACTAGCTGGTGCTCGTTACTTCGTCTGCGTTGAAAAAAAAAATCAATAAAACGCTCGACCTCGTGTTGCTATAACACTTTGGCCAGGCGTTGGATTTTTATTTTTGGATGATCCCTAGGGAATAGTCCTTTTTTTCTGGATGAAAGGTACCCTATGCCCTTTCTGGTGTCGCAGACAACGTGTATGCAAAATTTGATGCTGATCGGTTCATTAGTTTTTGGCTTGAACGGTTTATTTTTTATTTTTTATTTATAATATTTAACAATTTTAATACTAATATATAAAATAACATGTAAAATGATAACACTAAATAGTTAAGTCTTGAAAAGGTAACAGACAGACAGACAGACAGAGTTAATTTTACATTTTTTTTTTATTTTTTTATTGCGTCATTGTGGTTTTACAGCAGGGTTTTCTGTATTGTTCAGATAATTTTTTTTTTTAATTTATTAAACTTTTTAAAATTATCTTTGATCTGAGTGAACGATTTCATTCATCGGTTGTAGTTATTCCAGTATTAAAATGCTCATACGTAACTTGCGTGAGACTTGCACCTATTTTTATTCAAAAAAAAAAAAAAAAACGCCAGATCTAATAATTTTCATAGTTTTATTTGTGACTTTTATTCAAAGTAAACGTTCATTTTGTGAAAAACCCTCTCACCGTATCCGTCGGCATATCTGCATTGAAATCTACACAAGTTTCCGTCTATCCAACAAACGGATCCGGATAAGCAAACTTTCCGGATAAGCTTAGTCTTCCAGCCTTTATCTTAAACTTTTATTGGTTTAAGTAAAAAAGGTTAAAAAGATTTTTCACACACCATGTTTGTTTTTTAACATAGTCTAGTGTTCATTTGTATAAACATGGACATCAAGTCTCTATAGGTTTATAGGTATAGATTTATTTTCTTTTAAACAAACGCCACATTATAGGTTAACATTCAAGGGACAAATTTGTCAATACAATAACTAGATATCATTATATAATTATCAAAGTTGAATGACTTTGATCAAACATTAATATATACAAAGATTTGTATTTTTGATTGTAATAAATAAACTCAAAAACCACCGATGATACCGATTTAAGAAAATCTTTCACCTATAGAAAGCTACACATTATCAAGCGAGTAATATAGGCTATATTTTATAAAGTTACACGAATGAAGTCGCGTGTAACGGCCTAGTGTCTTATAAAAAATAAAAGAATTGGAAAAAAATAATTGAACGAACCGTAACTTAAGTTATATAAGTGTGGAGGACAATTTGCTGGCTCATCCTTTCAAATGATCGTTGTATTAGTCTCATATAAATCGATGGGATGCCTCGATTACGATTTATAGGCCTCTGATAATGTTCTCAGCTATTTTATAAGGGCAACTTTCTTTTATATTTCTCCCCTATGGGCGTCATTAGTAGTTCAGAATGTGTCTGGGATCCTTTATAGCACCCATTTCGGCTCTAAAGTGTTATTTAGGGCTTGGTTAACTTTTCTTTATTGAACTTATCAATGATATTTTCAGTGTGAAATTCTTTTTCATGTAAAGCTCAGATAAAATACGAACTAAAGATAGTTCTGTGTCTGTACAACTACGCCTTCGCCTTTCAATTCAATCAAATTCAATCAAACTACGCCATGCTTTATTAAAAAATGTCGAACTTCCTAGTGAGTCTGTAAAAAACAGTCTTCAAAAAATAAAAATCAGGATGGAATCCAATTTCACACGTAACTTAACTTGGAGACCAATATTTTCAATAATAATAAACTAAATATTTCATTGCTTGGAACACGAAATCTTAATACTGTAAACGGCCTCCGCATATCCATTATAAATGTGAAAGTAACTCTGTCTGCCTGTCTGTTACCTTTTCACGCCTTAACTATTCCAACCGATCATCATGAAATTTTGCATACACGTTGTCTGGGACACCAAAAAGGACATAGGGTACCTTTCGTTCAAAAAAAAAACAGACTATTCCCGAGGGATCAATAAAAAATAAAAAAAACTAATGCCTTGCCAAAGTGTTATAGCAACACGAGGTCAAGCGTTATATTGCTTATTTTTTTAATTTTCAACGCGGACGAAGTCGTTAGCACCAGCTAGTAACTTAATATATCTAAGGGCCTCTTTCACCATCTCTGAGTAAAGTGTCAAGTAGGCTAACCGCCATTTAAAGTCACCGGTAACCGGAAATGATGGAGCTGATATACCTTTGTTTGTAAGCTTTTAAAAGTCCCAAACATTAAAATAATAAAAAAAATCGCCTATCGAATGATGCAGTAAACCGAGTGCATAATTTAATAAAACATTAAATTATTTCTAAAAGTAACTAATCAACACTTTATTTGTAGTCGGTGAAAGAGGCCCTAAGTTATACTTCTTATTAGTTTTCAGTGGTACGAAAGCTTGTGTGTATAACTTAAACTTAGAATAGTTTATGTTATACTCGTACATACAGGCTTTCGTACCACTGAAAACTCTTAATACATTTTAACTATAGACATTTTAACTGCATCGGAATAGAAAATTATCGAAATTATTAATTACTTAGTTCATAGCACTGTTTTTAATAATAATATAACTTCAATGAAATGTTAACAATTCTTTATTGAACGAGATCTGAGAATCTCGAGATGAAAGAACCTCTTCAATATATCCTTTGGTCAAACTAAGCATATTTGAGATTGCCAACGTAACAGGGGTCAACATATGTCATGAACGGCCGAGCCGAGGGTCACCCCGAGGGGTCAATTTTTAGTGACTTATAGTCTTGTTTATTGAATTCCAGCCTCACCTGCAATGAATATTACCTGCGTTTGCAAGGGATCTACACTTTATTAATATTTGAATTTGTGACTTGCCGAATTGACGTAGCCTATGGAGTATTGTGGCTACGATCTAGTACTATCCTTGGAGTTGCTTCGATGATAGTTACATCATCACCAAGTAAAGATGGATAGGCAGGCAGAAGGTATTTACATTTGATTGCATTAGAAGGATCCTTGTTCGTAGTTTTGTATTGTATATATTTTTAAATGATCTACAATTTGATTGCCTATTAACGCGAGCAAAGCCACACGTGCTGCAAGTATAGGATAAGAAAATTTGCTGTGACATACTATACTCATTCGCCGAAACACTACATCATTCATCACCATCAACTACTGCTGGACATAGATAGTCCCCTAATTTTCCAAAGGTAATAATCGGAAGTAGTCTGGTCTTTGATTTGTTAAATTTGCCTCCGCATCGAATAGCAGAATAACTATTAAAACATCTGAAATATTCACCAAAAAAAAATTGTAAATAAAATTCATTTTCTCGTACATTTTGTATGGAACGGGTTTTTATTCTAAGGCGATACGAAGATCGCTGTGTCAGCTAGTAAAATATATAATTTACTAGCTGGTGCCCGCGACTTCGTCCACGTTGAACGATGAAAGGTACCCTATGTCCTTTCTGGAGTACCAGACAACGTGTATGCAAAATTTAATGAAAGTTTTTGCATGAAATAGTTACAAACATCCATACATCCAAACATACTTTCGCATTTATAATATTAGATACGGATGACTAATTTATTATTGAAATGGCTAAGTTAAAAATTACTTAACAACACTACTCGGTCGACAATTACTTCATTTAGGGCTTGGGCACTGGGCAGTAATTTAATATTTGATTTCAAAATAAAATTTATTTGCTAATGACTATAATAGAAATCACTAGTTTCATTGGAGGCTAAAAGCTTTTCCGCTTAAAAATGGTACGCTCTAAGATTTCTATAGCAAACGTAAGGGTTGTTTGGCGAGATAAGGCGGTATTTAGCCAGCTAATGTTCTCCTTATCTGCCAGTGCGGTAATTTATCTCAATTGGCCCTCGAGACGTGAAACGGGCCAAGGAAGCTTTGCACTTAAAATCACTTTTTGCTTATTTTTCTTCAGTAATATTATTAATATTATTATTATTAATATTAGTTACATTGACTTTCTATTTTTTTAAATCGTCACCATCATCATATCAGTCGTTGAACGTCCAGTGCTGGACATAGACCTCCGCCCTAATGACGGTGGATCATGATCCGTCCTTAAGAACGAAATTAGTTTTGACAATTAGTTCCTAGTTCATGTATATGTAAAACTTAACCAATATTACATTTGTTTCATACCGATCATCGTCGTCATCATCATCATCACCACCACCATTATCATCATCATCATCATCATCATCGTCATCATCATTATCATATCCATCATATTCATCATCATCATCATCATTATATTCATTATCATCATCATCATCATCACCATCACCACCACCATCACCATCACCATCACCACCACCACCATCTCCACCACCACCATCAGCACCACCACCACCACCACCGCCACCATCATCATCATCATCGTCGTCGTCATCATCATCATCACCACCATCACCATCATCATCATCATCATCATCATCACCTTCCGGCCACAGCGGCCCAAAGCTCTCTTTAACTTATGAAGGCAGCTTATGTTGACAACTTTTGTTCGTCTACGGATCTCCTCATTTTTTATTGTATTTCGCAGTGTAACCCTCGAGCAATAGCTCGTGGCGTATGCACGAAAATTGTTTTAACTCAAAAATTTAAAGTTAAAAATCAAAATTTCTCTTTGAAGAAATTGGAATTTACAAATAAAAAAGTACTAACAGGTAATTAATGTATGTAAGTATCAATGTTTTTACCTTATAACTTTTTGATAGAAACAGCGTCGTTATTTACGAGTAACCTCCTTCTCTAATGAATCAAACCAATTTGTTAACATATCACATACGAACCAAAAGACATCGAGATCTCAACTCGAGTCGTTCCCGCAGGTATCGATATACATATCAATTATTCGATACCAACCATAAATCGTGATTCGCGAGGTACACATCCTTTGAATTCAATTGGCCTATTTACGTCAATACCAATTTAGCTGCTCGTAAATATTTATAAAGTCATGTTCGATTGACCTTTCCGTTTTTCTGTGTAATTCGATTTGTCATTCGCGCACATAAATTGCGGCGAAGCGTTCCGAGAGATTCGGGTAAACGAAGCCTACGTACAAATCAATGTTACAATCTTTCTTTTATAATAAAAATACGGCAGACAGTCTGACGGTCCACTTAATAGAACTGTCATTTAAAACACTGAAAATACCTGGAGATAAAGAGTGAGGAATTGTTCAAATAAGCTCGCCAGAAGTTAATGTTTGAGCACCTCTGCTTTTATGATAGGAACAATGATTTTGTAAAAATCCCTTCCTTATCCCTTATCCTTAATCCTTCTATGGTCGGCAGCGCAATTGTAGCACCTATGGCGTTGCTTATGTTATAAGCGACGGTAGGGCAAATATAAAAGGCGATGTGTGTATGTGTGTCTCTTATAGACTCCAAAACCGTTGAACCGATTTTGACGAAATTTTCAGACAATCTTCAGATTAGTCCAACGGGTGATCCTGTGAAGTTTGGTAGCGATCGGACGCGGACGAAGTCGCGGGCAAATTTAAAAGGCTACCATCAAGTGGACCATCAGCCTGTCAGTCGACCTTAATTTTAAAAAATATCCAATTTAAAAAAAAAAAAAAAATTATAAACAGACATTACTATGGGTTCCCTTTAAACGAGTTAACGCCTTTTAACTAACTAATAAATATTATCTAAACTTTTAACTAATAATAATAGCTAATTGTAATTTCCACAACCAATAAATATTCGGTTTGAAATATTTAATATTTGGTTTATTATAGTTTGGCCTGATGGACTGACCTTGAGTTGCCTTGTGTCTGAAGAACACCAGCAGCGGTCCAGGTAAAAACTATTTCAGTCAGGGATTTTCACTCGAGATTTATCTAGTCGAAAAATACCTAAGCCAGCCACCCAAACTCGAAACGAGAGCATCACAGAGTGAACTCGAGAAGAAACCGATAGAGAGTTTTGGTTTATAAATTTGAAAGTTTTAACCCTTTAACCGCCAGAGTCGGATTTATCTGACAATTATTTTCGTGTCCATTTCGCCAGAGCGACACGACAATTCGTCTACTTGTATAATGTTTATTTTTAAATCATTTCGTTGCTTTCTCTTAAAAAAAATTCGAGTCAAGCGCTAGGGGCACAACAACTCCTACAAAACAAAGCGGTTAAAGGGTAAAATCTGCAAAATTTTATAAGAAACATGTCTCTTTTTACTTAGGGAAACACGGTGACGGATAGTAGATACTTGGCCTGTTGTCAAATATTAAGAATCTCAATCTTCCGAATTAAACAAATGCAAAAAAAATACCCTATATACCCTATAGTAACAAATAAAATAATATAGAAAGAGTAAAATTTATAAAAATTTGTCTCTAGGTACTCAAAGGCTCACCTTTTCCTGAATTCGTGTCACACATTAACACATTTATTTTCTCTTTAAAAAAAGTATTGTAAAAATGAAACTATTCATGTAATTATTTACATTTTTATTAAAGAATCAACGTTAGATATATTACATTTTCAATATTACATGTTTATCATCATATATTATAATTTATTTATATTTTCTATTAAACTCTAATAGGTAATAAATGACAATAATTAGAAGTTTACAGTCACATTTGATTTAAATTTTTATTTTATATCCTTATAGTGTGTAAGAATCTTACATCAAATATTTACAAGTTATTGATATGAACAGATATTTTCTTTTTACATTATTACCATAAATCTGAAGACGTCAAAATGGAGTTTCATTTGTTAATTTCTATATTATTAGCGATATATAATATAATTCATTCTATATATAATTCAAAGCGGACGAAGTCGCGGCCATCAGATAGTACTCAATAATTAAGAGCCCCTTGAAAATTTTTAGATCTGTCTACGTTTCGGTACAATTTTGGTTTTACTTTTTAATCCTTTAGCCGCTAGAGTCAGATTTATCGGACAATTATTTTCGTGTCCATTTCGCCAGAGCCAATATATATATGACAAATACCTTTACTTGTATAATTTTTTTTTTTTAAATTATTGCGTCTCTTTCTTTTTAAAGAAAAATATAAGGGCCATTCATTTATTATGTAAGACGATTTAGGGGAGAGGGGTCAAGACGATATCAAGACGATAGTTCTTCTTATGTAAGAACTATCGTCTTGATAGTTCTTACATAAGATCACAAAAATGCACAAAGTTGACAAAAACTTTAAAATAAAACCAAAATTGATTATTACAAAAAAAAAATATTAAAATTATGGTACAAATAAACGTTCCTAAAAATTATTTCTTCGAAAAATAAACATTAAAACAAACCAAACGTTATTTTTTCTTGCATAGAAGTGGGAGGGGGGTCAAAAACTGTCAAAAATCATCTTACGTAATAAATGAATGGCGCCTGAATACGAGTCAAGCGGACAACTTCTACAAAACCAAGCGGTTAAAGGGTTAAATTAAAAATGAAAATAGAACCAAATACAGAGCATTTCGTGTACATTGAAATGGACGTTTCAAATTGTTTTCTCTGGGAAATGTTATCTAGCAATTACTGGGAATTTCACGAACAAACGAATTATTAAAACTTTTGCATTGAAACACGAAGGTTCGGCCTGTTCCAGTTATTTCTGTTACTCATTTATTCTATGTATACTATATTCCTGACTTTTTTTGGTTAATCAATTTTATTTATTTGCGAATACAAATTAGGAATATTTTTCGCATGTACAATATAATTATGTTCATTGTCAATTACAACTAGTGACATCGACAATTTTATAAATCAATGTACATACGGTTTTATAATAATCTACTAACATATGAATAAATTCAAAAATGTAATCAAAAACAAACTCCTTTCGAAAAACTATTATAAAATCTCTGATTATTTAAGCGACAATGAAGCGTGGATTTAAGGCAAATACCCTATTATTAAGATAAAAAGAGGATGAAAATTTAATTTGTCGTCACACTTAAATAATACTTAAATTAACTACATACATGACTAATATCAAACGATTATACAAATTATTTTTTAGTGGATATTAAATTTATTTAAATAAAAGTCAAAGTCTTCCAAAGTCACATAAACATTGAAAATAATTCAGATGTTGATGTATGCCTATAATTAAAATGCTTACCTACTTAGATGTTAGAATTTTTAGTTGTTAATCGGATATTTTAAGAAATCTACTCGGTCGAGTTGACTAACTCTAGAATTATGTCTCACAAAAAAAAATACTGTTATTTTTTAAATTAATTCTCCTATGGACTTCAAGCGAAGCTTGTTTTAAACTCGAGTTAAATACTCATAATTTAGTTTAATTATTTTTACTATAAGCCTCTTTCATCATGTGTCAAGTAGGCTAATCGCCATTTAAAGTCACCGGTATGAAGATGATGATATACATTTGTTTGTACGGTAAAAGTCTCAAACATTAAAAAGAAAATAATAAAAAAAATTCGCCTATCGAATGATGCAGTAAACCGAGTGCATAATTTAATAAAACATAAAATTATTTCTAAAAGTAACAAATCAACACTTTACTTGTAGTTGGTGAAAGAGGCCCTAAGTATAATTACAAAGTTTAAAAAACAAAAACGCATAAAATATCCAGTAAAAAATACAGCCTGTATATCTGTTGATCACATTTTTGTTGGCATATTCAGAATATTTACAATTCAATCTTTATAGTCTTTTAGTGTATGTACAGGGTAGATTAATTCCGATCCCCTATGTTACCTTTGCGGCATCTGTGAAAATAATGATTTTAATTATCGAATACAGTATGTATACATTAGCAAGTCAATAAAGGTTTACGTTTCCACATTAAGCCTTAGCACAATTTAAATTTAAATTTAAAACCAGTTATTTGCATTCGAAAATGATGAATTCATTTGTTGTCAACTATACATATTATAATGTAATCTTATAGCTATATATATATATATATAGCTTATTATATATATTATAATAAGTATAATACTAGCTTTCGCCTGCGACTTCTTCCGTGCCCCTATTCTTAGGTGTTAAAACATTTATTCAATCTTTATTGATCCAAATTTAGATCAGGCGTTGAATGTTAAGATTTTATTTTCATCCCTCGGATTAGAGTCCTTTTTTTGGATGATAAATACCCTATGACACATAGGGTACTTTTCATATACACATCTATATTAACACTAATAATATTATAAAGAGAGAAGATTTGTATGTTTGTAATGAATAAACTCAAAAACTACTGAACCTATTTTAAAAATTCTTTCTCCTACAGAAAGCTACGTTATCAGCGAATAGCATATACTATATTTTATAAAATTACGCGGGCGAAGTCGCGTGCACCAGCTAGTATTTCATACACACGTACATAAATCTTACTAAATTAATTACTACCTAAGGTGTTGCTTGTCTTAGTTGGTGACGGTAGCCGCCATCAAATGGACCATCAGTCTGCTTGAAAACCTTTACATAGAGGAAATATTAAACTGAGTTTCTCACCATGTTTTCTTCAACTGTAGAAGTGTACTCAGTCAGTTGATCTTTTGGAGCTTCCCTTATCGTGTAACTCTTGTTGTCACTTGATTCCAGCACCACACGAGGGGGGTCGCTCTCTGAATAAATAATAAAAAAAAAAATCATTAAGATCAACCCTAATCCTATCCTTTAGGGAATTTCAATTGACTTCAAAAGATCAAGAGAGAAATATGCGTGCATTTCATTTCAATGCGAAATTCTAAGTTTTTTAGCTCTTAAATTGTAGATATTCTAAAAAGGGGTTAAAATTAAATCACTACAATTCACGTAAGATTAAGCTAAGACAGTTTAAGGCGCTTGGAGTCGTCAATGGCGTTGCAGGTCTAGGCGGGGTGTATTAGTAGGCATATCTCGATGTTTTGAATGAAAAATAGTTTAAGACTAATATTTAAGTAGAAATTAAGAAAGTATTATAAATTAAAAATTAATTAAGTATTTAAGACCATTAGTAGCTAAGTTAAATTAAAAATGTTAAGTACACTGTTTAGGAGTGCAATTTAGATAATTATCCATACACGTGAAATTTATAGTTTTCAAGTATTTAATTACAATCTGTTTGTGTGCTGTATCAAATATAAATATCAAATATATATATATAAAAAAAAGTTGATAGATTTACATAATATGCTATGTTGTGTTTAAAGTACAACAGATTCTTAATTTTTTTTTTAACGTCTGTGTTCTTAATTTTAGGAGCAGCAGGGAAATTCAAGCCAAAAAATATTGGTTAACATTTTTTTGTAAATATATAATTTTTGGCGATACGAAAATAGATTTACCAAATGTTTTTTTACATTTGATTAATTTTATCATATTTTTTTTTTTAGGTTTTTGGTATAGCCATAAACGAGGAATAGACTTAAGACAGCATCCATTTGACTTAAGAAGTAAATAGCCTTACTTTATTGATAGCATACAAAGAGAGCATATTTCTAAATGAGCTCAGAATAAAATCTGAAGTTACTCACCAGGTTTGGGATTGAGTATATCGGGCTTCGTTTCCATCTTGTCAGCAGGTGGATACGCGATCAAATATCTGCGACCTTGAGCATCAACTTGGACCACGCTTTGGGAAGGTCGTTTGCTGGTCGTAGTCGTATCATTACGCCTGTGGGGTAGATTATCATTATCATGTCATCATCATTATCATGTCAGCTGTAGGCTGAGCAACGATGTTTAGTTTTCAACTAAATTCTATTCTATGACAAAGTATATTGTCTCGCTCGCAAGCTGTCTGACTCTCTCTCCTAACACATTTAACACAGCGCACACACGTCTCTCACAAATATAATAAGTTTTAATTGTATTTAGATTAAGTTACAGTGAATAAAGTGTCAAGATATGAAAATCCTTTATTTATGTGATAATCAGCCCTATAGATAAAGAAAAACGTACAAACATGTTTCAGCAATTCACATCAAAAATGTAATAAATCTAGTAACTGTCTGACTGTCTCAAAAACTGATCTCGATGGTATAAAAAACTACTGTACAGATTTTCTTGCGGTTTTCACTAATGGAGGAAAGTCTTGTTCACAAATTGTTGGTAAAACATTTTGTTTACACTATAGTTACTAACTTAATGCACGATTATATTCTAGGGGTGTGACCTTTAAGAGTAGGCACAAGTTTATAACTTTACAAGCCATCAATTAAATTAGTAGAACTACCATATTATATGGAATAGACCATTTCGTGTTACGTTTATTAATAAATTAATTCAGTAATAAATATTGCCAACATTAGACAGTAGATATAATTTTGTCTGACATCGCACCAACAATTCCAATTTACAGCAAATACGATTTCTTATTAACAACAAAAAGCATATTTCTCGGAGCTTGTATTTTATTGTATATTAAAGCGAGGTGTTTCTAATATATAAGTTGGCGATGCGCCATAACCACTATTTAAACCATATAAAATTCTCCGAAGTACTCCCACTAGTTCTGGCTCGTCAGTTTCAATACACTTCTCTCTCCAAATTGTAAAAGAAATAATAGCGTTAGCAACATTTCTCTCTGTGGAATCGCAATATTGCATTAGTGCTCTATTTCATTTGTGAATAACACTAGCGTTTTCACCCGAATCTGTCTGTGAACTCATTTCACAGAACATAATTTAACAAATTACCAAAATTGTTAAATATAAAGTCTTTGTTCGCCTGTCTGTTTGTGCGCTTGCTACTTTAAAATCTAAAGAAGTTTTCGTTTAAAGAAGAAATCTAAGAAAAACAGACAAAAAAAGGAAAGTTTTTTTTTTCTATATAAAACTGCATTTCACAGAAGTTGGGGCAGATTGCTATTCTCTTATAAATAAAAATAATATAAAACATCTAGTTATATAACACAATTAATATGTTTATGATTCTAGATCTCTATAATCAACTAGTTAATGTTTTCGTTTTGTATTAGTATATATTTTTTAGCTTAATTAGTTTTTCTGTTTTAATGTAACTCGGAGGATGATGGAGCTGACGAAGCCTCCAACAAAGCCTCAGCATTGCAGGTGGCACAGCCTGCACCAATCAAAGTTCTAAGTAACATCAAATACATTATACCTACAGCTGAATGAGAGAAAGAATAGACAATGAATTGATTATATTAATAGAAAATAAATGATAATTAATACTAGTGGATATTATAACTAAAATCCTTACTTTCTCATTGCTAATGCTGCTATAGCTCCAGCTGCTCCTAAAACAGCTGCCAAAGCTGCTAACGCTGCACCAGCTGGAAATTTGCTCACAGCGCGAGTTGTACTTTCTATGACCAAAAAGCACATGATCTCAAAGTTCAATCAAAAACTATGTACGCACAGTAAAATATAAACAATACTTACCAAATAAGAACTTATTGAATGACAACATAGTGAAGCAGGTTTTATAAAAACGTTAGACCGTTTACTGTATTGAGATTTTGTGTTCCAAGCTCGTATAACCTCAATTTTTGTTTATTTTTATTGAAAATATTGGTTTCTAAGTTCACTTACTTGGAAACCAATAAGTGAAATGTGATAACATCTTGGTTTTTATTTTTTGAAACATAGTTTTTACAACTTTTCACAACGCGATTCGGCTTTTTCCCGAGTAAGAATTTTAATAAGGCGAGACTTAGTTTGATTGCACTTGTGTTCGTGTAACCCTGTATGTACACGTTGAAGACGTAGATTTACCGACTTCACTCTGCCGTCCACAGGGCTCTATCTTTAGTTCTTATTTTATCTGAGACAATCATCGAAGTACTACAACTATGGAATTTGCGTCACAAATGCCATAGTGGCACATAAAAAGTACGCCTAAAAAGGAATCATGGCGGAGTCTTGCCTTCGCGCGTCAATGGTAAAAGGTAGACCAAGTTCTTCTATTCATTTTGAACTCTAATGTGTTGACGTAAAGGCACATTTTCTTTAAATGAGAGATTATTGGTTGATTATAAGTGACAGAGTTCATGCTCTACCCATATGTCACTTTTAAATGTTCCATAAAGTTCGTAGTGTTTTGTATGGCGTGCGGAATCCATAGTTTTAGTACATTGATGGAGACAATACTTTGTTTCAAAAGATTACCAGTTCTTTTGGCGGCATCTCTAAAGACGAGTCCTCTTAGAAATACTGGATCTGAAGCACCTTTGCTATTTCTCGCAGTTACCGCCAATATTTCGTCTTCTGCTAAAGTGTCCAGTATTGACCAGGTTATGTTCAACCAGACGACTACATCTACAACAAATGGAGGCTTTTCTTAGTAGTGGCATACGTTGCATTTCGCAGTCTTGCGGCAGTAACCACAGAAGACCACCGTAAAATAACAGCACGTGTGCTGTTATAATTCGGTGAGTGAGTAAGGGATGCCAGAGCCCATTTCCCTATTTCTTCCCAATACCTTATCCTTAAATCCTACTGCAGTTGTCGGCGCACTTACAGCACTTGTGGTGTTGCTTGTGTTATAGGCGACGGTAGCCATTTACCATCAAGTGGACCGTCAGCTGGTTAATATAAGTAGAAATTTAGAATTTTTATATAAATTTAGAAAAGAGGTTACCTTTTGAAATTTTAGCTAGTTTTTATATATAAAAATATAGTTTCCGTATGTTTGTGTTTACAAAACTCAAAAACTAGCCAATGGATTGACTTGATATTTTTACACAACATTGAATTTTAACAGAAGAGTGTTTTTATGTACTTTTGTACTCCGAAGTGTTAAGGAAAACGAAAAAAAAACGAACCACAGCAAAGCATGGCCGGGTTCAGCTAGTAAAATATAAAAAATAATGATACACATTTTTATAACTCTTTCATAACAAATTTTTTTTTCCTCACACATCTCTGGTAATATATCTCTGGTATTGTAGGCTAATGTGATCAGATTACGCAGATGCCTACCGGCGTATCCCGCTGTGTTATTAGCTAATACTCTGCCACTTTCACCCAAAGCGTCCAGCGTGAAGTGTTGATTCAATCCACCGTCGTAACCAGCCATACATCTGACTGTTAGGAAGGCTTCGCTGTTTTTTAGAACACGGCTTGCTGAGCAGTTTCTTGGAGGCGACGGGCGAGCTGAAACAAAATTGACCTTTATATACTGTGTCAGAAATACTTGTTAGTACGAACAACGTGGCCACGTTGTTAGTCTAAAGGTCACCTATAACTAAAGGTTAAAGTATAACTCGAGATGAGACTCTGAAACGTGATAGATTCTGGAACATAATATAGCACACTAGCTGGTGCCCGCGACTTCGTCCGCGTTGAACGATGACAGGTAACCTTATGTCCTTTCTGGTGTCCCAGACAACGTGTATGCAAAATTTCATGGTGATCGGTTCAGTAGTTTTTGCATTAAAGAGTTACAAACATCCATACATCCATAATACTTTTGCATTTATAATATTAGTACGGATGTGCTCATATTTCGTATAGGACAGTAAAGTGATTAGTTACTGCACAGTTTATGACTAAAAAAACACCGTGTATAGTTTTGTATACTATACAAAAGTTTGCATGTTCACAGCCACGTTTTAATTCCTGACATTAAAAGTGCTTTTAAATTCTTGTGTGGGCGTTTGAGCTTTATTAGCTTGAGTAGGTTTTCAATTTCTTTTTAAAAAAGTTGAAAACTTTTTAGGCAACGACATACGCGACGTACAAAGCCTATTCAAAAAAGGAAATGTATAAGTGCAAAGTTGGTAGGTGGTAAGTTTTCTCATTACGTACCACATTGGGCCGGGCCGTGATTGCGACGAACTACAGCAGGAACTTGGATCGTATTTTATAACACGTTATTCGAATATTCATAAAGGCGGACGTTCCGTTTTCAAATAGTAAAGTTAAGCAATGAGTTGAGTTAGTTTTTTTTATTTTTTGAGGAAACGAAGATTTGGTAAAAAATATTCACAATAATTATATACATATATACGTTACTAGCTGGTGCATGCGACTTCGTCCGCATTGATATAACGCCTGATATCTTTATTCCAATTGTTAGGCGATTTTTAAGACGCTTTTAAACAAAAAAATTGGACTTTATTCTTAGGCGCCACGAACTTTTGTGACTTTTTTTGTTCTCATTATCTATCCTACCTGTTACTAAGATTATTAAAATATCTTATTCATATTTTCCCAGAAGTAGGAAGTTGCCTTAGATAATATACGATTCAAGTAGGTACTACCTAAATGCGCTCTAGTTGACTACGCACCAATATGAATAACAAATTTATCAAGGGATTTTTTTAAAGAACTTAAACGCTCCAATTAAAAAAAAAATAACTATTTGCATACCTATGAAAGATCTATTCGATGCAAACACAATATCAATTTTAAAAAATCGTGTCAGAAGAAAAACACTCCCTCAATGCCTCACATAAGTATACAACACTATACCTACAGATTCAGAAGTGATGGAATGTTTTAATTACAAATATTAATTAATTTATATATTGAGATTGATTTAGATAATTGAATTTGTGTGTAAAGCAAATAAAATTCAATAAAAGTCCATTGATTCCTAGTTAAAAATTATAATTATAATTTAATTTCGAAAAAATGTGTACGATAAAGAGTACGCTCTGTTGTAAGTAAAAAATTATTTAAGAAAAATCAAACTTTACATTTTCTTATAGAAGAGAAAATCCAACTATGTTTTATCTTAAGATTTAGTACAAGGAAGCCTGAAATTAAGATATTTCTTCAGACTGGGGCGTGGAATTTCGGTCACCAAGAAATAGTTAGCGAGTAAATCCACGATTTCCAGCGTTTCATTTACGAAATAGTAAAATTAATTCATTCGGTAGTTTTTAACAATTCGTTTACCTATAGAAAGCTACATTATCGAAGATAAACATAGGTTATATTTTATAAAGTTACGCGGACAAAGTCGCGTACAACATCTAGTTATAAACAATATGATTTGTGTAATTAATAACACAAGTCTTTGTGTGAACCCAAGACGCTTTGGTTTAATGAAAGACATGTTGGCCTCGATAAATGCTTGTTTAATTGAACAATTGATTGATTACAACTTCTGGTAACATTTGAAAGGGATCAATCGAGGCATAGACAATCCAAATATTCAATCCGAATAATATTGTAAATGCGAAAGTTTTTATGTTTGAATATTTGTTACTCATTCTAAAGTGCTCAAACGACATGTGACTAGGAAATAGGGAATTTTTCTAGTCATTTTATGGCAACCCTTACTCGCTCATCGATAGACAACAGGACATTATACTGTTATATCACGGTGGTCTTCTAAGTAGGTGGTTACTGCCGCCAGATGGGCTGTCCTATTTATAACTGAGATTTACAGTGTACTTACAAAGGTCTTAAAGTTAGCATAGGGAAGGGAAAGTTAAGTATTTATCCGTTGGGAATTGTGTAAATCTTTGGCAGTTGAAATCTTGAAGTTACAAAAGAATTAAATCCAACAAACAAGTAGACAGACGTCAGAGCAGACAGCAGTGTAGACTAACTTATTTAATTAGTTCGAGAAGTCACTTACAAAAGGACTTCTCACGAATGTCTCTGGGAATATCTAGCTGTGCGGTCCTCTTTCCTACTTACAAAGGCTTTCATCTTCGTAACGACGAGGGATGAAGTAAAATAAAAATTACAGGAATACCCTAACTAGTTAACTATAGGATAAAACTTAAGTCGTGACGTCGATGAGTTATGTCTTGAAACTAGACTGAAATATTCAAAATGCTTATTTATTAAGTCGGGGAACTTTTTTTTTCGTATTAAAACACTATAAATTTCAATATACAAATACCTTTAAACCGAAATTTTCATTTTAAAAACTTAAGAAATATAAGTTTATCAATCGCTCATGAATCGCTTTTACTCTAAGTTTTCGCTAAGGGGTTTTTGTTTCGTTAGTTTAAATAAACATATTAAGGTTCCAGCAGGACTTTTGTGATAAAAATAAGCGGACATAGTTGCCAGTAAAAGCTTGTTATTTCCCCTGTATTTTATGGACAATAACTAAAAAAATATTTGTAAATTTAAAGAGGCGTATAAGAAACTAATCTTCGCTCTATTTTTTCGGCATGTAGCGCTATAAAATGACTTTAATGTCTCAGTTTTTACGATGCCGACTGTACGTGCTCAAGGGACGGTCCTACAACTCCCTTTAATATGTTGTAGTTGTGAAACTTAAAATATTATTATGTAGACCTTTTTAATGTTCTCAACATTGGATCTGACTACATAGCTCTGGACTTAAAAGTTAAGGGGGCGAACTTCATCAACTATAGACTATATAGTTTATTACATTTAAATTAAAAAATATTAATTTATTCATTTGAAAAGTTCATTGAATTAAGTGGAAGCTTCTGGAAGAGGCCTATGTGTGTGATGAACATGTATAATTTAAATATATATGTATATATTTATGGACTCCAAAGACTCCAGGGTTTCAGAAAAGGACCTATATTGATTAGAAATAGATTAGTCCTTAATGCACACTTGTATTAAGTTTAATATCTGCATTCGGAGTCACTTATGGAGTAGTATGGTATATATAATTGTTTTAGTTAAGTATCAGCAATAAAGTCTTAAATAAATAAATAATTTATTAATAAAATTAATAATTAAAATTAATATGATAATAAATGATAATTAAAATAAACAATAACTTACCTGCAGGTATAATTTGGAAGACACATGGTCGCTTCTGTCGGCCGACTGCGTTTGTCGCGCGACAGAGCAACGCGCCGTAGTCGCGTTCGCTGGCCGCGCGATATCTCAACTCGCTCGCTGTGCCGCCCGCTGACACTACGACAATACATATTATGTTATTCTAGCTAATGCCCGCGACTTCGTCCGCGTTGAACGATGAAAGGTACCCTATGTCCTTTCTGGTGTTCCAGACAACGTGTATGCAAAATTTCATGGTGATCGGTTCAGTAGTTTTTGCGTGAGAGAGTAACAAACATCCATACATCCGAACATACTTTCGCTTTTATAATATTAGTATGGATTATTTTATTATTATTAAAAATATTTAATTTAATATTTTTTTTTTTCAAAAATATTTATGTTGACATTTAGCGACAAGCGACGAGCTTTATAGTGTGGCTTTAGCGTACAGAAGCCTTGATTTTAATCGAGCAAAGATACATAAATTTAAAGGGACGTATAACAATAGAGCATTTTTGGTAGGGCTGTAGCGCTTATTAAAAGTTCCGTGGAAACTTACCATATCTGGCCGGCGATACTTGGAAGCTTTCGCCACTGTTGTTGAACTGCCAATAGAAAGTCACGTCAGCGGGATCGGCGCTTACAGCGCAACGAACGCGCAATGGTTCATCAAGTCTGGCTCCAATAAGAAGTGGACTGGGTTGGATGCACACCGGAGCATCTACGTATAAACAATTTTTAAACATAATTAGAAATTTGTCAGCATGAAACTAAGATTTCATTAAAATTAAATCATCGCAGGGCTGCCAACACGGTAGACGTACTCGTATACTGTAACTGTCTAGTCCCGATTTAAGTCTACACAATTGTAATGCTATGCTTGCTATGTTATAGATAACATAACGTTAGATGAATGGTTAAGTTATGTTATGTTATGCTGACGTCATTAGAGGACTTTTAGACCTCAGTGTTTCAAGAAACTCTCTCTGTCGAGACAATCGTTAAACTTACCTACCAGCCAATTTCGGTCGATATGTACAAGTTTCGAACATTCAAGTTAAAAATGAAAAGTCTTCTAAATACAACCTATTAAATCATTGTTATGTATGGAAACCCAATAACCTATAAATTGAAAATCGTTTAGCGACAAAATTATTAGCCGTAAGCCTAATTCTTCATTAGTTTTTGTAATTATGTCTAAAAAGAGTAATGGAATTCTCATGTCTTCACGTCAAGTTTTCATACGTCTGAACGTGATTTTCAGTTGGTTACAAACCATTCTAAAATATCCCTTCTAAAATATTGCCAAAAAGACATGTAAATAAAACCAGTTTTATATGGTGCGGTACGTTATTTAAGACCTTCTGTCCGCGTTTTTATTTCGCACATTACGGTGTCACTGACGTGACCTTTGAATTATTACGAACTCTGCTTTGCAAGATAGAAAAACAGGGTGACATAAATTGTCCAAAGAAGAAAACTATAATATTAGATATACTTGAAGCAGCTGCATTTTAGACGAGTTTTACAATAGTATACAAAATTACACGTTATTTTATATAATACTAATGGTCGAAAAGAATGCAGCCGGTCTACTGGTTGGTAACGGGCTACTGTCATCTAAGGATGAGTCCTGAGGTAATACCGAGGTAAATGCAGAAGAACTGATGACCCCAATAGAAGAAAACATTTACTCAATTGAACTCCCATGAATGGAACAACTTAAATATATCGATGATTTTTGTCAGATTTTTTTCTAAATGTAAAGGTTGACTGGTCCACTTGAAGGTAGAATGCTAAAGTCGCCTATTAACATAAGCAACACCCGTGGTGTTGCTTACGTTAATGGCTTATGATGTTATGTTATGTTATGTTAATGCTACAAATGCGCTCCCGACTATAATACAATTAACAAATGATATGGGATTAGGAAGGGATGGGGAAAATGGATCCTTGGTATTGAAAAATGTAATCTATAGTTTAATATTGAAAATTAAAGTGTAACGCTTACACATTAGAGTAAAAAAAAATGCAATTGGGTGGGAATCTGTTAAGGTTAAATATTATTTATCATTTCCAAAGTAAGTGAAAAAAATTGTCTGAATAAACTATAACACTTTTAGCTATATGGTTGTTTTGAGTGCTGGCCAGATTTAATAAAAAGCTGGCATAATAAGTAAGGTGTTATTAAAATGGTGTTTAAATTATTCGCACTTTGTCTTTGGCGATGACACCACGTTATACCGTAACCTATTCAGCGGCAAAGTAATAAAAAACTAACTTCTTTGGAATGGAACTGAAGACGCATGTCTCACTTACATTGAACTCGAAGATAGACGGCTTGACTGCTAGACTCTCCTATTTGATTTGCTGCTCTACATGTATAAAGACCACCGTCTTTTCTCGTAACGCGCTGAAGAACTAAAGACTTGGTGCTGATGAATACTCCCGAGGACATGTTTTGGCTTACTTGTTGATCCTGGTAGAAGAAGGTTACTTTTTAAATAACGATTTTATATCAAAAAATCACAATTTGAGAGTGCATACTAATAAAATTTAAGATCCTCACTGGAAGACGAGGCTTAGTACTAAATATATTAGTAACTAGCTGGTGCCCGCGACTTCGTCCGCGTTGAACGATGAAAGGTACCCTTATGTCCTTTCTGGTGTCCCAGACAACGTGTTCAGTAGTTTTTGCATGAAAGAGTTACAAACATCCATACATCCAAACATACTTTCGCATTTATAATATTAGTGCGGAAATACGGATATTTTGTTATATTAACACATCTCCACTATGCATCATTATCACCATCATCACACTAATCATCATCATCATCATCATCATCATCATCATCATCATCATAATCATCATAATCATCAGTCTTTAATTGACTCTTTAATTGAGCGCCAACAAACTTGGTCTTCCATACTACGTATTCATTCATTACTAAACGCTGTCTTGAGGTCATCGGTCCAGCGAGCACTAGGTCGGTCCAAGGGGCCTTTCGACCCTTATGTATACTCCACGAATTTATTTACTAGTTCGTTCTTATTGCCGGAATTCGAATGCTCTAAAAACAGCATCAGACAATGTCTATTGTTTTTATGAGTATTATACTGAATTTGATACTTGATAATAGGTTACTGAGTTTACTTGATAATAGGTGGTTAGTGTGTTCTAGGGACCACAAAGCTAAGAATCAACAGCAAGGAGAAATAACAGCTATTATTTCTCTTTGATCTACAAGGCGAGATATTTACTACTGTGAGATTTTACAACCCGGTTTTAATATTGTAAGTAGGTAACTATTACAAAAATTTAATCACTATATGATGTTTCAACTTTTTATTTATTTTGTATGATATAACAATGTCCAAGTGACGATCTATCTATTTGCTATAAAACTCACGTGACTCACTCACGTTATGATACCAGGAGATGCGGTGCTCCTTGGGGTTAGCTCGGATGTTGCACTCAAAGTAGACGTCATCGCCTTCCTTAATGTCTTTTGGGTTCAGTGTACTGCCTAACGACATTGTCAACACTGGCTTGTCTGTAACAAAACATAAATTAAGCTTAACTAAAATAAATACTAGCTATATTTGCTTAAGTAAACGTTAAGAGATTAATTTTGAAGCCTTTATGTCTGTGCTTATGAAGCTATTTCAATTTAATGTTTTTATTTGAACGCGTTAATTCTCCTAAACTAGTAGTGGAATTTGAAAAAAAATTTTTTTTTATTCGCTAGCCTAATTCTTGCGGAAGTTTACAAGGTATTATAAGCATTACTTTATGACCCCTTGGAATAAAAATCAGAATATTGAAACCATGCGCGGCGAGAAGTATAGACTGTCCTAGTTTTCTTGTTTCAAAATTTAATTATTTATTTATTTATTTACACACAACAATTTGGTTGTAATTTACTTGAGCAAAGCAAACGGGCGAATAAAGTGCTTCGTTAAAATTCACACCGCAAGCAATTCGAGAAATAAGGTATAATAGGTAACTAATTAGTTGCAACATATAAATTTAAATGAACGAATTAGATGTTTGTACTTACAAACGACTGACATCTTGAAGGAATCTTCGAGAACTTTTTGCAAAACAGGATTGTCGGCACGGCAGATCATAACAGCACCGTCGTCGTCAGGTTGGGGAGTAAACGTCAGCTTACTCAAGGTCGTAGTTTCATTAGTAAATTCACTTTGCTGTTGAAAATATTATAATGTGTACTAGCTGGTGATCGCGACTTCGTTCGCGTTGAAAATTAAAAAAAAGCAATATAATGTGTTGCTATAACACTTTGGCCAGGCGTTAGTTTTTTAATTTTTATTTACCCCGAGGAATTTGAAGGACTATTCCCGAGGGAATATTCGTTTTTTTCTGGATGAAAGGTATTATGTCCTTTCTGGTGTCCCAGACAACGTTTATGCAAAATTTCATGGTGATCGGTTCAGTAGTTTTTGCGTGAAAGAGTTACAAACATCCATACATCCAAACATACTTTCGCATTTATAATATTAGTACGGAGTTACGGATTATTAATATATGAACCAAAACTCATACTAACCTTCCCTCTACTGTATTTTCTATTTCCTCTGAACCAAGCAATCTGAGCTGATGGTCTACTACCGTGGGACACGCACACCAGTGTCAACTCCTTATCTGCAGACATCTGGCCAGGTTTGTTTGTGATCATCACTGATGTAGGACGTACTGCACGAAAAAAAAATTAATGAATATTGATTAAAACTTAGTATATTAATTGTTTAATGTGCATTAGTGTTGGTTATCACTAATTTTAGATAGCCAAATTAGTCATATCGTAATTATACCTCATTCTATAACGCCCTTGTCACAATGTGTCGACATTACAATGATCACCTGCTTAAGCATAGCAGTAAAGTTGATATATTCGAAAATAATTTAAGTAAATTCAAAAAGCATATCTTCACACATTCCACACAACACCATCTAGTGCAACAGTAAGCCACTAATGCTTGTATTATGGATACCAGACAGTTGATATATTACATAGATTACTTTTATTTTTGTAATATTATTATAAGTACAAACATCCATGACTCAGGTACAAAGGTAAATGATAACACATAAACATTCGCCCCTAGCGGGATTCGAACCCGCGACCGTTTGATTAACAGCTAGTGTTACTAGCCACTAGACCAAACGTGTAGTCAAAATGGACCATTGTGACTGCATGGGACGTTGCACCGCAAGAGAGTCATTAGATGAAAAATTACCCTTTTATAAGCTATTTTTGGTCATCAACATTGTTAATAATATGTATAACCAGCTGGCGCCCTAGACTTCGTCCGCGTTAAACGATGAAAGGTACCCTTATGTCCTTTCTGGTGTCCCAGACAACGTGTATGCAAAATTAAAATTCCATGGTGATCGGTTCAGTAGTTTTTGCGTGAAAGAGTTACAAACATCCATACATCCAAACATACTTTCGCATTTATAATATTAGTACGGATAGTAAATTGATAGGAATATACAAATAATATAAAAATCAGTATTTCGATGTCTTAAACAAAGTGCATCAGACACTCGTAGGTCTCACCCGGGAAAATTGTTAAATAAACTAAGAACCACCTGGAGTGGTCAAAGTGTTCGACACGAAATGGAATTTCTATTTTCCAATCTGCTCACACGTTCACATCCGTGGGAGGAGACATAGCAATTCCAGCTAAATCTTATTTAAGCATTTGTGAATCTTACCTAACAAATTGAAGTTAGTCTTTATTGCGTTTATGCTTCATTCGCTAGAAATTGTACTATGTGAGCCAATTTTCCATCTAGACTCTAATCTGTGCTAGATTATGGTTTTTGTTTACTTATTCGATTTCGTATGCTATTTAGGTGTTTGCATTTAAAGATTTTTATAATATACAAATGGATTACACAAAACAGCAAATCCCTACTAATATTATAAATGTGAAACTAACTCTGTATGTCTGTCTGTTACAATTTCACGCCCTAATTCTCAAACTCAACCGATCATCATGAAATTTTTCAAACATGTTTTCAGGGATACAAAAAAGGATACAGGGTACCTTTTATCCATAAAAAAAGTACTGTTCCCAAGGGATCATCTAAAATAAAATTGATTCTTGCCAAGCGTTGCCCAGCTGAAAAAAATCTGTTTCTATTTCTAAGGTACCGATGAAAGGTATCCTATATATTTTCTTGATATCCACGAAAACGTATATGTAAAATTTCAGGACGATCGGTTGAGTATCTTAAACATAAAATTAAGTTCAATATCAAAAATTTTGCTTTCAAAAAGGAATACCTCAGGGTCCAGTTTGACAATTACGAAAACATAAGAATAACGAGTTGAGAGTAAGGTAGGTAAATGGTGGACCTTCGCAACCGACTGGAAACTTTTCACATATTTTAATAACGAAACTATTTTATTGAACCGCAAATCCGTCCATTTCAATTTAGCAACAAAACGTTTTACGATGTGTAGCGTTCGAGCGCCCAAAGTTTTTCGTTTCACTTTTGACAGCCACCATTTGTGTCAGACATAAATCTAGCAAACTCTGCCGAAGTTAGTTCATAAACTTCGTCAAGTTATGAATAGGTGCCGTTAGTGGAGCCGTTCTTTGTTCAACTTGCCGTGTTTGTTGGCGAAACTGACCGTATTCTCGTACCTGGCGATAACAAATTGACGCCATTTTGGGGAAAGACACTGTAGCATAGCATAGCATAGCATAGCAATTGCACAGCATTGGTAATTCAGTTCAATGAACGCTGGACTGCTGAACTGAATGATATGTAAAGCGCATGTCCAAACCGAGAGGCATATTCTCGGGGTTACTCTGCGAAGTCGAATCAGGAATGAAGTTATCCATAGACAAACAAAAGTCACCAACATAGCCCGGCGAATTACTTAGTTGAAGTGGCAATGGGGAGGACCAAAATCAAAGTCAAAATATTTATTTATCAATTAGGTTTCTTTAAGAAACTCTTATGATCGTCATTATAAATTTAAATTTAAATTTACCAGGATACATAGCGCACACAGGATAGACAAGATGACGCCCGAATAAGGTCTGAGGATCGACGTTGCATTCTAATGGTCCTACTGTAAAATTTTTGGAGAGATCTTTGTCCACTAGCGGAAGTCATACAGCCGAGATGATGATGTGTTGTTATTTCTGGATGACCACAAGAATTTACAGAATAATATTGCAAGGTACGTTACGTTATATTCATATTGTACTAATCCTGAGAAATAGATACTTAACAGTCTTACTAAAGAACTAAAAGGCGTTCATAAAACTTATCCCATGAGGATTTTGCGTTTTTTCTTTAACCAAAAACCTTTCCATTTTCCTTTTTACAGAAGACCACCATGAAAAAAAAGCATATACTCGTATGTATGTGCTGTTGTGTATCGATTAGTGAGTAAGGGATGCCAGAGCCCATTCATTGCCTTCCCAATCCCTTATCTATACTAATATTATATTATTTCCTCTTGGAAAGATTTTATTGTTTGTTTGCATTAAATAGGCTCCGAAACTACTGGACCGATTTGAAAAATTCTTTCACTGTTGGGAAGCTAATTTATCAGCGAGTAACATAGGCTATATTTTATAAAGTGACACTGATGAAGTCGCGTGCTACAGCTAGTCCTTAATATCACTATGCATCGCACTTACAGTACCTTTTTTTCAGCACTTGTGGCTTTGCTTGTTTTATATGCGACGGTAGCCACCTACCATCAATACGTCTGAAGACATTAACACAAAAAAAAAAATTTTTTTTAGCAATGGCTAATATGATTCTGATTACTTTCTTATATTAATGTGCAATGATTTTAAATTTAATTTTACATAGAAGTTTTCTATTAACAAATTTGAATCTAAACTCTAAAGTTCAAAGAGCTTTCGATATTAAAACGTATATAAGTTGTGTTTACTTTTCAACTTAATTAATTAAATCTACTAATAGAAGGGATAATCTTCGTAACTCCATCGCGTCCTCCGAACTTTGTGTACTTTATTAAGAATTACTTGTAAGTTACAAACTTTTTATGAGTAACTTTATGGAATTTTCAAAAGTGTGAAAAATCGTTCCAGGGAAAATTTTGTACAAAATTTGAACACGTATTGAGTTTAATTTGTCACGTTCGTCGCAATGTTGAGCTATTGAAAAGCTATTTTATTTGTAATTTTTCAACACTACAGCTCAATGAACACTATAGTGTTGAAAATTGAGTTCTAACTTTAAATACATATAAAAAAATCTGTTATTATTTTATTTTAAATAAAACTTCGACCCACCTAAAATTGATTTGATTGTAACTGTCTAAAAGTGATTTATCAATACCAAACAACCTTCCAGCTGCAATTCATTGAGATTGACAATAATGTAATGTATACTGTAAAACTACTTAGAATTCTTGTTCAAGTTGTTCAGGGTGCAATTTTTTTTTTTTTTTTGGCTACTAAATATTTTACTCAGTATAAAATTAAAATAAATACTTACAGTGCATTTCAACTCTCGCAGTTCTTTCGTGAGGGCTCAGAAGAGGCGTGTTTGTTGCCTGGCAACGGATGCTGGTATTCAACCAGCTCCTTTCAGCCCCACCCACACTTATCCTACTCACTATAACCTTCCCATCATTCTTAAGTACCGTATGATCTTCTATAGGTTTGTTGTTGATGAGCCAAGTCAATGTTGGCTTTGGACGACCTGGGAACAAATATATAAATTAATAATATTCAATGTGAACCTTAAGTTTACAATCAATAATAAAACCTGTTTCAGCACATGTGGTGTTTCTTGCTTGTGTTCATAGGCTACAGTAACCACTTACCATCACGTGGACCGTCAGCCTATCTGACGACCTTTTTATATCAAAAAATGTATTATAATTTATATCCAAACTTCATACTTCCGTACTAATATTATAAATGCGAAAGTATGTTTAGATGTATGGATGTTTGTAACTCTTTCACGCAAAAACTACTGAACCGATCACCATGAAATTTTGCATACACGTTGTCTGGGACACCAGAAAGGACATAGGGTGCTATTCATCGTACAACGCGGACAAAGTCGCGGGCACCAGCTAGTAATATTATAAATGTAAAAGTAACTCTGTCTGTTTGCTACCTTTTGACGCCTTAACTACTCAACCGATCATAATGAAATTTCGCATACACGTTTTCAGGGATACAGAAAAGGACATAGGGTACCTTTAATTCAGAAGAAAAGTACTGTTCCCGAGGGATCATCTTGAATAAAATAAAAAACTAACGTCTGGCCAAAGCGTTATAGCAACAAGAAGTGAAGCGTTGCTTATATTTGTTTTATTTTTCAACGCGGACGAAGTCGCGGGCAAAAACCAGTTACTACAGATTTTGAACAATTAAGTTATCTCTTACATAACTCTTAGAGGAGCGAGTCGCTAGTGGCGTCAAATACACTAAGTTTTCAAGAGAGATCCTATTACTTGTACGGTCTCCAAGTAATTTCTTTACACTTACGTTGAGCGGCTTAGAGCTGGATTGTAGGTATCATTTCATAATACGAGCTTAAGGTGGCATAGGACGCTCTCCCTACATAATAGTTTATTTTATTGGAGCTACATGTATGTTTGTATCAAGAAATCTTTAGTTAAAATTGTTTTATCCGTACTTCCGTACAAATATTATAAATGCGAAAATATGTTTGAATGTATGGATGTATTGATGTTTGTAACTCCTTCACGCAAAAACTACTGAACCGATCACCATGAAATTTTGCATACACGTTGTCTGGGACACCAGAGAGAACATAGGGTACCTTTCATCGTTCAACGCGGACGAAGTCGCGGGCACCAGCTAGTAATATTATAAATGCAAAAGTATGTTTGGATGTATGAATGTTTGTAACTCTTTCACGCAAAAATTACCGAACCGAACTATGAAATTTTACATACACGTTGTCTGGGACACCAGAGAGAACATAGGGTACTTTTCATCCAGAAAAAAAGGACTATACCCGAGGGATCGATAGAAAACTAACGCCTGGCAAAAGTGTTATAGCAACACGAGGTCAAGCGTTATATTGCTTTTTTTAAATTTTCAACTGGGACGAAGTTGCGAGCACCAGCTAGTAAATTTATATGACAAAGCTATAAAGTTCGGTATGAAACAGAAGTTTGAATGCATAAATATTGTCGATAAGCATAACAATAAAAAATATTTAAGTAATTATATTACGACATTATTATCCTCGTCAACTGTAGTATGTCCACTGCTGGACATTCTACATTCAGCATTCGTTCAGCAGCATTGGACATTCAGCAGTCATTTGGGCAGCCAGGGCGGCAGTAAACACCCCCTTACAGAAGACCAACCCCCTTACAGAAGACCACCGTGAAATAACAGCACATGTGCTTTCGACGAGTAAGAGATGCCAGAGCCCATTTTCCCTATCCCATCCCAACCCCTTATCCCAAAATAGCCGGCAGCGCACTTGCAGCACCTGGTGTTGCTTGTTATATAGATGACGGTAGACCTACCATGAAGCGGACGGTCAGCTTGTCTGCCGACCTTAACATAAAAAAAATCATATTAACTTCACTATTAAATGGAAATTTGTAATTTGGTATACTCGTAAGTGTTTCTATTTACGCGTAAAAATTCAAATAAATTTAAAATTCACTACATTTAAGTTACAATTCTTCTGCTTTATCGCGCAACAATTTATTAATAGGTCCTTTTTGGAACGTCTAGTGAGTAATTGTTTTTTGAGAAATAAAACTGTTTTTAGTGCGAAAAAGAATTCATAGTGACCCGAAAACAAAATCCGGTCCGTAAAGAAAAGACGAGGACTTAAATAAATGAATGCGGGATTAAGGTGGAAAAATCCGACCCAAATACGAATTGTCGATGAAAAACTAGTCTTCGTTCGTAACAGAAGCCGCATTTATAACCGCTAATAGTTCGCGTATTTCCCGATTTCACTTGTTTTCCCAAGTGTTCCTCCGCTTTGTTGCCATTGTTCCGGCCGCATGACTGATGTCATGTGCTAGTGAAATATTTTGTCCAAAGAATTGTTAGGGCATCAGCGGACTGTACCGTTATTCGTACATTATTCGTACAATACATATGGTTTTTTTTTACAAAAAGAAATGTTAAGTTTATGTTAAGGTCGACAGAAAGTCTGACGGACCACATGATGGTTACATCAGCCTACAATTTGCATATTTAATGTACAATTAAACATATAATGTGTTATGCTCAAAAAGCTACGATGTTGTCACGTGGCAACGCGTCATGTAGTCACGTGACGACGTCATACAATTTGAATATTTTATGTACAATTAAATATCTAATGGTGTTATGCTCAAAAAGCTACGCTGTTGTCACGTGGCAACGCGTCATCTAGTCACGTGACGACGTCACTTCAGCCTAAAATTTGAATATTTAATGTACAATTAAAATATCTAATTGAGTTATGCTCAAAAAACTACGCTGTTGTCACGTGGCAACGCATCATATAGTCACGTGACGACGTCACGTCAGCCTACAATTTGAATATTTAATGTACAATTAAATATCTAATGGTGTTATCCTCAAAAAATTACGCTATCGTCACGTGGCAACGCGTCATCTAGTCACGTGAAGTCGTCATGTGACGACCGCGTCGCTCTACGGTTATGCTTGAAGAAAAAAATAGGCGACAATTATAATTTTACCCCGTTCAGTAGATTTTAGCCACTTTGGCGAGATGAAATATATATATTTTTAAATAATATCCATTCTCTCACAGTAATTATTTGCATAGACACTTCTTATAACGAACTCAAACTCATTGACACCAGTAAATTTAGAAAAAAGTATCATCAAACACAGTTAGAATGTGGCTTTATAAGGAATAAGCGGGATTTCTAGTTCAAATTAATGAAGTGTAAAGTGATGTGCGGTGTCACCGTCAGCTCCTTTAAAATGGAAGACCTAGGCAAAGCTAAAACTGGCACGATCAACTCGTTTGTTACAAAAGACGTGAACGGTTTTAAGATGTCTTTTTTCCTAATGACGTTTTTCAACTTTGTTTACTACTTAGTTCAATTATCTACATTAATAAATAAAATTTAAGTTGAAGTCTGTTTGTAACGTTAAAATAACTGCTTTACAAATAGTATAGGTACACGGTACTTATTTATAACAAAATTATCAATTTTTCGTCTGTTTGTTCCGGCTAATATCCGAAAATTAAATTATAAATTAAATCTAACATACTATACTAATAAATATATTATAAATGTCTAAAGAATATTGCCTACATCAATTAAATTTAAGAAAACCTATAAATATTTTATACTTTTTATCTGATTTTCATAATGATCGGTTGAAGAGTTAACGCGTTAAAAGGTAACAGACAGACAGACAGACACAGTTACTTTCATGTTTACATATAATACTAGCAGGTGCTCGCGACTATGTCCGCGTTCAAAATTAAAAATTAAACGTGCCGCGTCGTCCGATCAATCGGACCAATAAGAAAAAAGGCAGAGTCGTCAAAAATAGGACGAAGCAATCGGACCACGCGGTCTTAGTGCAATATCGCCTTTTAAAAGTAGTTACAATAAAAGAGAGCTTAATTTCTGACTCTATAAACTAATGTAGAATAACTATGATTTATTAGATACTAACTGGTGCTCGCGATTTCGTCCGCGTTGAAAATTACAAAAAAATAAGCAATATAACGCTTGACCTCGTGTTGCTATAACACTTTGGCCAGGCGTTAGTTTTTTTATTTTTTATTGATCCCTCGGGAATAGTCCTTTTTTTCTGAAAGAAAGGTACCCTATGTCCTTTCTGGTGTCCCAGACAACGTGTATGCAAAATTTCATGGTGATCGGTTCACTAGTTTTTGGGTGAAAGAGTTACAAACATCCATACATACTTTTGCATTTATAATATTAGTAAAAGTATTAAAGTATAGAAAGTAGCTTAACACGAGGTTAAGCGTAATATTGCTTTTTTTTTTTAATTTTCAACGCGGACGAAGTCGCGATCACCAGCTAGTACACATTATAATATTTTCAACAGCAAAGTGAATTTACTAATGAAACTACGACCTTGAGTAAGCTGACGTTTACTCCCCAACCTGACGACGATGGTGCTGTTATGATCTGCCGTGCCGACAATCCTGTTTTGCAAAAAGTTCTCGAAGATTCCTTCAAGATGTCAGTCGTTTGTAAGTACAAACATCTAATTCGTTCATTTAAATTTATATATTGCAACTAATTAGTTACCTCTTATACATTATTTCTCGATTACTTTCCATCGGTGTGAAGTACGGATTACGTAGTTGTTTTAAAAGTATTTAATAGAACTGCACATGAAGTACAGAAAGGTAAGTAGGTACCCGTTATTAGCGGGGAAGCGGGCAGGTACCTGCCGTAGAACGGAATATAACGCAATAAAAGTAATCGGATTACCTCAACGGAACTCAACAGAGGTACCCACTCGAATGTTTTTTTTATTCAAATAAAGAATTTAAATAAAACTTTTTAAGGGCTTTTCAAATTGCCCTTTAATAAAAGCAAAATATATATATAACTGTGTATACGTTGCAACAGGAAACTGGCTCTGTTTTTAAATATTAAGTAAGCCTCTTAATTGACTTAAAAAAAAGCTGTTAAATTTAATGCTAACGTTTCTGTGCCGCTGTCTTTGCATCTTGTTTTTTTTGGGAGAATAAAACTTTTATAAATTAGATTTTTTAAACACGATTAAGGACGATAGTCAGGCTTACTATCGCCCTTAATCATTAAGTCAGGATATTTTTTTAAGGTGGTGGATCCAGGCAATTGTGGAGGCCTATCCAACAGTTAAAGTCCTAATACAAATGATATTGAAGATGGGGTCCCTAATTGAAAAATATTAGGTTACAAAAAATTAAATTTTCAAACGCTTAATTACCTCCACGTAATTCACAGAGAAGTGTGAAGTTCTCTCCTTCCCTGAGCGGTCCAACAACGCCTGCCACGTCGCGACCAGCTTCGTCGTATAGCAGGAGTTGATGTGGTGGTACTAAAAAAAAATTATTTATCTTATTTTTTTTATATATATATCCTAAACTTATTTTTTATATATTTATTTATTTATTTATTTATTTATTTATTTATTTATATATTTACAACAACATGGTATGGTTGGTATATCATAACAGGACTAATCCTAATTCGAAGTATCAGTTACCAATCGAAGTAGGTACATACATTATTTAAATTATTTACATTATAGTAAATCAATTTCATAAATTATAATAAAAATAACAAAATTTATAAAAACATGTACAAGAAATTTATTTATTTTATTTATTTATTTATTTATTTAGATTACATACAGCCATAAATTTAAAAAAATATATATTATAGATTATATACAAATAGGCCTAAAGAATCATAAAAAAAATATTTTTACATTAATTTATTAATTAAAAAAAAAATATTAAGAAAAAGAAAAAGAAGAGAACATTCTATAAGTGATAAAATTAATTTTTCAAAAGTAATTCGCCAATTTTCTTTTCATTAGAATTCAAATTTTTGAAAACAACAATTGGAACAACAACTGGTCTTTATTATATTAACCACAGTTAATATTAAACAATGAAAAATGATAGATTACTAGAAATAGTCTGTCGAAATTAAACTACGGATGAACCAGGGAGGTACAGCTAGTGCTGTATAAAGTACATTAATCCGATATCTTTTTGATTAACATATTTTAAAAAAAATTGCTTTTTTATAGTTATAAAAACTCCTTAATAAATGTTTTTCTATTCAATTATGTCGTCACATAAACTTACCCACAACGTTAAGGCGTATTTGAAAATTTCTTGTCGGTGAATTTTTGAAGTCCACTCTGCACCTGTAAACTCCTTCGTCGTCGATCTGAACTGTGTCCACGGTGAGAGCTGAGGGGCGCGACATAGTCACGAAATACGCTCGGCGACCGAACGCCAGCGGGTCCGACCAATGAAGTGCTTTGTTGAAACTGCGCCCGCGCACGTCAAAACTGTGAACAAATTTGCATTTATTTAATTTGTGTAGGAACGCCACAGGTATAAGAGGCTACAGTAGAAGCAAGGGTTTGACTCGACTGCTATAAACTGGACATTCCGTTCAATAATAACAACAAAAACCTATTCACTGTTACAGCACTGCCATACCTGATTTAAAATGTGAATCTAAATCATTCAGACACGTACTCAAACATACAAAAAATTTTACTGAAATAAATTCACCCGTTTAGAAGTTCAGTGACATATACTCGAATGTGAAATATCTATACTAATATTTATATAGAGAGAAGATTTATATAATATTTTTGTATTTTATATGTAATGAATAAACTCAAAAACTACTGAACCGATTTTAAAAATTCTTTCACCTATAGTGCATTAGAGCGAATAACATAGGCTATATTTTACAAGGTTACGTGGACGAAGTCGCGTGCAACAGCTAGTATTTCATATTAGATCGAGACAGCATTACTTTTTATCGTAAAAGAGGGATTAATCGTTATTACATTAGCCAAGTAATGTTATTAAAAGCTTAAAACGAAGAAACATATATATAATTAATACAACCTGAGTTCAATGAGTGTGAAATCAGATTCCAAGTGGCATTTTAACTAAGTATTCTTAATGTCATGATTAATGACGTTAATGTTTAATTAAACAAACTTAACACATTAATTCCTAATTTGTCTCGTATGGTAAATTCAGGTTATGGGATTAACTGGGATCGTATCTCGTTCAAAAGCGAGCGTTTAAATTAGGTGCGCACACCAGTACATGATATTCTATACTTTACTATTAACCTGTCGATTCTATGTCATCCTAAAAAAAAAATTCATTAAATTAGTGATGGAAAAAAGTTTTCATCACTAACGGCCGAATATTTATTTCGGGAACAATTAATTGACAAGTCAGCTAACAATTTTAATTTTTTTTTTTTTTTAATTTTAGGAAACAATTATTAACACTACTTATGAAGAAACATAAAGAAACACATTTTAGACAGCAATCCCACAGGAACCAAACATTTTTCTAGGATAAAAAGTATCTTATATGTTAATCTAGTTAATTATATTTGTGTGCTAAATTTTATCCAAAACCGTTCAACCGTTTTTGCGTTATTGAGGAACAAGCATTCTAAAATCCAAAAATAGACACTTTAACATTCAAAATATTATTAGGATTTATTTATTTTTGTATTGTCTTAACTGTATATTTGCCTAATAAATAAATAATTCATCCAAATTAGTAGCAGAGACGGCGGTGTATTACTTAGGAAACCAAAACATCTTTTTACTTTGATAAGTTATCAAAGCAAATGAAATAGCGCTTCGCTTATGCGGTGTGACAATATCTTTACGAGCGCCACTCGGTAACGAGCGAAGCGAATGACATGATCCAGGCTTCGTCTGATAAATAAGATGAACACTTATCTCCCTGACAAAGTGTTAAAATACGTGCTTTTATGTGCATGAAAAAATATTTACCTTGAGACATTTAGGCCTTGATAAAATTAAGGAGGGATTGTAAAAAAATATGATTCCATTTTTTCAAGCAATTTTCAATTTTATTAAATAATTTCTAACTAGTATTTTTTTATTATTATTTAAAAAAATTTCAGAAAAAAAAAAACTAGTCATCGTCATCAGATAGAGTAACATTAAACAGAAATTTAAATAATTAACAATTACTTAATTAATTTCATTAATTCAATTAATTATTTTCATTCATTTAAGTAAATAAACTAATATAATGTCAATTAAATTACTTATATTAAAGAACTATAGGTACTAAGGAAATATAAAAATTATATTTTTACATTTATCTATTAATTAAAAAAAAAATATATATATATAAGACCAAAAAAGAAAAAGACGAGAATATTCTGTAAGTGATAAAAATTAATTTTTCAAAAGTAATTCGCCAATTTTCTTTTTATAAGTTATTATTGATATTGAGAAAAAGTCTGTATATAAAGAATACACATCAATTTTCATATAAAATATGACTGTTTAATTCGATTTCTTCTATTTAGAATTTCGCTATTTATAAAACGTCATGATATCAAAAAGATTCTAAAAAAGAAGAAGATAAGATATTATAAATAGTAGAAGATAAGATATTATAATTTAGCACCGAAATACACCAAATAAAAGCACACCTGCTTTTATTTCGTGTCATAAGTCATTTTAGACAGTTACATTTATTATTATTATTTTTTCAGTTAGCTAGCATATTATTATAATTTCGTAATATATAGTATTCGTAACTTAAAATAACCACAAAATAATGAATACCTTGATCAATGGCTTCAGTAATGTACATCGCTGCTAAGGTCAACTAAGTTAATTACTTTCTAACTTAGGTATTGTTCTTTTATGGCTATTTTTTATTCACGCTTCATACAAATGTTTTTTTCTACAGAAACAATGGTTAATTACTTTGATTTGTTTAATGTAAAATGACTGTTGAAAAATAACATAGAATAACATAACAACATGAACGATGTCCAGAAAAAGGTCACGAAAACTCTTCGTATCGCCTCAAACATTCGCGATATACGCTCCATCGCTTCTTTTTGTACCAAAGATAAGATTTGGAGATCCATCTATGGGTATGGCCATAAAGTAAATAGTACTTAAACAGTAAAGTACTATTTATTCTATAGTTCGGCCCACGTTTCTAGTTTCCTAATCAGCCCAACAGTTCTGTGTCCGAAGTTTATTTCGTCACACCATTGCTTGGCTTAAAAGTCTTGTAACCAGGCCATAAAATTAAAAAAAAAATCAGATCACTGCGTCTACGCAAATTCACAATTATCGAGTTCAGAAGTATGTAGACTGACACAAACAACCATTAACACTATTTATAGGGGCCTATGAATCTATAGAATATCAAACCGTTCCCCTAAAACCGGCTCAAAGCAGTTAGCGCCGGTTCGAACCGGAATTAATATTGCTTAAACAGCATGTTTAGGCATGTATCGGGCAAAATCCCGCTTCACGCTTCGTTAGAGTATCGGGTAACGAACCGAACGCGTCTGAATCAGTATGCTTTAACTGTTACAAATTATGTACTAAAAGCAACGCCTGGATTCTCTTGTTCATTCTGCAGTGAACAACCGCTGGCTCAATACACCCTTTCAGGTCCAAACCGATGGCACATATCTATTCCAATATATGACTGGGGAGTGTGTTATAAATCCTGTGTTATTTTAGCCAGTTAATAGTGACAGGAATTACTGCCATATACAGTCGTAAAATGAGCAGGTAGTCTGACGGCAGTAACCTCTCCTTCGGTGAGTGGGTAAAAGATGTGAAAGACCATTTCCCTATACCAATCTTCTCCCCTTTTTAACTCCCGACGCCTGACGCAAAATCGAGATGTAATAACTGTTGACGTGTGTCTGTGTATCTGTGGAGTTGTAGCTCCACAGCCTGTGCCTGTGCCTGTGCCTGTGCCTGTGTCTATGCCTGTGTCTGTGGCTGTGTCTGTAGCTGTGTCTGTGTCTGTGTCTGTGTCTGTGTCTGTGTCTGTGTCTATATATATATATATTTGTGATTACAAAGGAAATTTGTGATACTTGTCTTCCAGTCAATGTAAAATTTAGTGCAACAATTTGAGGTATCTTTTTGAATGTCTCCCGAACAGCAGTCACTTAATTCAAATCGGATGCATGTCGCTAACTATGAATGTGGGTGGGTATGTACATTCCAATACCATTTCCTTTTGACTGCGGGAGTCAAAGACGCTTTGAGCTTCTGGCTCGGTGCACGCGAATACCTTTGCGCTTGATTCGGAGCCAACAGCTTGATTGTACGCTGCTGTATGTACACTCGCCGACGTTAGTACTTATACAACAGATACACAATTATTTATTGAATAACAGCAATGAAGATTAACTATTAGGGCAAAACTGTCGACATGACAGGCGCAGGTTGGAATATTTGACTCTTATATTAACTAATAAAATAATAATATAAACACGTCCGTTTGTCTGTGTGAACATTTACGGTTAAACCGCTGAACAAATTTTGATAAAATTTGGTTTTGTAAGGGTCTTTAAAAAGGGTTAACCTTTGTCTTCCATAGGCCACTATATCACTTTCACATGCACATAAAGTTAACTTGACGTTAGGTTAGGCAAAGTAAGTCTGTCTCTCTCTCTGTCTCTCTCTCTCTCTGTCTGTCTATCTGTCTGTTTTCACCATAATTTTTTAAGGAGGGTTTCTGTATGTAATAAAACCTAATAAAGTTTTTATATAGTAGAAATAAAGAAAAACAATATTTTGCAATCAAGTCGGTTGACTCACATTTTTTTTCATTAATCTGTTCTTCGTTAACTTAGACTAGACCTCCCAACATTTTGATACGGTTTTTACCAGTAAATAAAGGGATAAACGAAGAAGGTTTGTTGTATATATTTTACAGATAAAACTTACATCCGAGCGAAGCCGGGGGCAAGTTTAATACACAATATTATGTTTAAGGACAAAATTTGTTTACTATATAAAAGCCTTTTACATAAAGTCTACCGAAACGTGTCTATTGATTCTACGCTTCATTAAGCTACGTCGTAGCAGCTACGGCGTAGCGAAGCGTCTACGATGCTACGAGATTATCAAGTGTCGCGTTCGTAATTAATGTGTAGGTTTGTATGTCGAGAAAACACTATGCAAAATAGATTTTAATTATCTTTGGTTCAAAAGATTCATGATGTCTCATATTTATAGCTTCGGTACTAAATGTGTAGATCTCGCAACGGTAGAACATATGAAGAAAATCGTCATATTATTTAATTATCCATAATTTTTTTAAAAAGAATTCAATTAATTATTAAATATCTTTTTCTTTAGATAAACTCTTTCCACTAGTGAAAACCGTATCACAATATATTGGATGGATTATAAGAGGTTATAGCGAATAAAAGGAGTCCACGTGGACTTTTTTTATAATATTAATAGATATAATATAGATAATTGATCTCTATATCTTCGTGTAAAAGTAGAGCCAGTAATTCTTTTGGTAATATTATCTGAACTTAATAAAAGTTGGAAAAATCTTGGATACAATGAAAAAGTGTATCAGATTTTTTGAATATAATAGATTATTTACTAGCTGTACCCGTGACTTCGTACGTGTTGTAGTTCGTTTTTAGAAAATTCCACAGTAACCAACATTTTTACACCATAAAATGTAACTTATATGTTAATCTATATATTATTATTTTTTTATATTTTAATTTTAATTTTAATTTTAATCTATATTAGATATTAAACTAATTGTGTGCCAAATCCGTTCAAATCTGTTCAGCCGTTTTTGTCGTTCAGCCGTTTTTGCTTTACAATATCAGCCGTTTTTGCAATTGAAAATATTATGTTTCAGTTTTTATAAATTCACAATCAAAGTGATCTCCACACCACATAATTATAAATTCGCTTACTATTAAAACAAGAGATATATTAGATTTGAGATATCAGACTACAATTAGAAATCTATGGCTCCTATGCTAACACGATCCACGTACAGACCACTGATGTTGGTAAATCCAATTTTGAACGTTATGCCTTTAGTCCAAGGATCGTTTTAGTACACCGGGAATTATGCCAGCAATACAATCATTAGCCTCCCTAACAGGTAATTAAGCCAATTCATGATGTAGACAATGCGAGCAAATTTCAGCTTCAGACTCTAGAACACGTTCAATTCATATTGTGTGGAAATCTATTGAATTTTCAAATAATCATTAAGGTCAAACGGCTTACAACGTTTAATGTCATTTTGTAGTTTGAACCTACATATTGTTTTTTTTAAATTTAATGATGATAGACAAGCTAACGTTTTAGTTGATGGTGAGTGTTCACTGTTGATGTTATGTCTCTTTAGTAACAATAACTTTAATTTTATCCCTTAATAATAATAGTGTGGGCTAAAGGCTCGAATATTCGAAGTCAACCTATTTTAACTATTATTTTATCTATTTTAAGTGGTAAACAATTAAAAATTCTTGATTTTGTTCCGAAAAAAAAAAAGGTTCTAGTTCAATAAGTATACTTAAAATAAATAAAACAATATTTTTATTTTGAAATGACTAAAAATACAATATTCTTTTCGACGCCATATTATATCAATGGCTACACACATTTGTCAAAAATATTTACTGGTATTACCACGTACACACACTAACTTAAAAAAACAAAACACTGTTGTTTAGATCATAAGTCCTGTAATTAACAGTACGATATAGGCTTGCCTAGTGTGGGGACCGGGGTTTGTTCCTAAAATTGTAAAGTGTTATTATAATAATAAATTATTTGAATTTGAATTCAAAGACTAAGTTCGTAGCTTATATGGCGAATATCGCGCGCAACCTATTTCTCCTCGTTTGTAATGAAGCCTTACCTCATAACGTCATGTCTCTGTTAAACGAAAGTATGTCACAAACATGTCTTTGTCTACGAATAAAATTTTACGTCTCGTGTCACACTTTGGGAGTCAAATTAAATTTGATGAGACAGTAAAGGCTGTTGTATAGTCTCGCGACAAATAAATTTCATTAACATTAATTTATAGTTCAGTGTTTAACGTATAGTTTCCAACTAACTAGTGTACGAGTTTAGAAGGAAGCGCCATTTTATTGCTATATTTACATTGAATCAATACATATTAAGCTATTTGATATATTTTTTTATAAAGATCGTATAAGAGGCTTACTGCCAAATAGGTGGCTACGGTCGCCTATTATCAAGAGCCACACTATAAGTGCTGCAAGTGCGCTACCGAACTTACTAGCATTAACGATAAGGGCAGGAAGGAATTGTAAGGAAATTGTCTCTGGCACTCTCTAACTCTGGTCTCACTAACTCGCCGAAACACATGCTGTTACTTCGTGGTGGTTTTTTGTAAGGTGTGGTTACTGCCGCCAAATGGGCTGTCCAAATGACTGCAAAACGCAGTGTATGCCACCACTTTCCAAATCTATACCAAAGCCAACTTTGAAAGCCAACTTGACAAAGCGTTAAGACAAGTGCCCTAACCACTCATCTAAAGGGCTTGTCATCATTTTATGTTGCTGTCAATAGAGAATTTATTCAAAACATATATACAACCAGTGCTGCCCCTAGCGGATCTTTTTTAAATCTTCAAAGGAACAAAAGCGATCACTTTTTCTATTTTTAATTTTCAATACATATTAGGGCCTCTTTCGCCATATCTGAGTAAAGTGTCGAGTAGGCTAACCGCCATTTAAAGTCACCGGTCACCGGAAATGATGAAGCTGATATACCTTTGTTTGTACGGTAAAAGTCCCAAACATTAAAAAGAAAATAATAAAAAAAAATTCGCCTATCGAAGGATGCAGTGAACCGAGTGCATAATTTAATAAAACATAAAATTATTTCTAAAAGTAACTAATCAACACTTCACTTGTAGTTGGTGAAAGAGGCCTTTAGTAATATTTAGTAACAGGAATATTATTGACGAAATCAATGTCTCTCTTTTACATAATAAAGCTTCATTTGAGATTCTCTTGCTTATCAAATATACGTCAACTGTGTCAAAGTATACTGTAATAATTATGGTTTCATTCAAATGTAGGTACAATATAATATAACATGTACGATGTCACTAAGTGCAGAGTCATGACGTCCCTCGTAAATGTCATGTCAACCTAATCATGCGTAGTAGGCTAAAATAGTTACGCATCATGCTATCATTCGGTTTTGTCTGCGAAGTAAAAATCGAACTCAGATATTACTCTGAAATTAAATAACACACAGGACTGTGTTAATAGAATATAAATGACTTTTTCGTTGTAATTGTTTTATTTTTAAATATTTTAAAGCTGTTTTCTTTATGGGTGCTGTCATGTAAAATTGTAAAAATTACTGCTGTATATATTATTACATTATTATATTTAATTACTAGTTGTTGCACGTGACTTCGTCCGCGTAAATTTATAATTATAACTAATAGCTATATGATTGTAACTTTATAGCCTATGTTACTTCGCTGATAATGTATATTTTTATAGGTGAAATAATTTTTAAAATCGGACCAGTAGTTTTTGAGTATATTCATTATAAAAATACAAAATTTTCTCTTTGTAATATTAGTATCTATACTCTATACTTTTAATATTATAAATGCGAAAGTATGTTTGGATGTATGGATGTTTGTGACTCTTTCACGCAAAAACTACTGAATCGAACACCATGAAATTTTGCATACACGTTGTCTGGGACACCAGAAAGGACATAGGGTACCTTTCATTCAGAAAAAAACGACTATTTCCGAGGGATAAATAAAAAATAAAAAACTAACGCCTGGCCAAAGTGTTATAACAACACGAGGTCAAGTGTTATATTGCTTTTTTTTTTAATTTTCAACGCGAACGAACTCGCGAGCACCAACTAGTATCTTATATTTTACAATGTCACTCAGACGTAGTCGCGTGCAACAGTTAGTTTCATAATATGTATAGATATAGAATACATCGATACAAATAGCGAGCACCAGCTAGTGCAAGTATATATATTGAGATTGGAACCAGCCAATTATACCACACCTATTAAAAGTTTATTATTCGATATAACATTGTATACCAGAAGGTGTCGATCGTTATTAAATCATTCGAATAAACGAATTCGAAAATTCGCGAACGTTCGATTCGTTAAGTTCGTTACTTACTGAGCGCTGTGCCCGCAGGCGATTGGAATGTGATCGATTTTTACTTAAATTATCTGGAATCGAATTACTAACTAATTTTATTGGACTTATTGCAAATATTTCAATATTTTTTAAATTGGATATAATTTACTTCATTTAACAATTTTAATTTTATATTCATTTATATTATAATTAACATTTCAACAAAATAAATTGGTTTAGTAGAGGTTTCGCACAATTTTGTTTCGTACGAATTGTGCGAAGAAGTGATTTTAAAATTAAATATATTTTTAGTCGCTGTTTCGCACACTTTGATTTTTATAGAAGAAAAAAAACGTAAGCACCTACTGTCGTGTACGACAGTGAAATAGGTAAAGTAGGTAAATCGAAATATAAATAAATTAGTATTTTAAACATGAAATTTAGATATTATATATGTATCGCAAATGAAGCTTTATTATGTAAATAAAAAGACATTGATTTCGTCAATAATATTCCTGTTACTAAATATTACTTAGGGCCTCTTTCACCAACTACAAGTAGAGTGTTGATTAGTTAGTTTTAGAAATAATTTTATGTTTTATTAAATTATGCACTCGGTTTACTGCATCCTTAGATAAGCGTTTTTTTTTTTAATTATTTTCGTTTTAATGTTTGGGAGTTTTATCTTACAAACAAAGGTATATCAGCTCCATCATTTCCGGTTACCGGTGACTTTAAATGGCGGTTAGCCTACTTGACACACGATGAAAGAGGCCCTAATACTAATTACTAATTACTAAGCTATGAATAGGATAAAAGCTATGAAAAACGGTGATGCTATAAAAATCGAAATGAGTTAAAATAAAATATCAAATAAGCAATATAATATACTACGAGATGATATAAATTTTAATATCAATAAAAATATTAATTTTGATAATTATAATTAATTATAGATATAAACAATTATATTAAATCAATTTCTGAAAATTCTTTTCTTTTGGTTCTGTTCTGAGTTCAATCCTATAAAGAACTCAAGAGGTTAATAGCATCGAGTCAAAGTTAATTTTATTTTATCAAAATTTATATTTATAAATTTAAGCATATTCGATATAAATGTTAAAATTAATATGTACATAATGAATCTATACTTCTATACTAATATTATAAAGAGAAAAGTTATAAATATAAATTATATACAAATTAATATACTTATACAAAACTTAAAAACTAACTAATTATTTTCAAAAAATACTTATAAATAATTTAAATCTATTAAGCAGTTTAGCTTAAATAAATCTATAAAGTTAATTTAATTTAATAAAACAATCAACTGACCTGTAAAGTGGTTTTCCGCCTGAATGCCTGAACCAGAGAACCATGTAGACTCTATCCTCATTGGAATCGGGTTCAATATCGCATGGCAGCGAAGCTGTACGGCCAACTACCGCCTCTACGTCGACCGTCGACACTGGAACAAAGTCGACTATATCTCAATTATTACGACCTTTGTTCAAGCAAATTGTAGTAATCCGTACTAATAATATAAATGCGAAAGTATGTTTGGATGTATATTTGTTTGTAACTCTTTCACGCAAAACTAGTGAACCTTATATATAATTGTCCTTATTCAACTTTCATTGGTAAATAATTGCATTATATTAATATTGATTCTATTTACAGGCGACGGTAGCCATCTACCGTTAACTTGGTGGTCTAATTCCTAAATAGAATTTTATCTTGAGGACGGACGAGTGTTGATATAAAACTTAAGCTCATATTAAGAATAATTATAAAAATAGAGTGAATCCGTACTAATATTATAAATGCGAAAGTATGTTTGGATGTATGGATGTTTGTAACTCTTTCACGCAAAAACTAATGAACCGATCACCATGAAATTTTGCATACACGTTGTCTGAGACACAAGAAACGACATAGGGTACCTTTCATCGTTCAACGCGGACGAAGTCGCGGGCTCCAGCTAGTCAATCATAAATTAGACTAGTTTAGGCTTAGACAATAAGAACTATTTTTCTCTTAATTTATAACTTAATTTAGAACTAAAATATGTTTTTATATTATATTTAGTTATATAAAAATATTTTTTAGTTTTTTTTTTAATATATTTAAAAAAATTAAAAACAGCGATATTATAAGTAATTTCATAAAATCATAATTAAGAGACAATCTTAGTTGAGTGAGGTAGACCCGAAATTGAATAAACAGTATACTTCGATATTGTTTATCCTAGTTTTAATAAATACGATAGAAAATCTATAAATTCCGACTTCCTGTAACACCTTTCCGTTAAAACATTTGCACAATATTACTCCCACAAAACCGAGCAATAACGTTAAAAATCTAAACATTGAAGTTACGTTTCGGTTAGTTAATAAAGGATGCCTTAGCCTTTCCTTATCCCTTAAGAATCCTTAATCCTACCTGTATTTTATTTTTAATTTTTTAATTTTATTTATATTATGAAAACATACAATATCTCGCTACACATTATAAATATAACTACATACAAAAAAAACATAAATCAGCAAAGTTTCCACTAAATCTCTAAAACATATTATAAATTACAGAATATTGGAGCTGGTAGACAAAAAAGGTAAGAATCACACAAAAAAAAGAGAAAAACCAGTTAACAAATAACATATAACATACAAAACAAAACAAACAAATGACTAACTTAAAAAAGGATTTGTTACCATCATGATGGATTTTTGGTCAGTGGGTCAACACTAGTAAATATATATAAGACAATCATATTCCATCAGAAGCCAAAATTGGTTAGTCGAAGGTCGATCCTGTTTATTACGCAGAATCGAAAGGAAAATATAACCCAATCGTCCCACGTTATCGTCCAATCTCAACTGCGTCTGACAAACGATAACGCATTCATCTATTGTTCGCACATACGACTTGTTTGTGTACAGAGGAAACACTTCGAACTTTTCGCCGAGAACAAAGGGGAAAAATAAAAGTTTAAATTAAGAAATAAATTGCTACCGCCGCGTTGAGCGGTGAAGAGATGTCTCTGTACTTTTTACAATTTACAAATACACTTTTGACAACATCCTTCAAGTTATATGAGAAGGTTTTCTTATTGAATCTTCTTCGAGGGAAAAATCGACAATCAATTATATTGTTTAATCCAAAAGGAAGTAGACAGATTTATATTTATAATTAACTTCGCCCAGTAGCTGAAATTCGACAATAGTGTGCAAAATTTCTAATTTTTTCACAAATATTTTCATTGATGACACTAAAACTGGTCAAAAAAATCTGTTCACAACTACAATATAAAACTGAGTTCAAACAGTCGCTGTGTTACAGAGAACTTGTACAGTAACTGTACAGTACTGTACTGTACAGTACAGAGAACTGTGTGTTACAGTAACAACTTATTTAGTACGGCTTTGAACAAAACGCATAAGCGCCGTGGAAAACAGGGCGCTTACAACCTTCTCATCGCGATAAAATTATATCTTAACAGCGTTCTAACGTAGGATGTGGCGTCGGTTTATTAGACTTCAAAATTATTGTTTTATTTTGTTATTTGTTTTTTGTATAGGTATTATAAAAAGGAAGCAATTTGGATAATTTTTCTTTTTTAGATAGAGAAAAAAAAATCAATTAGGATAGTTTTCTCTAGTACGTTTGTACATTATACCTAAATGGTTCACATAGCAACTCTGCTTTTACTAAAAATATACTGTAAATTATTTAAACTATGTAACCTAAAGTAATAAATGTAAATAAAAATAAACTGCTTTTTTCGCTTTACGTATTAATTTAATAATTAAATTGTTAATTGTGGTTGCTCTATATATATATAATTTTCGTATTTATTGTAACATTTATAGCAATATCGTGAATAGAACTTTTGTCTGTTGTCTTTCAACATATACAAAAATATATCCAAATTGTAAATAAATAAATAATAAATAAATAAATATCTTCACACATTCCAAACAGCACCATCTAGTTCCACACTAAGCAACTAATGCTTATATTATGGATACCAGACAGTTGATATATTACATAGATTACTTTTTTTTTGTAAATACATACATATTATAAATACAAAACATCCATGACTCAGGTACAAAAGTAAAATGTTGACACATAAACATTCGCCCCTAGCGGGATTCGGTGCAGTAGTTTTGAGTTTATCGTGTATAGACAGACAGACAGAGAGACAGACAGACGCGGCGGAAGACTTTGTTTTATAATATGTAAGGACTAGCGACCCGCTCCCGGCTTCGCACGGAGTTAAAAATTTTCATATTCCAATTCAAATTACAAAATTCGAATTTTTAAGGCCAAACGAATTTATAAGTAATGTATAAAAACTTGCTTTAAAAAATTATAATTGAAATAAACATCTTATTGTATACTCAGTGTCAAAAATAGAGAGAAAAATATTAGAAATTAAAAATAAATTAATAATTTCCTTTCAGCTCACTTTTTATTTTTTTATTTATTGCTATTTTGGGATTTCATTTCTCTTTTTTTTAAATATTAATTTTCAACATTACAGACAATTGTGTCTAACTTCTAGAGACAAACTATTGTGTAATTGAAATAGCAATATCGTATTAAGGAACTAGACAAAAAAAAATACTTCCCAACTGGGAATATGACAATGTAAGTTGTATTTTTTCCATAAATAAAAAAAGGTAAGTCTTGATGTATGTTCATTTAAAAGCGTTTCCTTCAATGTTGTCCGTAAGTCTCGATAACATAACATAATACTAAAATAGAAATGTTTCCAAGATATTCTCGCTCCAATAATTTGAGATGCGAATTTGTGAATATACACACAGCCGTTCAGTTCAGCACACACGGGAAATTGTAAGCTAACTCACTGCGGACTAGCATTGCTTCAAAATTTAAAATTCAATCAATTTTAAGCAATTAGATTTAACCAATTTTAAAATTGCTTGCTCAAAATGAAACGTGGTTACGTTTGAAGAAATTTGTAACAATTTTCCTTTTTTGTTAGAGTCTTCAGACAGTCTGACGGTTCTCTTGATGGTAGGTGGTATCAAGAGTGGTACAGTCGCCTATAAAACAACACAAGCTACGCCACAGTTGCCGCAAGTGCGCACCCGATTTTCCTATCCAAAAGGATAAGGGTGCCAGAACCCATTTTCTTATCTATTCCAAATCAGTTATCATCAATCTTATTATGGTCGGTAGTGCACTTGCAGCACTTATGGCCATCAAGTAAACCGTTAGTCTGTAACATAAGAATATATGGACAAAATTTAGAATACCAATCTTCTATCTATTTATATTTAAAAATCGAATAGCTAAATTGCTAACCGTAAAACCCGAGAACGGCTGGGCCAATTCGGTTAGTTCTTTTTTTTAATATACGTTAAAGTTCGACAAAGGTTCTTATAAAGGTTCTTATAACATTTTTAGAATTGCCGGTTCAGCAGTAACAAATATTATAAAAAAATTTAAAGTTTTTATTTTTACATGCGAAATTATTGTAGTCGAATATCGAGTGTTCGGTGAACTCTAATTTGTTATGAGAGAATTTATTTGTTGAACTAGGCATCCGTGTGTGTTAAATGTTGGCCCCTGAAGCGTTATCTTAAGCGGGAAAGCGATAAATCACAGGTAAAATACAGATGAGGTGGTTTGTATGTCTGTCTGTCTCCAAGATACGTGCCGCAACAAATGGTATGCCAATGAATGGCTATTGTAATCCTAGGTTATTTGTATTATTAATATACGATTTTCTATACATAAAGCTACAGCTATAATCTATAGCTATATATAATGAAATCGTACATTAAATATTTTCAAAAAAGAATTTGTACACGGTGACATAAGTATCCTACTTCGTCAAAAAATCCAAGTAAAGATGTCCAAAAAATAATTTTTAGAATTTTTGTCTGTTCGCATGTTTGTATGTTTGTCTGTGCGTTTGTGCACGCTAATCTCAGAAACAGCTTGACCGATTTGAATGCGGTTTTCACGGCATCTTACATCCCTTTTTTTAACTTTGGGAAATCCTCATGGATAACTGGCAGTGTAGGGGACGCTGCGGGGTTCGTATCGGCTAAAACCCAACGACTTTCTAGCTCGGCCGTTGATGGGCGGGGTTGCGGGGACATTATTTTATTATATTTTTTTTATTAAACATGGATTTGCTCTTGACCAACAACCAACTGTGTAGCAAGGATGAGGCCTAAGATACAGCGAGCTCACTCAGAAGTTGCCTATTCACTCGAACTTTGAAAAGATTTGGGTTATATGAGCTCGGAAATACAGACGCCGGCAGAGAGTTCCAAACCTTGGCAGTTATGACACGACATCGGTGCCCCACTACAGCTAGCACGGGGGGGGCTACGCTCCCTGAACTTCTTGCATCTCTGGCGAAGCGAGAAGCGGTTCACAAGTATCGTATAATTAAGTGGTGTCTATAATTAGACATTACAGGACATTTACTGTGATTCCATAAGGAGGAAGGTTACAAGCAATATCATTATTACGTTTTCCTGCTCTCTTCAATTAATTCATCACTTTACAATATATATTAGCTGCCAATTGATTGGCAACTTGAATTTTCAATCCTTGAAATAATAGCATGTTTGCTGCCGAGTAAGTAAGGGATGCCAGAGCCCATTTCCCGTTTAATTTAATTACCATTTAATCCTACTATGGTCGGCAGTGCATTTAAAACACGTGGCGTTGCTTGTGTTATAGGCGTCGGTAGTCACCTACCATCAAGCGGACCGTCAGCCTGTCTGTCGACCTTAACATAAAAAATACATTCCAATTAAATAAGCAAGCACGTGGAGTAGCTTGTATTAGAGGCGACGATAGCCATCTACCATCAAGTGGACCGTCACCTGTTTTACAACATTTATGTGAAAAAAATGTAAAATAAATAATTGTACAGAATAAAGTATATTTTTTTTTATTATACTCAAGATATAATTCTTGATACGTCAATATTATATAAATAGAAGCAAATTTTATACATAAGTATATAGCCAGGTTGCCATGGCAGGTTGTAACTGGCATCAAACAGACCGTACAGCCTCCCTGCCGTCCTTTATTGTAAAGGAGGCTTTTAAATTTTGAAATGTTTAAAAATCACATAATGGCACATTCACACCGAGCCTCTTTATCGAACGTTGAACGATCATTTGGAACGCCATCGCCAGTGTGGAAGACATTACATTTTACGAGAAATAAAATGGCCGACTGTGAAACATAACTCGTACGTCATGAGCTTATTTCGGCGTGAAAATGAGTTTCGCACTCAACATTTAGGAATTTAGTCGTCCAATGTTTTATATTTTATGTAGTTATTTATTTAGGGCAGTTTTTCATTGAAATTGGTTATACTTTTCTTTAATAGTATTCTTAGTACTACTAAAGTTTGAGTAGGTCTTTATGGTAGCTGGTATTCGTTACTGAGTGGTCGCTATTTCAAAGTTCAAGTGGTTTCAAAGTGTGCATTTGAAATAAAGTAAATTACAAGTACAAGAAAAACATGAACTAAAATCCCTCTCATGTAGACTTGTTTTTAACAGTACATCATATCTTGTGAAAAAGGACAGTCTCAATATTTATAACACTATAACCATGACATCATAATTTCTCCATAACAAACAGCAAAAATTTGCGTTTATGTTTTCGCTCTCTCGCTGGCTGATGTCGTTACGTAAAGGACTTATGTCTTATTACGGGGGATCCCATAAATATTAAATACCAATTACATTTTCGTAATTAGAATTTAAGATTGGTGGAAGTGCAAAACCCTCCTTACAGAAAAGATAACAGCCATTATAATGTTTCTGTGCGTTACCTTTTAGAGCCCACCCCCTTCCAATGCCTTGTATTTATCCTACAAAGGTCAACATTTTTAGCGTACTTAGAGCACCTGTGTTGTTTGTGTTAAGAGGTGACAGCAGCTGTTTACCATCATGTAGACCGTCACCCTGTCTGCTAATTTTTACATAAAAAGCGACCTCGTAAAGAAAAGGAAAATCTTTTACAATCATCCTAATCATATCCATTTGGGAGAGACTTTATTAATATAATGTAACCGTTCAAATACACGCCAAGCCCTAACTTATCGCTCACCGGCAAGCTCGTTAGATATCAAATTAATATTATTATCTAAAATATTAGATAATATGTGTCTGTCGGTCGTCGGCGATACTGCGTCGTAAAATCTTATCCAATCTGTAGAGGCATTAAGGATTGATTTTGGTGGCAATTTCTTAAGCACATATTGAAAGATCGACTTGTGTTCCTAGGCAACGGAAGATACCTATTATAAAAAGAACCGCCAAAATTTAGCAGTGCAGGAAAGACGAGGCCGACGATGGAACGAGCTAACACAGCAACTATTGAGCACACTCTCCGAAGTACATCTTATAGAAGACACACAGACAGACAATTTTGCGTCTATGCGGCAGGCTATAGCTATAGCTATAGCTTTCTTAAAAGCGTACTGCCGCCAATGAGTTTCCTAGCCCTACGATCTACTGAATCGAGTGTGGCAAGTTGGTGCTTGACTAACCCTTCCCAAAAGTAAAAGCAATACTCCATGCGATATTGGACTTGCAAGAGCAATTCTGGTGCCCTAGCCAAGAGCAAACGTACAGTCGTAAACGCTACGCTCAGGCTATACGCTACGCTGGGAGAAAGCTTTGTGATTGGTCCAAATTTTATGTGGGCGTTACAACAACCAATCACCGGGCTTTATTTCTTTCGTTTCGTAAGTACGCAAAGGGAGCGTTTACATTGGTTTGCTCTTGGCTAGGGCCCCCTGGCATGCCTTAAACACTGAATCACAACAGCATCCATGCTGTTATTCCATGCTGTTATTAATCCATGATAGTCTTCTATAAGAGGGTGGTTACTGCCGTCAACGTGCTGGTCCAAATTACTAGGAAACGCAACGTGTCCTGCCACTACTAAAAAGAATCCACAATTTTCTTAACGAATAACTTTATAACAAGACAATACTACTACATGTATATTGAGGAACTCCCTTTATATTTCTACTTGTAAAGCTGTCATATACATTTTAAAAACTCAATTCATCTTGTAATTTTTTCTAATTGTACATGGACATTAAATATACAGCAACCCCTCCCATACTCCCCTCGTGTACTTGACGGTTATATTCACTCTGGCTGCACATACTCGTACAAAACCTTCTGTTACCCAACAACTAAAAACTTTGTGCAATCTGCGGAATGGGACCCAGTGACCTGTAATACTGGTGTTTCGTAATACCCGCCACCGGCTCCGGGCTCTAAAAATTGCATTATTCATTTTTAATTTAGGTTAATTTTTATGTTTTTTTTTTTTTTGTGGTTTTATGTAATTTAATTTATTGGTAATTTGTTTAAAGAAAGAAAGATACATTTATTCCTCATAAAAAATTTAAAAAAACATATACAAAAACACCAATGACCATGCATACCTATATACTCGAATGCTTAAATAAATAAGTAACGAATAAAAATAAATAAATAAATAAATAAATAACATGAGGAAATAATAAAAAAATATATTTTGATATATATAATTTTAATTTTAAATTATTTTTTTTGTTAAAGTCGCAGGCTGGTAGGCTCTGCCAATCATAGTAGCATTAAGGTTAAGGGATTAATTAGGAAGGGAATGATGTCACATGTTCCTCTGCAATGAACTCCTAAACTACTGAACCGATTTTGATCAAACTTTGTAACTATATGTAATTTGGTCCAACTTAAAAGATAGGATAGTTGTTATTTTGAATCCGGCGAAGCCGGGAGCAGGCCACCAGTATAATCTAATTTAAAAAAAAATAGCAGCACTTCTACCATTGTCGAAGAATAAATAAATAAAAAATTGTATTTTATATTCCAGCCCCTAAACATAAAACAAATGGCAACACTGAAACTCAGTGTCGAAACTGAAAACTCCATTTTACCTCGCTTAATATCTACAAAATGTGTTCTCAAACTGTGACAATAAAAAGGTAGGTACACAAGTACCAGGGAAATAGCATAGCGTAGGAAGTGAAACATTAGCAAGACGTATCGGGGGGGAATGAACGTTTAGCATTTGTGCTGGATACCGTATTCACGGGGACAACGGAGTTAAAGCTGACTAGAAGCGTCAAATTTATTAAGAAAAATAAAACCGGAATTTTATTCGGGCCGAGGAGGTCAGATTTCTTGGAGAATAAATTTGTAAGTGGTAAGTAAGAATTTAACAAAATTATCAGATTAGGCTTCGCACGGGTACAATTTTTTACTCAATTCAGCCGATAAATTACCATACACCGCCATCTGTTAGAATCTTATGGAACTAACAGATAAATTTTAACATAGCGACACCTATTGTATGCTTACTCAATCCAGCCGACAAATTACCTTAAACCGCCATCTGTTAGAATCTTATGTAACTCACAGATAACTTTTAATATAGCGACACCTATTGTATACTTACTCAATCCAGCCGATAAATTACCTTACACCGCCATCTATTAGAATCTTATGGAACTCACAGCTAAATATAACTCTTCCTCATATAATAAACAAATTATTATTTGTTTATTATTTAATAAAAGATTGGAATAGGGTAATGGGCTCTGGCATATCTTACTCACTCACCGAAACACAACAGCACATATACTGCTGTTGTGTATGTGGTTACTGCCACCAGACGGGCTACCCAAATGACTGAAACGCAGTATGCCCTGCCACTACATTCCAAATCCAGAACAGAGTCAACCTTGAAAATTTTATTTACAAAGACCCCGTCAGAATTGAACCCGGTACTCCTGAGATAAAGCGAGCACCCTGACCACTCATCCAACGGGATCGTCAATTGCTAGTTCCATCTAGTAAACTTTAGGTCTGCATATTTCCTTTTGCTTGCTTTATTGCAATACGTTGGCGCTCTGAAAGTAAATGCAACCATTATGCAACACCGGGGTCGTATGAATAACTGATGCAACGTCATAATTCACATCAATTTACACTGTAACACAATGAGCTAAGATTCAGATTCGTTCGAGCCAACCGCACGAAATTGTTCGTGACTCCTCCAAAATATATCTGACCACACTTACCGTAATAACATTTATTATATTTCTGCATATTTAACGAAATTTCGAGATAACTATTCAAAGCTCCTTTGCGATTTGAAGCTTGCACTAAATTTACATCTACAACAATTTGCTATAAACATCATATTTATTTTTTATGTAATTATATGTTATTCATTTCAACAAGTGCCTTCCTTATCTAATGATTTGTTGGCTACTGTTGCCTATACCTACCTTACACGCACACACAATACCAGGTTGCTGCTGCCAACATCCTTCCTTAGACAGTAAATTTAAGTCGATGTCCGCGTCTGTCTGTCTGTATTTTAGGATGTCGATCCTATCTTTTAACTCTAAAGACAATATTTATAAGCACAAAAACGGCATTTGCACTGTCTATGCGTTGCTCCACCAAAAAACAACTTAAATTCAAATTGAACTTCTCTACAAAGTTTAAATTCAGAGCGTTCAACCCAAGAGGTTTTTTTTTTACTAAAAATAAAACTCAGTATCAGGTCAAATATGTAATATGCAATGCGAAGCTGCCGGTAGTACATTTCAGGAATTTTGCAATAGCCACCGCCACAGTGCGAACTTTTGCGCTGTTAAGTCACGTCCTGTCCTCTCTTCCCTTTGAAATTATAAAGTGAAAATAGACCTACAGTTACCAGTAATACGGTCGAGAATAAAACGACTGGAACTGTTCACTATTTTCGCTAGAAAATTATTTGTATTTAAGTTGACGCTTGCTATTGTTACACATGGTGTCAGTAAAAATGGAGTTTATGCATTTATGGTCGCAATAATTGGAGTATCACGTTCATTTTTCTATAACATAGAGCGACACTATGGAAGCAAATTTAAATACCTACGTATTGTTGTCAAAGACAAACAAAATAATTGTATCAAATAATAGAATTTCATTAGAATATGTATTAAACGATTTGTATAGAAATTCATGAGAATATAACTGGTCGCTGGTTAAGTTTATACTAATCTATACTAATATTATAAATGCGAAAGTATGTTTGGATGTATGGATGTTTGTGACTCTTTCACGCAAAAACTACCGAACCGATCACCATGAAATTTTGCATATACGTTGTCTGGGACACCAGAAAGGACATAGGGTACCTTTCATCCAGAAAAAAAGTACTATTCTCGAGGGATAAATAAAAATAAAAAACTAACGCCTAGCCAAAGTGTTATAGCAACACGAGGTCAAGCGTTATATTGCTTTTTTATTTTATTTTCCACGCGGACGAAGCCGCGAGCACCAGCTAGTATAAAATAAAGTCTCTGTTCTCTGTTTAAAATCACCCAACGGATTTTGATTTTGATACGAAAAAATAATGCATTTGTGTAAACCTGGGGACGGATCGCCAGTAAAGTTATGTAATATTTTAAAGTTATTTTTAAGTTCACTTCATCTATCACGAAACTTGGTCGTCAAGTTAAAGTTTTATTTTTGTCCTCACATGTAAGTAGCTTTTCTTGGCTATTAGGGACAAGAAAAAGGAATATTGCGAATTGCAGGCGAAATTGCAGGAATATAACAAAGATTTGAAGTTTTATTTCGCAGTTTTATGCAAATATCACTATCGATCGAAAAAAAAAATTGAAATTTATAATAGACTAGTGGCCCGCTCCCGGCTTCGCCCGGGTTCAAAATAAAAACTATCCTATCATTTAAGTTGGACCATATTACATGGTTACAAAGTTGGATCAAAATCGGTCAGTAGTTTAGGAGTTCATCGCGGAGGATCATATGACACGTAATTTTTATAACTATTAATTAACTATTAACTATGAATATTAGGATATTAATATTCATAGTTAATACTAAACTTAATTATTTAATTATAAAACAAATATTATAAGTATAAAATAAAGCTTGACAGAACTACAGTTAAAGCATATATATACTTATACAAAAAGTACGACTATTATTTAATTTTGACAGTCATTATGACTGATGAGCCGATGAGCTTCAGCAATTTACTCCTAAAACCGTTAAGTGAGTCACCGAAAATGTCCAAATCTGATAATTTCCGTACTAATATTATAAATGCGAAAGTATGTTTGGATGTATGGATGTATGTAACTCTTTCACGCAAAAACTACTGAACCGATCACCATGAAATTTTGAATACACGTTGTCTGAGACACCAGAAAGGACATAGGGCACATTTCATCGTTCAACGCGGACGAAGTCGCGGGCACCATCTAGTATTATTATATTTTTATGGGCCAGAGAGATGCCAGATACCATTCCTCTATTTTCTCAATACAAGTTGTATTTGACTATTTATTCTTAGGCAATTTAGCAAGAAATCGGTTGTTAGTATGTACAGCTAGTATATTTTAAAAGCTAACCTCATCAAATATGAAGGAGGTATACGTAATCTAGCTAGAGTCTAGACTGGACAAAGCACTATTCGAAATCAAGGACAAACAATAAAACTAAATGATTATGTGACATTTAGAATGTCGCTTGTCACGAACACTAGAAATTTAATAGTAGTTTTGCACGAGATGAAAATAAGGGCTCATTGAGGTATCACACGTAGGTGTTATTACAACTGTTTTTTTTATTATAAAAGAAGATATTGATTTCTTTCCATTCTAAGATAGCATTGTCTATTTGATGCATAAATATATAAAAAGGACAACAGTATCAAAGTAACACTATACTCTGCCCCACCAAAGTGTTGTGCAAATTGAATAGTTGTCTAACGATCTATTGTTAATGATATTTTATTGTTAATGACGTTTGAAGACACGTGTTGACAAATTACCTTTCTTTTTACATTCTCAAGCCTCTAGAATACATTTAAGACAACAAAACTTACAAGTACCTTACAAAACTTTGATATTCTGAAAGGATGTGGGCTTAGCCGCATCCAACTGTGGAATTCTGGATGAAAAGGTACTCTATGTTCTACTTTGTATCTCTGACAATGTGCATGCAAAATTTCATGATGATCGGTTGAATAGTTAAAGTGTGAAAAGGTAACAGACAGACAGACAGAGTTATTTTTACATCAGTACTAATCCGTACTAATATTATAAATGCGAAAGTATATTTGGATGTATAGATGTTTATAACTCTTTCACGCAAAAACTAGTGAACCGATCACCATGAAACTTTGCATACACGTTGTCTGGGACATCAGAAAGGACATAGCGTTGACATTTCATCGATCAACGCGGACGAAGTCGCGGGCACCAGCTAGTTTATAATATTACAGTATGGATCAAATTATCTCTCACTGCAAAACAAAGTTATAAATTTGTTGATAATTTTTATTGTACCTGTAATCGTTACCTACAAATGCTATTCAGTTAAACAATATAATATACCATAGAATATATAAATTTATATAAAGCACTAATATATAAATTAAATGTGCATCATGATAACGTAACCATAATGGTTGGTGCGATGACGTCAAACAAATAGTAAGCCTCTGTAATAAAATTCTCTTTGATATTCGCTGCATACAATATTTTCCAATAATTGTGTCAGCAATAGCTTTAAGGACAAATGAAACTGATCTGTATTTACCCGAACAATAACAGATGGCGAACGTGAATGCAAATATGTATTCAGTATTTTATCCCGTAATATTTTACTACAGATATTAATATTGAAATTGAGGTGATTTTGTTTATATGAAGATTGAATGCTTCTGATACATGTTCTTACTTATTTTAAAACAGTTTTTTCATTTTACATATATAGTACATATATTTTAAAATAGTCGCTGTCCGCCTATCGGATGATCGGTTCAGTAGTTAAGGCGTGAAAAGGTTATCACAGACAGACAGAAGTACTTTCACATTTATAATATTAGTATTGAAGTATGAAATAGTATAGAAGTTGGACAGAGACTAATAGTTGGGAATTTATTTTAGGAACTTGTAGTCTTTATACCCAACTAGCTGTTGCACGCGACTTCGCCCGCGTAACTTTATAAAGTTACACGCCTATGTTACACGCTGATAACGTAGCTTTCTATATGTAAATGAATTGTAAATATAAAATGGATCCAGTAGTTTTTGAGTTTATTCATTACAAACACAGAAATTTTCTCTCTTTATAATATTAGTATAGATATAGAATTATAGATATACATAGAGTACATCCACGTTGTCAGTACAGAAAAGCACATAGAGTACCTTTCATCCAGAATAAAGTAGGCTTCTTCCTGAGCGACGTGGACGCAAAGTTTAAAGGCTAGTTATTAAATATTCTCCTGCAGTTACTCATTGCAGTTACTTTTTTAATGAATCACAATCTTCAACACATACAACAAACATTTTTAATAAGACATTTAATAAAGGGGTTTCATACAACGGTACCCTAATAGCGGTCAAAGAGGGTGGTTATGAAACATGTAATCCGTTTCGCGCAGTTACCGTTAAAGGGAGATTAAAATGTGGGGCTCTTTAATATGCAAATGAGGGTGACCCCGTATCTACATGAGGCTTAAATGACAGGTGAGGGGGTCACCTAAACAGATCATAAAGGGACGTTGACGTAACAATATGACACTGAAAGTGAGTACCTTTAAATTCAACGTGATCTCATCGAGTAAGTTTCCGGACACACTGTTTCTCTGTCTGATGAGTTAATTTTTTTTTTCTTCACACATTCTAGTTCCACACTTTGATTATTTCTCCCGTTCCACCTATCCCTACTAAATATGGACCATGGTAGGGATAATTTTCCATTTATCGCCACTGTTCGAAAATTTGAAAAAATACAGTCGTATTGATAAATGTTTCAAGATAGTCGGCTTAGCTATTCTACAAAAAAAAAAAACTACACACACACACACACACACACACACACACACATTACACTACTTTGTTTACACTATTAAAAAAATGCCACTGCAATCATCTCCCACAAAGTAAGTAACGTGCCTATGCCTACCATGATAAATATTTATTGACATATGGCAATATAAAATATTTTAAGTGTCAAATCGAAATAAAATTCACATTAGTAGGTACTTATTGTTATAAATTATTTTACCCCGATACCTCAGCGAAACAATCCCGTTGCTACTAGCTTGTTTATATGTAAAATAAGTTAGAATTGTATGCAAATTCCGTAATGGTCCTTGCAAGTACATTTCGCTGTGTCGGGAGATGCAGGCAGCGTATCTTTGAGAAGCAACCGCATCTTTGAAAATATTTTGAAAATTACGGTTTTGCTTCATTGTTAGAAAGATATTACTAATCAACCCAATATAATTGTCCTTTTTTATCTTCCATTGGTAAATAATTGCATTAAATTAATATTGATTCTATTTACAGGCGACGGTAGCCATCTACGATTAACTTGGTGGTCTAATTCCTAACTATAAAAAAAACTACAACGCTAGAATAATTATAAAAATAGAGTGAATCCGTACTTACTAATATTATAAATGCGAAAGTATGTTTGGATGTATGGATGTTTGTAACTCTTTCACGCAAAAACTAGTGAACCGATCACCATGAAATTTTGCATACACGTTGTCTGGGACACCAGAAAGGACATAGGGTGCCTTTCATCGTTTAACTTGGACGAAGTCGCGGCAATTCCTTCTCAATCACGAGATAATATTTTTTTAAATGAGTGTTAACATAATGTACTACATGTTTATAGTATTACTCATCATGGTCCAAAGAAATAACTGTTTCTTGTTCAAATATGTCAATCAAAACACGAATAGAATCTATAGATGATGACAATTCGTATCAAGATATCAATCATTATCCTCGTTTCAAAAACCATTTGTCTTCGAGAAACAAGAACATGATTAAAGATATTTCGTCTTATTAAATGGAACATGTAACTTTTTCAGTACAAATCGTAACGTTAGTTGCTGATCTTACGAAGTAGAAATCAAAACCTCTCGTTAGCTAAGAGAAACCGCGAAAAAGTAATTTCCAAATAGTAGTGTATATTCTGAAACATTTGAAACATCAAATCCGAACGTTTTTCCATTTAAGTTACAACTAAATCCTTGTCAATTATATTATTGGTGGCTTGGAAGGGAAAAAAATACTGTGACATATAGAAAAGAATAGAAAGAGACTTGGTATATATGTATACCAAGTCTTTTTTATTTCAAAGAATATACGCTATTACAAACGAAATCCTTTTAGGAAACAAAATAAAATATATAGTTGTGGAATAGTGATGGAACAACGACGGATACTTTTTTTAATATTAAGGTCGGCAGACAGGCTGACGGTACACTGCTGCCAACCATACTAGGATTAATGATAAGGATTGGGATAAGGATGCCTTGAAATAACAGCATGTGTGCTGTTACGTTTCGTTGAATGAGTAAGGTTTTCCAGAGCAAAGTTACCTATGAGTACTTAATCCTAATCCTAATGTAATCCTAATGTAGTCGGCAGCGCACTTACAGCACCTGTGGCGTTGCTTGTGTTATAGGCGACGGTAGCCACGTACCATCATGTTTACCGTCAGCCTGTCTGCCGACCTTAACATGACAAAATCTGAAATTTAACTGCATAATCTGAAATGCAACTGCAAGACGACACGTTTGGTCTAGTGGTTAGTAACCCTAGCTGTTAACCAAACGGTCGCGGGCTCGAATCCCGCTAGGGGTAAATTTTTATGTGTTAACCTTGTAATTGAGTCATGGAGTTTGTATTTATAATATGTATGTATTTACAAAAAAAAAGTAATCTATGTAGTAAGTATATATCAACTGTCTGGTATCCATAATACAAGCCTATAGGTTGCTTAATGTGCCACCAGATGGTGCTGTGTTGAATGTGTGAAGATATATAAATATATCCTTCGAGCCGGATCAATAACATTACAACCAATAAAAACAAACGAAATGTCCCAACACTAAAGTCCAAACTCGTACAATATCTATTACGTCCCATGTCTGTTACTATCGTTGAATAGAAAGATAGAATTCTTTTGAAGTCAAAAAGGGCCTCGAATATAACATATGTAAATATTTACGAATACAAAAAAAAAGGGGGAAAGTCAACATTAGAATATTGCGTACAGCCGTTCTGAGGCTTCATTAAAACATTTGGTACGTTTGACTTTGCTTTACTGACCGCACTTCCTCTGAAAAGTATATTTGAAGTGACATTATTACACCATGTTTCAATGGGTGGAAGATAATTAAATCTCATGTACCTCGTACTCTTGAATTGAAAGTTACTCTGTACACATAATATAAACGCTAGGCTAACCTATACTAGGTCAATGGCAGTCATGGGCAGTCGTCCTTACCCCCCATGATTGAAAGTATTGACGGCTGGAATGCGGTCAAGACATTTTGCGGCCCTGAGTGGAAAAGGGGCCCTGAGCGGGCCCGCGAAGCGGACCGCCATGCTGATCCACTCAGGCGTAGAAGAGCTGGCCGACGTGCCCGGGCGTATGCCGCGGACGCGTGACGCGTAACAAGGACGCATAGCGCGGATGCTTGACGCGTAACAATGACGCGTGGCGGCTCACGGCATTCCAGAGGGCCGCCCCACATTTAAAGTGAGGCGCCTGAGCTGGGTTCGAAGGGAACGTAGCAGTGTGTAGGGATCCGAGGATAAGGCCTCGCTGTGATCTCGGACCCGCACATCACCGCTGATGGTGGAGTGGGGGGGAGGGGGTTGGTGGGGATTCCCGGTGATAAGTCACTTCACCGGGCGAGTCCCACACTCCCCCTCGTAGATTGTCCCCGTCGACGAAGGATAGTGCGTAAAAGTCATTTCCCCTCCTAAAAAAAAGACTAGTCTATTTTTTTTTAATATTATAAAGAGGGAAGATTTGTAATGAATAAACTCAAAAGCTGCTGGAACGATTTTAAAAATTCTTTCAACTGTAGAAAGCTATCTACGTTATAAGCGATTAACATAGGCTATGTTTTATAAATAACGTGGAGGACAAAGTCGCGTGCAACAGCTAGTAAATTATAAATGCGAAAGTGAGTTTGTCTGTTTATTACGTTTTCACGCCTTAACTACTCGACCGATTGTCATGAAATTTTTCACAAACATTATCAGAACAGAAGTCCTACTGTTCCCGAGGGATTAATGAAAATAAAAATTCAAAACCAGAAAAATATATCCTAATACCAATAATAACACAATAATATTAGTTTTTTAATTAAATAGTTTGAATTTTCTATTAAAAGTTTGATTACAACTTTAAAAAAGTAACAATTTTTAATGTAACGTTTAAATCCGTACTAATATTATAAATGCGAAAGTATGTTTGGATGTATGGATGTTTGTAACTCTTTCACGCAAAAACTACTGAACCGATCACAATGAAATTTTGCATACACGTTGTCTGGGACACCAAAAAGGACTTAGGGTACCTTTCATCGTTCAACGCGTACGAATGTTTTACTATAGAATGAGTTAATATACCTACTCAAATTCAAGTCATTTAGATAATCATTTAATCAAAGTCTTTAATATACTTAAATTTCATAGCTTTTAAAGCTGTTTTAAATTCAAACATGTACTGTTGTTACTCGCGCCCGCATTTTAACAAAACATTGTCTTAAAACTTATACATTCTCAATATTATACTTAACAAAGAAACATAAATATAATAAGCTATACTAAATTTGTCTGGCTAATTTTGGAACCGACTGTATATCCCACCGATGACCTATTTTTCAAGAGTGGCAGATATAAAAGGTACTGACGAAATATCGTTTCAAAGAAAGCTTCTATATCATAACTACCTACCGAGAGATGTTTTTGTAACAAAATTCTCGTATCGTTAGATATAATGTGAAGCATTAAAATATCAAAGAGGAAAAAAATACCTCACAGACCATAATAATATATTAGAGAGGCGTTTTACTAATATTTAGGTACACTAGCTGGTGTTCGCGACATCGTCCGAGTTGAAAATTTAAAAAGAAAAGCAATATAACGCTTGACCTCGTGTTGCTATAACACTTTGACCAGGCGTTAGTTTTTTATTTTTTTTATTGATCCCTCGGGAATAGTCCTTTTTTCTGGATGAAAGGTACCCCATGTCCTTTCTGGTGTCTCAGACAACGTGTATGCAAAATTTCATGGTGATCGATTCAGTAGTTTTTGCGTGAAAGAGTTACAAACATTCATAAATCCAAACATACTTTCGCATTTATAATATTAGTATGGATAGAGAAAAGATTACACACATATTGTAGGTACTCGTACAATTTCTCTAACCAGAGAGAGAACTCTATACATTTACGGGATTATTACCTGGTTACTATCCTCATCTTGTAGAAATCCCTTTCGGACCAAACGCTTTAAAACATCCTTTATAATGCGCACTGCCAAGGTTTGGAACTCCCTACCGACGTCTGTATTTCCGAGCTCATATTAACTTAAATCTTTTCAAAGTTCGAGTGAATAGGCATCTTTTGAGTTGAGAATATTGTTGTGAAATCACTTTATCTTTGTATTACTTCCTTAATTCATCTTGGAATATTTTAATTAAATTAAATTACAGTTATCAATGTGCACATAATTAATATTTTATTCAATCCAACTCACTTCATTACATTTTATAAAACTCTTATATTATAAATAAAATTAAATAAACATTTTATTGTATTATCCTACAAATATATCTCGCATTAAACTGACTGAAGAATTTTCATTATATCATGAAAATTTTTTTCTTAATTTAAATTATTTTATTTAAAATAAAACCAGCCAGTATTAAATTCAATACATCAACAGAGAATGAGGTTCGCTCCATCATAGACCTCATCTTCGCTACACGGCTAGATGCTGGCCAGGACCAAAAAAGAATGTATTTTATTCTGTAGGGATCTTGTCCTGCTGCTAATTGTCACACTCAAACACGTCGTAAATACACTCATATACACACAATACCCACAGTTCATAAACGCAATCCATACTTACTAATATTATAAATGTGAAAGTAACTCTTATCATCAGTCTGTCTGTCTTTCTGTTGCCTTTTCACGCCTCAACTACTCGACTGATCATATAGTGAAATTTTACATATACGTTTTCGGCGATACAGAAAATTACATAGGGTACCTTTCATCCAGAAAAAAAAATAACTGTTCCCGAGGGATCATCTAAATAGAAGAAAACGTCTGGCAAAAAAAAAAATCCCCCTACGCTAACTTCCTCATAAGACTACAACCAGGTCCAGGACTATATCGGATAATGGGAAAACATTCTTATTGGCTTTAAGAAAAGAATAAATTTTAATATTTATAAAGTGTTGATGCTGTAATATTATTTAAAAAAAAAAATAGCAAAATTTTTTCCTAGCAAAATAAACTTAATAATAAATATTAACTTAATTATTAACCGTTCAGCTTATCTATCACATAGTAAGAGATCATTATGCAAATGCCTTTGTTCGCTTGTTTGGTTGGACACACGAGACGTGGCAGGCTATTATAACGGTTTGCTATTTAGGCAACGAGTTAGCATAAATTTCAATTTTGATTCGCTTTCTACTGGATATCTGAAGTTGTGGTCGGATTTAACACAAATCAGATTAATTACATTTGCTTTGAGAAACTGACGAACAAAATAGAGCCACTATTTTGTTCGTCAGTTTCTCAAGTAAATGTAATCAATCAGATTCCTCGTTTCTTTGGCCAAAATATGGTCTTTACAATGAGGTATTATAAGTTTGATAATAGTGTTTTAATTTTTAATAAATAAAATAAATAAATATATTTTTTTAATGTAAAGGTCGTCAAACAGACCGATGGTCCACTTGATGGTAGGTGGTTACCGTCACAGGTGCTGCAAGTGTGCTGCCAACCAAAATAATATCCTTAAATATTATAAACCAAAGTCCTCCGCCGCGTCTGTTTGTCTGTTCGCGATAAACTTAAAAACTACTGCACCGATTTTCATGCGGTTTTCACCGATGGATAGAGGGATAATCAGGGAAGGTTTTATGGAAAAAAAATGCACCCCGGACGAAGCCGGGAGCGAGACAGCTAGTTAAAAAAAATTCCAGATTTTACTGTGGTTCCTCATTCATAAACCATTTAATGAAATGTGATCTAGTTGAGATTGTAGTAAAGGCTTTCACAGACTTTATCATATACAAATTAGATAAATAGATAATAAATTTTATTTATTACAATACAAATTAGATATTAAGAATATATAGGTAGATATTGAAATAAAAAAAAAATGAACGTATACGCATCTTATATTCTCTTTGATAAAAAAAATTTTTGTTAAATTTTTACTCTCGTTCTTATATTTCTCGTAAACATATTGAAATATTTAAATAAACTGTTTGGATATTTCAACATTTTCAAGCTTCAGCATTTTCAAAGTGCTTTCAGCATTTTTATTACAGAAACAGAATTTTACTATACGAGTATGTGTCAAATGTAAAAGGTTTTTTATGTTGTTGAAATGAAATTGAAAAAAAAAAACTTCTTATAATTTTAATTTTATAATCTCACGATAGTTAATACGTCTTAGGTTCGAGTTCACCAACAGACGGTTATTTTTAAACAGTTGTTTAAAATTTAAACAGCCCTTTAATAATATTTTGTTGATCACTATCGCTAAACTGCGGGTTAAACGCCCTAAACATCAGATTAATCATTAAGTTAATCAGATGTTTAGGGCGTTTAACCCGCATTTTAGCGATTTTATGTATTTGTAGCTTACATTATATAATATATATGTATCACAGAGAGGAATATAATGTATGTATGAAAATTATTTAAAATGTTGAAATTTACAGTGGCTTGTATTTTTAATTTTATTTGCGATTGAAATTGAGTCAACATCAATTGAGTGTTTGTTGACTTTATTAAAATTTGGTTAAATATTTAAAAATCATAAAGCACATACTGTCGGCAATTTGATTCTCTTTTAAAAGCAACATTTTTGCAAGCTTTAATCAAATTTTATTTATTCAGAACTAGCAAAGTTCTCCGGCTTTGACGTGTGTAATTGATAAATGTCCATGGTAATTAATTAGCCCGAGGTTTAGTCTAGCCAGAGCGTGAGCCATGTCAGCAAGTAAACACTTTAGGCGCGTTGGGCACTTTTAGTATGAGGAAAAAACAGTAAAGCCGTCACGCTCTGTGAGCGACACCCTCAGTGACGTTTAACTGTATAAAATAAGCGCCATCTACCCCAATTAGTGCGTGTTTCTTGGCTCAAAATAAGCTTTACTTCGTCAATAGTTTGTTAAATCCAAGGACACGGGCGAAGTCGCGGGCAAAAGCTAGTTTTGGATATATTTTTTTCTTAATTATACTTGGAGAAATTCTCATAAAATTCCTTAAAATAATATAAATGCACCAAAGTGTAAGACCATCGACATGTATGAATACTTTTTTTATTACTTTTACAGTTACAATAATTACACTACAAAGCACTAAAAAAGATAAAATAAATCACTTTAAGGTTACCATGAAAATGTCATACTTATAATCACAATCAAATAAAGCGTCGATATTCCATAAGATTTATCTACTGCGAATCTATAGACCTATAGACATTGTTTACGACGCATACCTAAATCAGCTCGGTGGTTAAATCTCAGAAAAAAAAAATTACCATCCAGAAAATCCATTACATACAAAGCTTTGTTAAATTTGACCTCTTGGGCATAATATTTCACGATAAGCGAGGCTTCGCGTGAAAAATTATTAATGTTTTAGCTCAGTATACAAAAGTCCACCAAATTTAGAATACATAACTTTTCCTATTGGCAGTAATGTCTACAATGAAAAATTCCGGTCTTCTTCCTATCATCATCATCATAATCATCGTCAAAATGATAGATGGTATTAAAAAAAGAAAGCATCTCAATTCATGGCTAAATTCTAAAGTTTTTCTAAAGCAGAAAAACTTTAGAATGTGTTTTTAGATGTTCCTTAGAGAAGAATACATTTTTTCAAATTTTATTTTTATGAAAAATTGCATCTGCGAAGCGGAGTTGGTCGCTAATTTATAAATAATAATGAATCGCTAAATGAATGAGTTGTTAAACGCAAAACTCCAGAATTTTTTTGTCAAATTTTCTTTGAAGTCCGGGGATGGTTCTTATGAAAAGAAATGCTTATTACAAGAATTGCCTGGATTTTTTTAAAGTGAAAACTTCTGTTTTTAATGTTTTTCCGTTTCTGTTCTGTTACTTAATGTAAGCGTTGATATAGCTGATATTAATTTAAAATAATTTAAAAAATGAACCATAAGCAGACAACTGCATATGAAAGTAAACTTACTAGATATGATAACAAAGATCAATATGGTATACACCTCTGACCAATAAGCTAGTTTCATATCAACATCAAACCTTTTTAATGGTCTGTCATTATGAAGTTCATGTTAAATAATTATATTCTAATTATTGTCATTGTGTGTCAGTGTCATATATTTCCTCTTGTATTTATTGCTATCGTTAATAATTGTATTTACCTAATTCGATAATGCCAAGGTATTTAAATATCATACAATATTTTTTGTGAAGCTACGTTTTCACTTCTGACGTGCAGTCCTACGACTGACATGTATTTTTTTTTTAAATTACACATCAACTGCCACAGTCCAATAGTACATTATATTATGTAATCTATTTGCCCTCCAATCTCCAAGTCAGTGTGTAGCACTGTAACATCAACCAAAAACCGGAAACGCTGGGCGGCTCTTTATAAATAAAGTATGCAAAATGACGGATCTGTCTTTCATATTTAATAAACATCCACTCCGCAGATTAACTGATAAAGTGTTCATTTTTTAAAATAAACGCTTCCCGCTTCTGTCTGGATATCCTTTTTTCATCGAAACAATATATCTTTGCACCTTTTTTATTTAATAATACTCATATCGAAATAGTTATGGAATTATAACATTGTTACTCAAATCTCCGACTACGCAAATGCGATAATTAAAAGCAAATATTTATATCATCTATATCTACGAGTATATCTAATAAAACTAGGTGGTGCTCGCAACTCCGTACGCGCTACAGCGGGAATCCCGCGATTTTTGAAAATCCCAAAGAAACACCTGACATTTTTCCAGGATAAAAACTATCCTATAGTTTAATCCATATCATCAATACATCAGTGAAAACCTCATTCAAATCGGTTAAGCCGTTTCTGAGATTAGCGTGCACAAACGCACCGGCCTTTGCTTGGCTGATCGGATTGTCGCTGGGGAACCAAGAAGACCCACGTGTGTGTGCTCCGAGCGGGCTCCGATCATCGGAGCTGGTGGCAGAGCTTCAGTTTGGAGGCTCCAACTGTCCGTTGGAGCTTCACTGGTCACCGCTCGTTGGGCCGAAGATCCGTACTCAGCCCACACGGGTGTTGGCCGGTGAGGGACATCACCCCCGGTCCTTGTGCGTGGGACCGAGGTATGGGCCTCGTCTGGCGTGAGGAGAAGGTAGCGTGTCTTAACGTCCTCTAACCTCCGCCCATAGACGGCGCGAAGAAACACCGTGGGTTTTTAGTGGGTAGAAGTCCCACATACCTCGCCGATCTCCCCATGGTCGGTGGGGATCTGGTTCGCAGATTTTCCCACGAAAAAAAAAGGCTCTCATACAGTTACAACCATTGCTTGTGTATGTAACAAATAGGTTAACATTGTCTATATATTCTGTTGTTTTTTGTGATTGTGTGGAGCTAATGAATGCATTATTATTATTGACCTCATACCTGATGACGTCAAAAAACCTCTTGCCATGTCGTATATAATCTTTGAGACGAATAAAAAAAAATACGAAACAAAATTTAAAACGGTATGCAAATAAAAGTGGCCGTTTGCCTAAAATGCTTCTTGCATCGCATTATTTTCCCGTTTTTCCCCCAATAATTTAATTAAACGGTCAAGTTAACTGCCTACCGACGACTATTACAGATTTTTATTTTTCAGCATTTCCTTCATGTTAAAGTTAGTGAACCGTGAAATGAAAGCATGTTTCGGTGAGTACCAGAATCTATTTTCCTATAACTTCCTAGCTTCTTATTCTACTAAGGTCGGCTTATAGCGCCTACACACAGCCCTAACATCAGTACTGCCGGAGCAGTAGTGGCGAACCCGCTAGATCGCTTCCTAGCGTGTTGGCGCTTTTATATCACCTGTGGCATTGCGTTGCTGATAGGCGACGATTGTCACCCATCATCAACTGGGGCCTTAGTCAAAGTAACATTTGAAAAACGATAACGAAGTTCGAAAGAACAAAATGTATGGGATGTGTCACGTGATTTAGCGACGGCATATGTCAATCCCATACATATTTTATTGTTGTCGAACTTTTTTATAGATATATTATTACTTAATAAAGATAGGAAGGAACACTTACCCAAATCCTCGTTCTCTCCTGTCCACGAAGACTGTGCGGCAACGTATTCAAGAATGACAGCGAAAAACAACACACTCCATGCGACTCTCCCACTTAGAGCATCCGCCATTTTGTTTTCATCGACGAAATGTCATTGTTGTTTATATTCACTTACATCTTTTACACATTTAATTACCTGAAAAGATAAAAGATGGTCGTTATTCTTTTTAATGTATTATTATTATTAGATTCCTAATACTTAATATTGGATATTCGAAAATTTGTATGTTTGGGTGTTTGTTCCTCAAAAACGGTTAAACGAATTTGGATGGAATCTGGCACACCGATAGTTTAATACCTGAATTAACATATAGTGTACTTTTAATTCTGGAAAAATGTTAGGTTCCCGAGGGATCGTTTAAGAAGTCTAAGTGATAAAGATGTCGGCGTTATCAAATGTATTTTCATTTTTCAACGAGTACGAAGTCGCGGACACAGCTAGTAAATTAATAAAGTGAAAGTTATGTGGTTATGTATAATAGTTTATAGTCCTCTAGATTACCAGAAATATTTTTTTAGAACAATCTGGTGTAAAACCGTTAAAAAGTAGCACCAAATGGATTAATCTTAGAATAAAAAAAATGATTATTTGCATCACTATGGTAATTTTAAAACAAATATTATATATTAAAATCTCTAAAACAGTTTATTTTTAGATACAGGTCTATTTACCCCGTAACCCGATATAAATATGTATAAAATTTTATACAAACTCAACATGCATAAAACTGTGATATTTAAAAATGTTAAAGTTTTTTTTATTATATATATATACATACCAATGGTTCCCAATTTAATAACAAAGCTAAATTACCATATTAATATGTACGTGAAAAACCGCTTTCGTTCAAAAGCAAGGCATATATATGTATGTACTAGTACTATATGCATACACCTAACCCCGACAAATGAACTGACAAAAGCGTTTATAAGGGTTGGGTGTCAGTTGCGGCGGAAAGATTCTTAGTTCGAGAATTATGATATAGATTATAGAGCAGAGATGACCAAAGTTGCAACCTGTAAGATGTAATTGTGTCCAAAAGTAGTTCTTGCAAAGTCAACTGTTAGATCGTTCCGGGGCAGGCTGTTCACGTGACTAAACGTCCAAATGGTTCGAATTCGGTGTAGTTAGGTTTATATTTCTTTATTCTCATTAAAGCTTAAAGCTACTTACATGAGAAAAATAACAAAAGACTTAATTAAGATCAAAATGTACAAAGTTTTCGCATTTAATTCCGCCTTATACTAAACTCCAGTTGAATGTTTGTTAAGCAGAGGTGATTTCATCACATATTGTAATTTTTATCTTATGTGACCAATATATCTACAAAAATAGCATATTATAAAATAAAATAAATAAATAAATTATTTTTTTATATAAAATACATATTATAGTTTAAAGTCCGCATCTGTCTGTATCTCCGCTAGCTTCTTCTAAACCACCGAACGGATTTTAATACAGTTTTCTCTGTATTAAAATCCGTATGTATGTACGTATGTAGATTAAATGGCTTCTTATTATATTAAATCTCTTACCTACCGAATGAGTAATGACTCATTCGGTAGGTAAGAGAATTTGTAGACAGACTATACCCCGCTTACACTGACACCACGCCTCAACTCCTGAACGTATTCAATACAATGCAAATAGCGCGTCGCTGTCCGACAGTGATAGGCGGTATTAACATACATTTGCGAGGAAATGTTTGCCCGTCCGTTAATCTGACCATAAATGAACGTTGTTCACAAAAATATACGTGGTATTAGTCAGTGGGCAAACGAAGGGTTACTTAGGTACTTTTATGTGGGACTTCATGCCGGGTTTAATGGAGGGAATTATGTTTGAATATTTTCAAAGAATTAATGCCGTGTACTATAATTAACTGTCAAATATATATAACGTCATTTACAACCAGTACCTACCTAAATGGTGACTACAGTCCAAAGCTATCAATCACCCTTTGTTTTTATTATATTAAAGTCGACAGACAGGCTGACGGTACACTTTAAGGCAGGCGGTTACTTATATAATATTTAAAACTAATTTCTATATTGTCTATGACTAACTCCAATGTAAGACCGATCTTCTTTTAATTTTTTTTAAAGTCGTATTTTTTGAAAATAGGAAAATAAGACCAATTTTAGATTTTCATATCAATTGCAATGTATGCATGAAATTGGTCCGCTCCTATGTGTTCAGAATTTTTCTTTACGAAATGTTGGACGCTAATTTCAGCGTTGTGCTCGAAACTGGATACATTCTAAATGAGAGGATATATGTGTGCATGTTTGGCATAACATAACAGTAACAAATATTGAACTTTTTTTATGTTAAGGTAGACAGACAGGCTGACTGTCCACTTGATGGTAAGTGGCCACCGTCGTCTATAGAACAAGCAACACCATAGGTGCTGCAAGTTCGCTGCCGACCATAGAAGGATTAAGGATAAGGTATAAGGAACAGATGGGGTAATGGGCCCAGTTATTTCACTGTGGTATTCTGTAAGGGTATTCTGCAAATGACTACTAAATTTTGCGTCTAATGAGCTTTCTCAAGTAAGAATATAAGAATGTACCTAATTACTAAGAGCGATAAAGAAGAGGCGATATTTGGGCACGTAATGAGGGGCCAAATATACCGTATTCTTCAACTAGTGTTGCAAGGAAGACTACAGGGCAAAGGCAGGACATCAGAGGCAGAAGAATAAATCCTGGTTTAAAAATTTAAGACAATTGTTTGTTATAAGCACTCGCTCTCTTTTCGTACAGCAATTACCAAGTTTAAAATAGCCGTGACTGTCGCTTACCTTCGTAGAGAAGTGACATATTAAAATGAAGAGGTCTTCTTTTATAAGAGGAATCCATTTACAAGAGGAATCCATTTACAAGAGGAATCCATTTACAAGAGGAATCCATTTACAAGAGGAATCCATTTACAAGAGGAATTCATTTACAAGAGGAATTCATTTACAAGAGGAATCCATTTACAAGAGGAATCCATTTACAAGAGGAAGGTCCCACCAGCCTGGGGACAGACCGGTGGGTTATGTAGGACTCCTGCCCCGAGATGGTGTGGGGTAGACCTAACGGTTAAACCTATTGGCGTCCTCCCCGTCCGCTATAGGCGTAGTTGCTAGGTCGTACGAACACTCTTCCGCAAATCCGTCGAAGAAGAATAGACCTAGTTACTCTTCCAATAGTAAATCTACTGACTGACAGACATGCTCATTACTAGCATGCTCATTAGCATGCTTAAAACTAGCATGCTCATGCAACTGTTCACATTTGCCACCAATAAGCATGATAGTTTTAAGCATGCTCCTAAATAAATGTATTTTTTTTTATAAAAGATATGTTTGCTCTTGACCAACAACCAACTGAGTATGGATGAGGCCTAACATGGAGCGCCTAACATGAACCTCATTCTCAACCCAGAAGATGTCTATTCACTCGAACTTTGAAATGATTTGGGTTATATGAGCTCGGAAATACAGACGCAGGGAGGGAGTTCCAAAAACGTACTAGCCATACTAGCATGCTTATAAGCAAACCTGTTCAGACATGCTCGGAACACGCCCCCTTCCACCCGCGCCTCAGGTAGCATGCTCGAAAACCAAACGACTGTTGATTTTTGAGCATGCTAAAAATAAGCATGCTTATTACTAGCAACGTTGTGATACACGTGCTACTTAGTAGCATTTGCTCATTACTAGCACGAAAGCATGCTAGTAATGAGCATGTCTGTCCGTAGCTTTACTACCTAACACTGACCTTCTTTGTCAATTTGTAAACAACTTGACAATATTTTGTTTCCCATAAAACCTTCCCTTTGAGTTTAGATAAATAATACACGTTTTGTATTCTTGACGGTGTTACTTAAGTGAGGGGGAATTTTTAATCTGTTTCAAATGCTCAGTGTAATTAGGCCAGCGTGAACGACGTTTTTATATTATTGGATTATCTATTTTACTTTGCTTCATTAGAGGTACATAAATTTATTGAGGCTACAAAACTATAAAACTGTTCAATCGATAATGATGACATTTTGCATACACGTTGTCAGAGACACAAAAAAGGACATATAGGGTACCGCTCATTCAGTAAAAGTACTGTTCCGTGTTAAGAAAAATTGCAAAACACATTCGACACTAACATTTGGATATTTGGACAGTTCTTAAAACATTAATATTTTTTGAATTTTATCGGGTGAGAAAATTTAAAGATTTTTATAAAGTTACAAATAAAAGGTGAAATATTTTTTACCAAAAATTAAAATTTATTTTCTAATACGTATATATTAATTGAATTATATAGTATATTAATTTAGCAATACTATTAGGTATACTAAAGTAATTGAATTAAAAAAATTAAAATGTCAATTATTTCCTCAAAATCATTTATTTTTTTCAAAAACAAATTGTACATCATGTACATTTTCCGATTTTCTGATGTCAAAATATTATTTTTTAGAATTTTTGTATGTTTATCTGTTTGTCTGTGCCTGTTAATCACAAAAACGGCTTAATCTATTTGAATACAGTTTTCACTGATGTATAGTAGCAAGCTTCCCGTAACATTTAGTGTTTGTTTCATTCCAATCGGTTCACAAACAAAAAAGTTATACCGAATACCGAAATACCAAGCGTACGAAGCTGCGGGCACAGCTAGTTAATTAATTATATTAAATGAATTCTAAAAAGGAAATACAAATTTCCAAAGGAAAATATCTTAAATAGGTAATTTAAAATTGAAACACTCAATAAAAACACAAATTACAATTTTTCACGCCATTCAGAAACACCCAAATTGAAAAACATTTCCGACTACCTTGCCTTATTAACTGCGTTTGAAAAACTACCGCAAAAAAATTACAATATCACGTGGCGATAAAACATTATCGTAAATAATGAAAACTTCACTAATATACCCAAATGAGTTTTCATCGACTTACATAAATAAAAATCCTCACACATCCAGTTCGTTCACAACACAAAAGTTTAATAGCATTTATTTTTAATAACACTTTTTACAAAAGTTAACGATTATCGCGATCGTAGTTTACTAGAGAGGGAGAAAAGCGTGCTCTCCCATCGCGAGCTTGTGACGCACTGAGGGCGGTCGGTGTTTGGCTGGTTGGTTATCCAGGGAAAACATATGAACCTACCGTAATATTATACGGCCATTTTACGTTGGCTATACGTGTTCAACGTAACACAGTTTGGTTTGGAAACTTTCAAACTCGGCCGGTTCTAAAGCTTACCAATTTTAAGTTTGCTACTAGCCAATAAAAAGTTTGTTTGGGAAAAAATTCAGGCGTACTTCTAGAAAATTTTAACGGATGGTATCGATTGTTGAGCTCTTGATTCTGGTATTGCATTCGTTAAGTTTACAGTAAAAAAAATTAACTCGAAATCTCACTATAATGTTAAAGTAGACATTCTAAACACTTAGATGTGCTTGTTTTGCTACATTAAATCTAGATTTATTAAACTTAATTTTAAGTTATTAATAAAAAAAAGTTGTATGATAATACTATCTATATATCTATACATAATATTATAAAGAAAGATGATTTTAAAAATTCTTTCATCTAATAAAAGGCTGCATTGTCAGGGAGTAACATAAGCTACATTTTATAAAGCATAATGCAGATTGTAAAAATCTGCGCTGGTCTTCAGTAAGAGCCGATGATTACGCACTTACTAAACAAAACGTAATACATAAAAGCTCCAAAAATAAAAAAATAAAATAGTTACAATTAAAGTTTCGTTGGACATAGCCTTCTTATATAATTTTCTTATAGAGCAAGTTAGAAGCAGTCTCTTCGCTTTGATCCCGGGTCTCATATGTGCTGCGGATGGTGGAACATGGGAGGTTTAATGGGTTAATATATTCCGGTGATAAGTCCACACACAGTTCCATCTTCCTTGTCCGTACTGCTAGGGAGTGGAACTCACTGCCTGCGTCTGTGTTTCCTCAAAATTACAACCTCGGGGTCTTCAAATCTAGGGTAAATGGACACTTAGTAGATAAGCGTGGTCCACCTTCGGCCGCATCTGCACCTTACATCAAGTGAGATAGCGGCCAAGCGCTGCCTTGACTCAATTTAAAAAAAAAGTCACTTCACCAGGTAAGTGTCACATACCCCATGTGGTTCCTCTGTGTCCTCTGTGTTTCCTCAAAATTACAACCTCGGGGTCTTCAAATCTAGGGTAAATGAACACTTAGTAGATAAGCGTGGTCCACCTTCGGCCGCATCTGCACCTTACATCAAGTGAGATCGCGGCCAAGCGCTGCCTTGACTCAATTTAAAAAAAAAGTCACTTCACCAGGTAAGTGTCACATACCCCATGTGGTTCCTCTGTGTCCTCTGTGTTTCCTCAAAATTACAACCTCGGGGTCTTCAAATCTAGGGTAAATGAACACTTAGTAGATAAGCGTGGTCCACCTTCGGCCGCATCTGCACCTTACATCAAGTGAGATCGCGGCCAAGCGCTGCCTTGACTCAATTTAAAAAAAAAGTCACTTCACCAAGTAAGTGCCACATGGGGTATGTGACACTTACCCGGTAAAGTGACTTTTTTGTGACTGCTCTCGTCGGCGAGAGACAATCCGTAAATGTAATCAGCTTGAATCAACCGCTGACCCGCTGACCCTATTTAAGTCGTATTAACCTTTAAAAATGTTTAAAAATTTAAAATTTAATAACAATGTTTATATTGGTCAATCGCGTGACAAGTAACTTCGATATTGATCTTTATTGTTTTAAATATAACGTCTATCAAGTGCAATGACCAAGCGAAGTCGACCCAGACATTTTACAACCATTATTAAACAATCTATTAAAAAAGTTACACAAAAGTCTAGAATTCTGTTGCAGTAGTACTTTGATTATATGGACACTAGTTGTGCCCTGCGGTTTTACTAGCAGTTTAATTTAAAAGTTAATCACTACCTCTACCATGTGTTATAATGACCGCACTCGCTAGCGAGAGCGTAAAATATTTATATGAAAAACTTTCAACTGTCAATGTCAAATTTCCATATAAATATTTTACGCTCTCGCTAGCGAGTGCGGTCATCGTAAACTCATGGTAAAGGTGCTGATTCTCATACTCAGTTTTCGACGGGCGTTTTCGCTTTCTGACTTTTTTGCTTTTAAAGCTCGACTCCTAAAAATCTTAACATTGGGTTAAATAGACTTGACCTGACTGCTTTGGACTTGACGGACCTGTTTGGGAAAACTAAGAAAAATTATAGACTTGACTTGACTAACTAGTCTCGGGATCTGCTACTTTTGATTTTAATTTCAATTTTGGCTTTTTTTTTAAAAAAAATTGCTATTACAAATTCAACCTAAGTCCACCAAGTCGGATGCAGTACTTTCGTACTAATGCTTGATTATGGCTCGGTTTTTTTATTAGTTTATTTACAAAACCGGGTGTTACGCTTTTTTACTGAGTAATTTTTTCCCTATAACGACATCTTGCCCCATATATCTCTTGTAATGCCTCTTAATGTACAAGCGCCTTTATTTATTTTACCAATTATAAGCAACGACTTCATTTTGCACTGAAACTTTTTATTACCTTAGCCACTTCATACAAAGTAAGAGAATAAATTAAACTGCAACAGTATACACCTATGGGTATATATTTTGGTATACTCTAAAACCCAGCACCGGAAACAATAGCCGGAATAAAGTATACTAGCTGGTGCCCGCGACTTCGTCCGCGTTGAAAAATAAAAACTGATATATGTAACGCCTGACATCTTCATCGCTTGTTGTGACTTGACCTCTTGTTGCTATAACACTTTGGCCAAGTTTTTTTTTAATATTATTTTAGATGATTTTTTTTATGAAAGGTACCCTATGTCTTTTCCTGTATCCCTGAAAACGTGTTTTCAAAACTTCATGATCAGATATCGCTCAATCTCGCCCTCCCATGATCATAATAATATGGTACAGTCGGGGTAAGTTAAGGTTCGTTACCTTAAAGTGCAATTGTCAGTCAAACAGTTGTCTGCTTAGTGCTTTAGTTTCAAAAGGTACTAAGAGTCTAAGATATTGATAAAGGAATGAATTCGAAAACTGACGAAAGTTTTCGTACACCGACTGTACTTTTCGCCCCTCAGAATATGACCCAGATATGCAACTTTACGAACCCTAATATTCGCCAGTAGCTCTCTGTTAGTGTGAACTCTTCGAAGAATTTCCATTTGTTTAATTATAATATTAGTATTTATTATTATGGATATCATACTACAGTAAAATGAGATCAATATAACTATTTTTTTATAATTATTATTAACACCTTTCTCGGTTATCGCCTCGGTTTAGAATAAGTTGGAGAAGAAATATACAGAGGCGACCAGCGATTTTATTTTACAATCTGTAGATTAAATTCTTTTACCCAACAAAACAGTAGCTTTCCAAAAAAAAAAAAAAACTATTTATACCGCCCATTGTTACAATGTTAACGTAACATAAACAAACACACAGGACGTTTGTTATCTCAATACGGATACCGGATTTGGGCAGACAAACAGACAAAGAAAGGAATAAATAAATATCTAATGTTTATTTAATCCAGATGTAAACATTTCATCTTATACGAAATGAAACTTTCTCTTGGTTATATACATATAATATATATAACCGATGACTAGGTATAACAATGACTATGGGGAATGGGAAGGGGGTACAAAAACTTACATCTTTCGAGAATTAGCGTGCCCCCAAAAAACAAATGACTATGAGAAATAGTCATATAGTCATTTTTCCCATAGTCCCCATTCCCCATAGTCATTTTATACCTAGTCATTTTCCCTGATAGTCCTTAGTCGCCAAACAAACAAACAAACTCTTCAGCTTTTGTATATTAGTAAATATAGATTTACAAATGATGAATAAGTTAACATAAATTCTAATTTATGAAATTCATGAATGCCTAAAATTTGGTGTTGGTGTATCTTAATAAAATAAAATCTCCTATCGAACGATGCAGTGAACAGAGTGCATAATTTAATAAAACATAAAATTATTTCTAAAACTAACTAATCAACACTTTACTTGCAGTTGGTGAAAGAGAAGACGCCCTTATACTTATTAATTAAATTTAGAACTCCCTCTCAACGCTTCCAATAAATTATTTAATTCCTATCCAAACAAACAAATTTAGACACTACTCGTAATAATGCCTAAATGGATATTTTTATAAAAGGATGGAATGAGGAAGCCGCAAGCGTCGTACATCAAACTAACTGCGCACGCGCCGCATTTCTCACACCCAATTAAGACATCTGATATCTTAACAGCTGGACTCGTACTATTTATTGGAGTGATAATTTTACAATTTTCTTATTATTTATTGCAAATCATAATATATTCGTATATATTAGATCTATATCTTATAGAGCCGTTCGGTTATATAGGTTCAAATATTAAAAAAAAAATTCAGACACGACAATAATCATTTAAATCTAAGTATAAATCAAGAGGCTTCTAGATTCAGTTTTACACATAAACCATAGAAATAATACTACATATTTTAGTCTATATACTTTAGTCAATAAGTTCACAATTATGACAATTAGATTAATTAATGGCGGGGAACAATGCGTTTCGCAGTCGATTGGACAGACCGTCCGGCGGCAGTAACCAGAAGTCAGAAGACCACCTTGAAATAACGTCGCTGGCCACCTCGGAGACCTCACGACAGGTGATAGTCTCCTCCCCCAAGGTCTAAAACTACCGTCCAGGTCCCAGGTTTCCTCATCGACCTGCCATTTGAGCACTAACACGACACACAACTCAGTGGACAGTACGAGTAATAGGTGGTTTTTGAAATATAAATCAGTACTCAAAATACGCGTGATTAAATCATTAAAAATTCAAAAAATAGAGGGAGACAGATAATATACATTCTCCCTCGTGACCGTTGCCACATTTTTGATAAATTGATGTTACCAAACAAGTATGTTCATGTAATTTAACTATGTAATGACTCATTATTATGGTGACCCGAAAGTTTAATGCTGATATAAATAAGCGGAACTGTATATAAATTAGTTGGAACCAAATAGTTGGACCTTTTGGGACTTCTGTGCCGTTTGAGCGATGCATGTGAAAAGAATGATATTAGGTGCCCTTCTAACTTTGGATCAAAGTTGACTTGATTATAAAATTATAATGATAAAATTAGCATTCCTTACAGAAGATGACTTTTGAGGTAACTAGATTTAAATTGTGATGCAACAACATTAAGATAAACTAGAATTAGAGATTTGTATACATAAATTTCAATTTCTGTAACATAGGAGATATATTTTAAAAAATTTGTAGCATAGAAGATATATTTTACAATTTTTGTTGCATAGGAGATATATTTTACAATTTTTGTAGCATAGGAGATATATTTTACAATTTCTGTAACATAGGAGAAATGTTATAAAATTTTTGTAGCATAGAAGATATATTTTACAATTTTTGGATTATATAGGAGATATATTTTACAATTTTTGTAGCAATGAAAGATATATTTTACAATTTTTGTAGCATAGGAGATATATTTTACAATTTTTGTAGCATAGGAGATATATTTTACAATTTTTGTAGCATTGAAAGATATATTTTACAATTTTTGTAGCATAGACGTTATATTTTACATTTTTGTTGCATAGGAGATATATTTTACAATTTCTATAACATAGGAGATATAATTTACAATTTTTATAACGTTGGACTGTAACTTACCTTTTATTTAATTCGGTTTTTTTTTTCATTCCATAAATACGCTAATACGCCTGGCCGCCATTTTGATGACGTAATCTCGTAACACACTCAACACCGTTAACTTTATATATAAGTATTTAATGTGGCTTTGTTAGCTGTTTTTTTAGTTGACGATAACGTCACATGGTGATTAAACTGACAAGATTCATGCGTATTAGAAATTTGCAGAGATTTATACTTTAATATTTAATACTAAATAAATAAATAATTATATATAATTTAGTATATATTAATTTACATGATTTTATGATTCCATTGACCGGTAATTGTATTTTGTTGTTTTGAATTATGGATTATGAATAAAAATAAATACAATGATTATTTAATTACTCGTATATTGGAAGAATTATTGTTTGATTTTAGACGCTTTTTAGATTTGCACACCGCTTGTTGGTTGAATATGTGAACATTATTTTTTTCAAATTTACACCAACTTATATATACTTAACCATATTCAACAAATAAATTATTTTCAACTTGAAATGTCTGACATGAAATAAATGAATAAATAAACAAAAAGCAACGCAAGCACTTTATTCTATCATACAGATTTGGAATTATTTCTTTACGAAAAACAATTTTACATACGTATCCCTTTTGAATATTACATACACATATAATTTACAGTTTTCAAGTATTTAATTGCAATCTGTTTGTGTACTATATCAAATATAAATATATAAATAATATTCTTTGTTTTTCTTCAGTATAGTAATTTTATAAATTTTATCATACTCTTCTATACTAACAAACAACTATTGGGCTTTAAGAAGGCTTAACTCGGCGTGCTATGAAAACGTTAATGTAAAAGTTTTACTATATGAGTATATGAATCACGAAAAGGAAAATGGAATATTTTATTAAGTCGACTAAGTTTAAACTTTCGTCCTCTCTGCAACATGAACAAACCATATACTTAGAGTAGAGCACACGTTTCACAATAATTATTGTTGTATATTCACATATTTTTATTCTAGATCATAATTCTATATGGAAAAGGAAATATATATATTTTGATTAGCCAGTTATAACAACAATTATGTTAATACCACCTGGTGCCCGCGACTTCGTCCGCGTTGAACGATGAAAGGTACCCTATGTCCTTTCTGGTGTTCCAGACAACGTGTATGCAAAATTTCATGGTGATCGGTTCAGTAGTTTTTGCGTGAAAGAGTTACAAACATCCATACATTTATAATATTAAGTACGGAATAGTACGGATGTGGTTTCATAAATTCATGTACAGTATTGTACAGTCACGTACAGAAGTCAGTCATGTACAGAAACAACCAAAAAAGGAACAAAAGTATAATCGATTACATAAATGTTTATCTACATAACTTAGTTTTGTGTAGTGAACTTGTGCAAGTATTATTGATCCATATTCATAGAGTAGCCATGAAATTTTAAATTTGTCTTAAAACATTTTATAAAAACACTACCTTAGAGAAATATAAAAACACTACCTTACGTGTATGCAAAATTTCATGGTGATCGCTTCAGTAGTTTTTGCGTGAAAGAGTTACAAACATCCATACATCCAAACATACTTTCGCATTTATAATATTGAAAGTACGGAGGATAGTACGGATTATTTCAGGTAAACATTCGCAAGTGACATCCGGTACAGAGCCATGTATCTGTGGAGCCACGTTAAATGATCGATAGCTCACATTGATTATATACTCAATGGTCCTCTCATTGGGCGTGAGACGTAAGACACAAACTTCATACTATTCAACAACTGGTATCAAGCTAACAAGGTATGAATCACAAAAATCTATACAGATTTTTTCGTATAGAACAAAGAAACGACATTATAAGTTTAATATTACCAATTTCTTCATTTCATATTGTCAAAACAATTAGATTGACAAATTAGTCAAAACACAAATTAAAATAGTATACATTAAAAAGTATTTTACCTACGAGATAAAATATTAAATTAATACATTATTCACATTATATTTACACAAATTTATATTATTAGCTTTACATATATGCCTTCCATTTCGCACAGATGCAATTTTTTCTACTAACTATGTACAAAAACCTTCCTCGTTTAAGCTCTTTCTATTGGTGAAGAATGTATCAAAATCCGTTGGGTTGTTTAGGACAAACAGAGGCGGACTGCGATTTTATTTTATATTTTCTTACATATTACCTCCCTGCTTCAAACGGGATGCATTTTTTTATATGTAATACACAAACCTTCCTCGTTTATCCTTCTTTCCATAAGTGAAAACCTAATTAAAATCCGTTGGATGGTTTACAAGTAGTAGCGGAGAAACAGACAGACGTGGACAGTTTCGACGAGTCAATTTCAGAATTCAGAATTTTTATAAATGTTAAGGTCAGCAGACGGGCTGACTGTCCACTTTATCATAGGTGGCTACCGGTGTCTATAACACAAGTAACCCCACAGTTGCTGCAAGTGCGCTGCCGACAACAGTAGGATTAAGGATAGGGGATTGGGCTCTGGGATCAATTACCCATGACTCGTACCACCGTTAAAATAAAATGCTATTATTTCACAATGGTCTTCTGTAATGGGTTGCGACGTGCCCTTTTTTGCGTGGAAAAGATCCCCACCGACCACAGGGAGACATAACCCATGTGGGACTTCTACACACTAAAAACCCACGGTGTTTTCTCTCGCCGTCTATGGGCCCGAGTTAAGGAATGTTAAGGCACGCTACCTTCTCTCTCCGCCAGACGAGGTCCACACGCTTGCGGGCTCCGCGTCGATTAGGCGCGGAGTATGTCGGCACGTCTCCCTCCGTTGCCCGGTGTTGTGATGACGGCGGACGAAAATGCAGCGTGCCCTGACACTACTTTTTTGGGTTTATAGGCGACGATAGCCATCTATCATCAATCATTATCGTATTACTTCTTGGACCATACACTAAAACTACTACAATACTGCAGTTGTGATTATGAGGCGAATGTGCAAGTGAATTTGCATTTGCTACAGCCCAGACACATCTCTGTGACAGACGCGAAGGACTTCCGCTAAACAAATACAAACAAACACACAGTGATATTTTGCAAACAAGCAATTTGTTATATAATTAGTGAGCCCGTCGGTTATGTTCCAGTTACGGTTTTTCATAAAGCAGTTATAACGGTACGAGCGATACTTTGTGTACTTAGCGGGCCAACGATTTCACGCACCAGTGGATCCTGAATTTTTAATAACCGATGTAAAGTAAAATGATGAGTATACTTTTTTAATTGCTTTAACTTAATTGGTACACTTGAATGTTAATTGCTGCACTTCTAAGCTGATGTACTTGGTACATCAGTTAGACAAAGTAAGGGGACGTTCAAGTATTACGTAACGCAATTTAAGGGGGTTCGAATAACGCGTTACGTAACATTGTTTTTTTTTTATTTAAACAAAAAACTACCTAGTTAATTAAAATTATGTTTTACAGGGAATCCCTCTAGTGTATTGTGCGTCATTTTCATTATGTTTTCCCAAGTTGGCAACCCTTTTCGTTTGTAAAAATAGTCACTTGGTTGTTACGTAACTTTTAGGGATGGGGAGAAAGGGTACAGAAAAACGTTACAAAAATCTTCAAAAATTGTGTTACGTAATACTTGAACTCTCCCTAAGTTGGTACTTTATGCTTAGTTACACAAATGAAAAATAAAATAAGGGTTTCAAACTTGACTAGCTTTTTCTCGTGACGTCGTCCGGGTATCTTTGTGAAATATTGCTTATGTGTTACGATGATGTATTAACTACACTGGACCGCAAAGAAGAAGGGTCTATTAGAAAATCTTCAATATCTTCAAAAGTACCTGACCTAGCTTTATGAAATAAAGGACTAAATTACAGCTAATCTAAATAAATTTTATTTTTATTTAAGCACATTAAAATATTCTTTAATTTAGTCTTTATTTCATTTATAGCTAGGTCAGATACTTTTAAAGATATTGAAGATTTTCTAACCGACCCTTTTTCTTTGCGGTCCAGTGTATGTTTCCTATAAGTTTTCATTAGAATCCGTTCAATAGTTTTTATATAAAAAGCGCAGCTTGGACGTCCACCCACAAGGTGGACAGACGACCTGGTGGTGGATCCAAACGTCGACGGTGGATCCAGGCTGTTTCTGATCAGTATTATTTGAAAATTATGGAGGAGGATTAAGTCCAGTCGTGGACATCCTGCGGCTGAGATAATGATGATGATGTAAAAGTGTAACAAACATCCTTAGATGTTGTTAGGTTAAACAATAAAACACGCCCAATGTTTCTTTGCGGAGTACATTGTAATCTCAACAATCACTTTTTTATTTATATTTATATTTGATATAATACACAAACAGATTGCAATTAAATACTTGAAAACTATAAATTACATATGTATGGATAATTATCTAAATTGCACTCCTAAACAGTATACTTAACAGTATGTTTAATTTAACTTAACTACTAATGGTCTTAAATACTGCAACCTTTTTGTCAACGTCCGTGTTCACAGCCATCCACGTAATGGCCGCCCTACATTTTTGCTCTCCCCTCTCCATGATCAAATGGTCGCTCCAGTGCTGCCACTTCAGCGGCAGAGTGTTGCCATTTACAAAATTATTATATTAATTATCAACTGTTTATGCCTTTTCCCTCTAAGCTTTTATTTAACAATTAAATTCTGATTTCCTTTGATCATTTAGTTAGGTGTTGCTAACAGATGTTACATCTACTCATAAACTTTAAAGTGTACGAATTTTTGTCAGCTACTTCATCTGTGTATATTTATAAATTTATAGCTTATGTCTTATTCTGATATGATTACAAGCTACTAGCTGTTGTACGTGACTTCGCCCGTTTATTTTATAGCCTATGCTACTCTCTGATAATGTAGCTTTCTAGTTATACTACTTAATAATAATAATAATAGTTATACTACTTAGTTAAAAGATAATTTTTAAAATCGGTCCATTAGTTTTTGAATTTATTCATTACGAACATATAAATCTTCTCTCTTTATAATATTAGTATAGATGTAGATGTAGATATATTATTGTAAAGTTTTTTCAAATTTCATTCAGTAGTTTTAGCCTGAAAGCAGTAGTTCAATTGGACTGCCACACTTTATAATATTTTAAAAAAATTATAGAACGATCTATTTTTGCAAGTGATATTGTTTGTGTTCTGAATCTGAATAGATATAATTTGTTTTTGCTTACAAAGCTTACTATTTCAAAGCGCACAAATCCTCATTTGCATTTTATAAATCAAAATATTTCCGCCTGATGTCGCAATAAGCTTTTATCTGGAAATTTTTAATTGTTTAATTAAAATCATTCGCTCAAATAAAACGTTAACTGAATATCTGCCAATGACCAAACAACCTTTTTGCAGTCAAATTAAATACAGAAATGTTGTTCGCCTAAATTTCGAACAGTTCATCATCGGATACATATATTTAGTATACATAAATAAAGAATGAAAGTGTATATTGAGCTATAATTTATTTTTTGTCCATATTAATATTATAAATGAGGAAAGTAACTGTCTGTCTTTCCGTTACCTTTCACGCCTTATTTACTTCACCGATCATCATGAAATTTTGCATACACATTGTCAGGGATATATGAAAGGACATAGGGTACCTTTCATCCACATAAAAAGTACTGTTCCATTGGAATTATCTAAAATAAAATTGTTATGTATATTGCTTATATATTTTTTAATTTTCAAAATTTATTTTGAAAATTTTACAGTAATACAATTTATGGGTCAGCATAACACATAAATTTATTTGTTAACGACATTTTTAGACACGAACACAATTCTATTTCTTCTTTGTCTTTCTATTATATTTCTTAATTAATTTATATAATTTATAAATATTTTTATTCCTTCCATACTTTTATACTCGAGTTATCCTGAAAAAGTTTCATGATATTTTTGTAATCAACAAAATAGGGAAACATATTATTACACAGTTTGCTATTTTGTTTGTTATAAACAGGAAAAATGGGACTAATAAATAATATGAATCCATATATCGGTATGTACTTGTACAAAACATTTATGTAACTTAGAAAATGGCTATTATTGAACCTCAAACTGTTATTATTCTGATTGGATGCGTGTTCACTAAATGGTATTCTTACCCTCTCAACCACAACTTTAGTTCGTGAAGATTTTCTTTTTTCATTTCCTCAATATGTACACTCGCGTAAACAATTGTCTATAAAGTAGGTTGTCAGTTGCAGCGTTCACTGTGTATGAGCGGTCGAATGAGCGGTTACTTAATCCGCCTCTTCTGTGAAAATTACTCCTAAAGTTTAACTTAATAAGCATGGAATACAAAAGTAAATTCGCTTAACTGTTTCATTTACTTACTAACTGGACCGACAGATGCAGTTCTGTTAAAAACTATTGGACTGCAGCAAATGGTAATGTGGATGACATCTATGATTGAAACGTTTGGATTGTCAGCAGGAAATTTGGATTGTAAAAAGAAAAATTGGGTATTTACGTTTTTCCGGACATTAATTCTAATTTAGCTCCTTGGACTTAAATGAATTATTAATCGCTTACGTTAGGAAATTACATCTAGAGATCTATATCACGTTGATCTGCAGCCTTATTAGGTTTATGAGTGGATGTAGTACGCTACACTTAGCTTTTCATGGTATCCACTCGAGAAATTTCTGACCCCTAAAGTCTTAAAGGGTTACATAAGTAAGAATGTCCTTTTGAAATTTCGTATTTTTTTAAAACCAATAAATACTTATGTGAAATTCTCAAACAGAGAAACGATCTGAATGAGGCTGAAATATCTATCAACGATAAAGACTATCAACGAGCAACCAATATAAAAGCAAGAAGTTGTTTTCAGAAACAGTTAATTCAAAATAAAAAAATTGTGTGTGTCAGCTCCGATGCACATAAATACATAGATTAGTAAATGAGGGGTAAGTGAATACATTTTGTTAGCTTTATTAGTTTGTTAATTTTCTCAATTCACAAATAAATATCAATGGATAATATTTATATTTATTATTTATTTATATAAATATAAATATATTATACGTATTATATTACATTAATATGTATTGAAGCATATTATATAGCCTGTAACGCGTAACGTGTCACATGTGACATTTGATATTCCCATAAATTTTCATACCTCTGGCTTATATTATATGAAAATCGATTCTTAAGGAGTAAACTCTAAAAAAAATACTATCATATTATTATTTTCCTCCCACGCGAACAAACTGACTCAACCCTTAGGAGAATCTTCAATTTCCCTTTTTCCAATATATATTATTGAATTGCTTTCGAAATATAAGGAAGCACTTAGATCATGTGTGAAATTATGTTTGAGAGACAGCAGTCAGACTGACTGTTCACTTGGTAGTAAGTGCTAACTATCTCCTGGTAACAAGCAACACTAGTGGGAATCCAGTGACTCTCTATAGGGAAAAAAGTCGACGATGTGACCTCATTTATTATTAGAATTATTATTCTTATTAGAAGGAGCGTATAAAATCATATCGCACGATAAAATATATAAATAATATACAAATAAATGAGGTAGATAGGTAGACTCGTAGATATTCTAGATATATTTAACTCAAATTAAAAAAAAAAAAATTTTTTTTACTTATTTATACATATTAAACATAATATATGTAGATAATCAAAATTATATGTATAATTATTTTATACATTTAATATTTATACATATTATTATTATTCAATAAAAAGTAACAATTAATCATCGTCATCATTTTCACCCGAATTTGCAAATGAAAAATTCAAATCATCTCTGTTGTCTGTAGTATTAATTTTAAGATATATAAAAATCGTTTAAATTAAAAAAAAAATGCTTTAAAATAGTTATGTATTGAGTGGAATTCACAATATATTTTCAAGTAATATATGTTCGTAGACAGAGGTACCATTGAAAGGAGTTTCTTTGTCGCTTTTCCCTCCAGCTGGCTTTCGACGAACTATTCACTTTGTTTGACTTATTGAATAGTAACATTGATTTTTATCAGACAAAAAGCGAGTAGAGGCCGAACTGAAACGTTGCTTTTCATTGATTCTAACAGAAAATAGCGTTTCTCCATAGCGAGTTTCGTGGAAATTGATTTACATTGGCGAGCGCTGTAAAACTTGACTTTCGGCCCTTGAATACAAATCTTCATTTAATTTTAAAATCAGGCCACAGAGCAAGCGGCAAATATAGGCTACCGTCGCCTATTAATGCAAGCAACGCCATAGGTGTTGCAAGTGTTCAACCTTAACAGTATTAAGGGTGGGCATTAGGAAGGTATTGGGAAAATGGCACCGAAACATAACAGCACATATGCTGTTATTTCACGGTGGTCTTCTGTAAGGTACTGGTTACTGCCACCAGACAGGCTGTCATGCAGTGTGCCCTGCCACTGCTATTGCTCGAATAAGCCTGTTGCAAGTGTTCAACCTACCTTAACAGTATTAAGGATGGGCATTAGGAAGGTATTAGGAAAATGGCACCGAAACATAACAGTACATATGCTGTTATTTCACGGTGGTCTTCTGTAAAGTACTGGTTACTGCCACCAGACAGGCTGTCATGCAGTGTGCCCTGCCACTGCTATTGCTCGAATAAGCCTGTTGCAAGTGTTCAACCGACCTTAACAGTATTAAGGATGGGCATTAGGAAGGTATTAGGAAAATGGCACCGAAACATAACAGCACATATGCTGTTATTTCACGGTGGTCTTCTGTAAAGTACTGGTTACTGCCACCAGACAGGCTGTCATGCAGTGTGCCCTGCCACTGCTATTGCTCGAATAAGTCTGTTGCAAGTGTTCAACCGACCTTAACAGTATTAAGGATGGGCATTAGGAAGGTATTAGGGAAATGGCACCGAAACATAACAGCACATATGCTGTTATTTCACGGTGGTCTCCTGTAAGGTGCTGGTTACTGCCACCAGACTGGCTGTCGTGCAGTGTGCCCTGCCACTGCTATTGCTCGAATAAGCCTGTTGCAAGTGTTCAACCGACCATAACAGTATTAAGGATGGGCATTAGGAAGGTATTAAGGAAATGGCACCGAAACATAACAGCACATATGCTGTTATTTCACGGTGGTCTTCTGTAAGGTACTGGTTACTGCCACCAGACAGGCTGACATGCAGTGTGCCCTGCCACTGCTATTGCTCGAATAAGCCTGTTGCAAGTGTTCAACCGACCTTAACAGTATTAAGGATGGGCATTAGGAAGGTATTAGGAAAATGGCACCGAAACATAACAGCACATATTATGCTGTTATTTCACGGTGGTCTTCTGTAAGGTGCTGGTTACTGACACCAGACTGGCTGTCATGCAGTGTGCCCTGCCACTGTTATTGCTCGAATAAACCTGTTCTGCAGTGCTAACACAAAGTTAGGTACTTAGAAGACGTACATTTTATGGCTCCAAAGATTTCCGAGATCCGCTAAATAGTAAAATTAACAGTCGCGTGACAACCGACAACCCACAAGCTGCATTTCAATTTTACGTGAACCAAATAGAAATTTACATTGCAAAATTATACACTAATATCTAATAAACTAAGACATTGTGTAGTTAACGCATAGACCGAGTTATTTGGGCATAAGCAATCCTTATATGAAGCAATATACTTCATAAAATTTCACCACTGTTTTGCATTAAATCTTTTTTTTTGTGCCGCAATGCGAGTGAGCAGCCCTAAAGTTTTTTTCTTTTTTTTTTTCTTTATCGTATTAGTAATATATATTCATATCTATTACTAATATTATAAATGGGAACGTATGTTTGGATGTATGGATGTTTGTAACTCTCACCATGAAATTTTGCATACACGTTGTCTGGGACACCAGAAAGGACATAGGGTACCTTTCATCCAGAAAAAAAGTACTGTTCCCGAGGGATAAATAAAAAATAAAAAAATAACGCCTGGCCAAAGTGTTATAGCAACACGAAGTCAAGCGTTATATTGCTTTTTTTAAATTTTCAACGCGGACGAAGTCGCATGCAACAGCTAGTTTCATAATATGTATACATATAGAATACATCGATACAAATATAAAGAAGTAGGTAAGTGTTAATACGAGTAAGAAAGCAATTTCCATTAAAAGATTCTATTTTCTTTCTCTCTTTACCGAGCTACCGTCAGCAAATAAATAGGAACATATATTATTCTAAAAACAGAACAATTAGTGGCTGAAAATAGAGAAAATCTACTCGTTTTAAACGAAAGCAATTTCCACTCGAATTGCAAAATAATTATCGCCCACATATCCCCAACAGACACAAATGCGCTGGTCTATTGAATTACGGAAATGTGTCGCCACACAGTTGCGTTTGCATTCGAAACGTTATTGTTACCTGAGGGATTTTAGAAATACAACATACCTATCTACCTACATGTACGTAGCCATTCAATACTCATATCCCATGCAAAGCCATATGAAACAAATACACAAGTTTCATAGAAATCTGTGCAAATTCTGTCTAATTAAATACTTGGTGAACACATTGCTGAAACTATGTCCCGCGATTTCACCTGCCGTTTTATTTACAACCTGCAAAACAAATTTAAGAAATAAATTACACGTGAAAAATACATTATTGTTATTTTAAAAGAGTTCATTAACAAAAGAATTACAGTAAATAACATCCATAGATCACTTGTTCAAATCGCGCTCAAAGGACTAATTTCCTCGTAAAACTCAATTTCTTGTGACACAGCCAAACTTCTTCTAGAATCGGGTTAGAAAATGCAAAAATATTTATTTAAATTCAACCAAGCGTTCAACCAAACAAATGACCTCTTCAGGTTTATTGTAATACCAATATATTAGTATAGATAATAATGGTAAAACCTGATATTTGCGGATGTTCTGCGGATGATTTGCAAACGCTGAAACCGAGAGGAAGAAGAAGTTCCTGGATTTGTCTCACAAGATCGTCGACATGTGGTATGTCTCGTCTCCAGAAACTACACCCTTCATTTTGGTTTTTGGAAGTGGAAACCAGTAAAGTTGAAAAATAAAATATTTTATACTCGTATATACTAAAAAAGACAGATTATAAAATTTAATGTATGTGTTCCCAAACTATACATATATTACTGTACCCAAACCCAAATATTTTATTCTTCCCAAACTATTCTTGAGTTGGGTTCGGGACCCTTCAGAGCGCTGAAGGAATAACTACATTTACTCAACTAAGTTCAGCTTTTGTCCATAGAAAACAGCAAATTTGTATGGATGTGCTGAAGGGGAGGTGAATTGCGCTGAATAAATGCAGTTTACTCCATTAGGCTAACCTCAATCACTTGACCAACAAACTTGACGAGAAGAACGACTGCGTAACACATTTGATCAATCTTTAATCAAGATCACTGATCAAATTCAAGTGCAGAGTTTACTGCACCTATTGAGATCGTTGTTGTTCTTTAACCGGCTTACCATCACATACATTTGCTTACGTAAGCTTTCTGTTTTAACCATAAATTCTGTTCGCTAGTACGTTCAAAGGAAAGCGCTCTCCATAATCGGATAGACCCTGCACATTGATTAGGTTTAGTCGTTCGTAACAGAATTCGCTTCAATGAAAATGTAGGTACAATGGATAGCCTACATCGCGTACCTATTATGTGTATACGAGTATTATTACAAAATGTAACTTAAACAACGGGTTGTGACAGCGGTTAAGTTTTGTCTACAAGCACTGGTATAGTTTATTAATGTTGGCCATTCAAGATTCAAGATTCAATTTTTATTTGACTGTCAAAATGTAAAAAATTAGGACGTAGTTGTTTTGTGAGCATATTATTTTCTGTTTTTTTTTTTTTTTTTTTTTTTTTTCTATAAAAACAATAAGTTTTTTTAACCCTTATCCTTAATCCTACAATTGTTGGCAGTCCAATTGTAGTAGTACCTGTCGGCGTTACTTGAGAAAGGTGACGAATAGCCACCAACTATCTAGTGTGCTAGCCTGTCTCGACGAGTTTTATATAAAAAAAAAAAAACTGACAAAACGGGAGAGTTAGCTAATTTTCATTTGTGTGTATATAAATTTGATATTATATCTTAATATATAAAAATTATGTGTCACACGTTCCACCGCGATGAACTCCTAAACTACTGACCCGATTTTGATTAAACTTTGTAACTATATGTAATTTGGTCCAACTTAAAAGATATGATAGTTTTTATTTTAAACCCGGACGAAGCCGGGAGCGGGCCACTATACTTATATTATATATATATATATATACTTATATTATACTTATATATACTTATATTATAAAAAGAAACTACGTCTATGTATTTCGAATTATAGCGAAGTATTTTTCGCTTGCAATGCCGTTTCTCTCTGGCCCAGAATGTAAAATGTCGCCTTTGGTATTTTTATAGAAGGTAGGTTTGATTTTAATTCGACATCGACCGCTCGCCCAACACGACATAAATAAACCACGACCCAACTGTGTGTTACACCTGCCTTCGTTGGTGTGAGTACACACGCCAGTGAAAACTGACTCTGACATTGTTTTTTTTAATATGACATGCATTAACAGAACCAAATGCCTTCTGAATATAATTTTACTTTCTTTAGTAATTTTTTTTTTTGTATAAATTTTTTTTTTCTTTTTCTTATTATTATTATTTTTTTTTAATTAATAAATAAATGTAAAAATATAATTTTTATGATTCTTTAGGCCTAAGTATTTGTATATAATCTATAATATATATTTTTTTTTAAATTATGGCTGTATGTTAATCTAAATGTAAATAAAAAATAAAAATAAAATAAATATGGGTATGTTTTTTATATTTATAGGTTTTATTTTAATATTAATTATTTTATTTTTGAAAATTTTCTTTGTTTTTGAAGTATTTATGTATTATGTTTTGTTTAGTAAGTGCGTAACCTCACCATCGGCTCTAACGGAAGACGAGCGCAGGTTTTTTGCAACCTGCATTATGCTGAGTTGGAGTTGGACTATATGTTACCTTAAGTATGTTTTAAATGTCCTATGCTACAAAAAAAATTCTTATTCTATTCAAATTTGTCTCCTATTTTTATAAAGAATTTAATTTTTACTTTATTGAAAGCCCTTTTGATGTATTTTTGTAGGTACTTTATGTTTTGGTGAGTAAGTAATGGATGCCAGAGAGCATTTCCCTAACACCGTCTAATCCCTTATCATTAACCTTACTAATATTTTCAGCCCACTTAAAGCACATGTGGCGTTGCTTGTGTTAATGGGAAACAGTAACCACCCTGCCATCAAGCGGATCGCCTGTCTGACGTATCCGTACTAATATTATAAATGAGAAAGTATGTTTGGATGTATGGATGTTTGTAACTCTTTCACGCTAAAACTACTGAACCGATCACCATGAAATTTTGCATACACGTTGTCTGGGACACAAGAAAGGAAATAGGGTACCTTTCATCGTTCAACGCGGACGAAGTCGCGGGCACAAACTAGTTTTACATAAAAATGTAATTTAAAAGGAAAATACAAAGTTACAACAGCTAACAATTTAAAAATTCAGCTAGTACGGGTGTGCACTCGATCGATCGGCTCATTATGGCCGCATCTGTAATCACACACATTTACTACCGTACTGCAGAACCCTACATTAGACTTTATCCGGGCTATTTTACCGAAAGCGCAGCCATTATGCAGACTTGTGCTCGACTAAGCTAAATCCTAAATCTTCGGTCTTATTCGACATAAAAATTGAATCTGTAGATATCCAATTTTGAATGTTCTTTTGAGACTTTTTTGAGGATTATGTGTGTCTTTTGGTTATTTCACGTACTTTTTGGATAATGCTTTGATACCTTGGATTCTAACTGGACAGAAGATTGACCTGTGATTGTGAATAATGCGGAAATCCATAAAGCGCTAAATGTCAAAACAGTTAAGGAGGAGAACAAACCTGTAAATACAAAAAAAATCGTCCAAACGAACTAGCCACACAACTCATCATGATCACCTATGACAAACGCCTAAAACGCCACAATATCCAAGGTCTGGATGATAGGTGGTGAAAACTAAGTGGCATCTCCTGCTGGGGAGAGCCTCAAAAAGACAGAAAAACACACAACAGATTGTAAATGAAAACGCAAAAAAAATGCTAATGGCGGTAGTGTCGTCGTGGGATAGAGGGGTAATCTCAAGAAATTTTTTTTATATTAAAACAAAGTTATATTGGTACGTTATCGACTAATATTCAAATATTATGTCCACCAAATGTCACTTCTTACAAAACTCTCCTACTAATTACTCTCAACTCTGTCTTTAGCTACAGTATTTCGTTGTTTGCGTTGACATTTCCAAAGGCATTGTGTCCTCGCGAGGAATATTGATGAAGAAAAATTCCAATTGTTTTAGGGGTCCGTGTCCAATTTCTTTGAAAACTTATTTTTGGAGTTTACTTCTTAAGATTTGCATATACACACACACATATATATATATATTGATTTTACTCCCATAATATAATAAGTCCGTGAATGAAAATTTTATGGGAGTAAAATCAAAATTGTCACACGAACGCGTTATGTTATGCGTTATAGTTACATTTCGAATTGTGAAAATTTAAATTTTATAATCGTTCGTAAGGAGTAAACTCCACTCGTGTGTCGGAGCTGACACACACAAATATTTTATTTATAACTAGCTGGTGCTCGCGACTTCGTCCGCGTTGAAAAGTTTAAAAAAAGCAATATAACGCTTGACCTCGTGTTTGTTATAAACACTTTGGCGAGGTGTTAGTTTTTTATTTTTTATTTATCCCTCGGGAATAGTCCTTTTTTCTGGATGAGAGGTACCCTATGTCCTTTCTGGTGTCCCAGACAACGTGTATGCAAAATTTCATGGTGATCGATTCAGTAGTTTTTACGTGAAAGAGTTACAAACATCCAAACATACTTTCGCATTTATAATATTAGTACGGATGTTTGTTTTGTATAATATACGGAATCGAAGTCGGCAATAACTCAACCACGCTTCATCAATTTTATCTGCGTTCTAATATTTCTTTTGCTGCAGACGTTTTCTTCTAACAATGGCCTTTCGATGTATTGACTAAACAACAACTGGACCAACTGTAATTCCAAGAAATGTTGATAATATACGACCTCTAATATAACTTAAATAATTTTCAGAGAATGTATCTTATTATTATCATCATAGTTATTAAGCATGGATAAATTGTTGGAGCGTGTTAAGTGTACATTGTAAACAAATCTGTACAAGCGGAGCTTCTTATCAGAAAAAAACTGTAGCGAAATAAAGTGTTCATTTATCTATAACTTTACAAACCTAATATATCTATAACTTACACAGTAAAAGCTGTGATCGACTACCTAAACAAATAGGTAAAAAAAAATCATATAATTTGCCAAACTTTTTTATTTTAATTAAGAAAAAATATTTATTTTTACCGTGTAGAGTAAAAATAAATATTTTTTTCAGGAATTTCAGGAATACAGAATTATGAAGTTTTCCCTAAGAAACGTGTTCTAGATAAAAAAAAAGTTTGCTTTTAATATATAAATAAAATTTAAAATGTATAAATGAAAAACTTTAGATATAATCTTGAGATTAAAAAAAAAGTTATTATACTTTTATTCTTTAAACGATTTGTTTTATTGAGTAAGTACCAACAAAACAAATTTTTGCATGTAAAACATGCGAAAATATATTTTTTAATAGAGTTCTCTAATTTCCGATTATATTAAACATTAATTAACAAAAATTATATTGGACGGTTCCAAAATCTATACAAATACTATAAAGAGAAAAGATTTGTATTTTTGTTTGTAAATTGTAATGAATAAACGAAAAAACTACTGGACCGATTTAAAAAAATCTTTCATTATCAGCGAGTTACATAGGCTATTATTATAAAGTTACGCAGACGAAGTCGCGTACAAAAGCTAGTATTAAATAAACCAGCTGTGCGGCTTAGTCCACGTGGAATTGAAATTGTTCCTAATTTAGTTTGAAGGCTAGAAAAGTTTATATCTACATATGGCCTTGTCGGGGAACAAACTCTGGATTCCTGAGACAGAGCGTTATAAGACAAGCATCTAAACCATTCGACCAAGGGTAGTCTGATCTATAAAGATAATTTAAAAAATAACAAATATAGCCTTTGGTGATGTGTGTGTGACAGAGAGCAGCACACACACATCATAATCAGAGGTAAAGGGGAAGGAAATAGTACGTCGTCAGCACAATAGGGCATCGATCGGTAACAGGTGTTCCAAGTCTAATGCCCACACTGCACCCAATGTTGTTTTGATTAGAACACATCTGCTGAATTTATTACCTCACGTGTAGTACGTGAGGTATATTATAATATTTGAAAAGAAATCTTCCCAAATTTACCTCTTCTACCTGACAGCCTGACACCTTTCATGCCTGTCAACCAAGCTATGGTAAATTTACTATGACACGTTTGGTCTAGTGGCTAGTAACCCTAGCTGTTAACCAAACGGTCGCTGGTTCGAATCCCGCTAGGGGGGCAAATGTTTATGTGTTAACATTTTACCTTTGTACCTGAGTCATTGATGTTTTTTATTTATAATATGTATGTATTTACAAAAAAAAGTAATCTATGTAGTATATCAACTGCCTAGATGGTGCTGTGTGGAATGTGTGAGGATATTTAGGATATTTATTATTATTATTATTTACTATCCTAAGGGCCTCTTTCACCAACTACAAGTAAAGTGTTGATTAGTTACTTTTAAAAATAATTTTATGTTTTATTAAATTATCCTGAAAAAACATTAGGTTCCTGTGGGATTTTAGTTAGTAGTTAGTAATATTATCTATAAATGCGAAAGTATGTATGTTTGTTACTTAATTAACAGAGTTTTTGTGCAAAAATTTGAATACATTTCGTCGACTAATAAAGTCTTGTTGTATATTTACATTTTAGTTGTAAGGATAAGTATTCAATTTAGTTTTATGTTTATTCATTTAAATATTTATTTAATTGGAAAATTACCACGATCTCCATTTGAAGAAAAAAATACCATAACTGAACTCTAAATCCCTTAACATAATACGAATATACATTTTTCTTAAAGGAAAACATACATCGGTGAAGGAGTAAGGCTACGCTTTAAAAAGAAAGCTAGAAAGCTAAAAGAACTTTGAGAAACTTAACTTATGTGAGATGCTTCAGGGTTCCTGTTTATAAAATAAGAATTTCATCCAACTGGATAAGGAAATAATTGCCTTCAGGAAAATAACGTGAAGACTAATTGACTAGAAAAATTATAAATACATACTTTTAAGTCTTGTGAAAAGTTCTGGATTTTCAGCAGTACCGTCTCTCTTCCTTATCAGCAACAAGTGCTATTATCACTAAATTCTTATCAATCATTTTAACAAAACCGACTTCGGAGTAATGAACCGTTGATTGAAAGAGAACGTCTGTTTTGGCACGACACGCATGCGTGCCGCGACGTAACACAACGTGACACGACACGACACGACACGACACAACGTGACACGACACGACACGACACGACACGACACGACACGACACGACACGACACGACACGACACGACACGACACGACACGACACGACACGACACGACGTGCCGTAGCATGCCTTGCCTTGCTCTAGCGTAACGTGCCTTGCCCACTGCCAATGTCAGTCAGTGAGAGACAGACTTACTAATATGTATAAGCCCATTCACTGTGTATTTACATCATAGATACCGATGAAACATTCAGCTATTCTTTAATTTTATACTCGTAAATATAAATTATAGGTTTTTTTTTATTTTAACTATTTTATTTTTGAAAATTTTCTTTGTTTTTGAAGTTTTTATTTATTATGTTTTGTTTAGTAACTGCGTAACCTTACCATCGGTTCTAACGGAAGACGAGCGCAGGTTTTTGCAACCTGCATTATGCTGAGTTGAAGTTGGACTATATGTTACTTATGTATGTTTTAAATGTCCTTTGCTACAAAAAAATCTTATTCAATTCTATTCTTTTCCATTCTTGTCCATTCTATTCCATTCTATTCCGTTCTATTCCGTTCTATTCCATTCTATTCCGTTCTATTCCATTCTTTTCCATTCTATTCCATTCTATTCCATTCTATTCCATTCTATTCCATTCTATTCCGTTCTATTCCATTCTATTCCGTTCTCTTCCATTCTATTCCATTCTATTCCATTCTATTCCCTTCTATTCCATTATATTCCATTCTATTCCATTCTATTCCGTTCTATTCCATTCTATTCCGTTCTCTTCCATTCTATTCCATTCTATTCCATTCTATTCCATTCTATTCCATTCTATTCCGTTCTATTCCTCTTCTATTCCGTTCTATTCCGTTCTATTCCATTCCATTCTATTCGTCAAACATAATTATACTTGACAACATCGTGAAAGATTGTGTACGACACAAATTAAAAGAATCTGTACTAAGCGAACGAACTATAGGGACTCGGTGTAATCCGTCTGTCCGTGTGTAACTTGTCGGTATATATTAGCGAAACAGTTCCATAGAGACTCGGTTACGTGTTAACTGCTAATTGGAACAGTTCCCGGGTAACTGTTACATCGTGTTCTGTCCTTTGCGAACGTGTTGCTTTTTGTTGCAACTACTCGAGACTTGTTACAATGTTTTGTGGAGATTTTTCATTGTTATAAGATAAAAAGGTTTATTTTTAATTAATCCCGAGATTATTTATGATACCTCTTATTGCCTATAAAGTTCTCTTGTAGCAAAATTTAAGTAGCCTTAAGGTCAAATTTAGTGATATTTAAGGTTGAAATTTTTACATAAATAGCTTGTTTGAAATTTCTAACATAACTTAACATAACATTTTTAATTTTTTTGAAATCCATAGATTGTAATAATCTGTGGTTTTGTTATAGCAAAATTTATGCATAAATTTGATTAACTTTGTAATATATTTTTTTATTGTAACTTACATGTAAGTATGTAAAGTTTTACTAGTATAGCTTAGTTTGTAAACTTAACAGTTGCATTTTTGAGATTTCTAATTTTAAGTTTAATAAACTTATTCTTATAGTTAAATTGTAAATTTGTATTCATAAATTTGCATAATATTTTGATTTTTGTTGTCTTACATACATAATACGATGCAATAGTTCCTTGTAAGTAATTTCTTTTTATATTTTTTAAGCAATATCCTACACAAAACTTTAAAAAAAAAATAGTTACCTATTTTTATTTGATTAAAAAAGCCGTTTACCGTTAGAGATTGAAACACGTTTGCTCGACATGTTTCGAGGTTGTTCAGCGAACACGACTGAAGGAAATTTCTGAGAAATATTGTTCAATTTCGTTAATGTGTTCCCACCGAGCTATACACTTTGCTCCGAGTTCAGTTTGTAGTGTAACTGTCAGATCGTTTGTTTGTTCGTGTTATCACATAAATCTTGTCTCGTTCCGCGCCGGAGATTAAACGCGGAACACTTTTTAATTTAACCAAAGGAAATGTTGAGCGTGACTTTTAGATCTTGGAAACTTTATATAAATATTAGGACGCGGCAAATTCTTTATGTATTATTCTACACATTATGAGTTTCTTTGTTTATTAACTCCCGACGCCCGACGCAAAAGAGAGAAGGTGTTGTCTTAGATGAATAATATCTAAGGGTGTTGTGTTATAAGTGTGACTTGTGAGTCTTTGTATCAGTGGCATCGTAGCTCCCAAACGAATGGGCAGATATTGATCCGGTTTTTTTCTTTTGAAAGCTGACATGTTCGAAATGTTTAATGGCTATAATTTATTATGGTCTGGGCGTTTGAAAATCATCAGCTCATTTCTTAGTTGACGTTAATGTTAGTTGACTTTGAAGTTAGTCAGATACCTAATTTTAATTAGAAAAGTTACATATATATTAATAAAATTCTACAAAACATACGTTAAAGATTTTTCGCAAAATCATATAGCTTTTTACAAAAACGACTCGTCAAATGTTTTCGTATAAAGAACGCTACATATGTACGTTAGAGATCGGTAACACAGATAGGTCAGTTTGGCCGATATTGGAGGATTTGTAGACCCATTAATAGAGTCAGCGGACCCATGGGACCGACATAGTGCCCTTACTTTTTATGGCAGTCGGTTATTTGGGACGTCAATGGACGGTCCAGTCTGTGAATCCGGCCTATTAGCCATAATAATCTTTGGGAAATGAAGGAAAACTTCGTACCTTGCCGAATATACTTTCTGCTTTCGCTAAACTATTGTAAAATAATAAGATTTGACTATATATTTGATGAATCTAATAAACATTAGAGTAAATATCGCTGATAATTTAAGCAATAACGAATTCATATTTTGTGTATAATTAATTGCAATAATTGTAATAGTTGTATATTAATTATTGTATACTAATTACTGTAAAAATAGAAAAATGGGCTTTTTTTTTTCGCAACCCTGGTAAAATTTAAATTTATAAAGACAACCGAAAGAGTTTCTTGGAGAAACCTATTTAATAAATAAATATTTTGATATTGATTTTGATTAATGATAATGTAAAAGTGTTGACGAGTCCATTGATCGAGCGATTGCCTTAGCGTTCCGTCTCAGAAGTAACGGATTCGTTTCCCAGCAGGACCACATTTGGATAAAAATTTTATTAGTGTTGGTAGATACATTTTTTACTTTGTAATTATTTTAGAATTAGAATTGATATGTTAAAAATTAAATGATAAATATTTTCTTTAAAATTTGTGTAAATACATGTTACGCATATATACCTAAGTAGTCATTCAATTTACTTAAGTGTTAGGTAAAACAAAAGAAAGTTTATGAAAATCGCAAAAATGATTATCTAAGTTTAGAGAAGTTATTTCTTGATTCAACCGGCGCAGCACGGGCAAAGTTGGCCAAGTAATTTAAAGAAAACCCGAGTAAGTATTATAATTAAGTTTTCGTCCATCAATCACTCCGCGCCATCTGTCGGCTCGTCGGAGGAAATGATGCGTTCAATGTTTTATTCATAGTTACAACTTTTGTTGGACTATTAAAGGCGGTTAAATCTAAATTTTAAAATACTTATTTCAGATTCAAATGGATAAGATTATGGAGAATTGTATACCGCTATTTTCTTTTGTTATGTTCAAGTCGACAGACAGGCTGACGGTTCACTTGATGGTAGGTGGATACTGTCGCCTATAATACAAGCAACTCCACAGGTGATGCAAGTGCGCTACCTTTTTTGCACATTTTTTGCTCTACGTGATGGATTATTACTAACTCCAAGGTTTGCAACACCTGCAATACGTCTTAGGCTCCCGTCACCACGAGTTTAGTGTGGACGACGACAAAAGCACACATGCTGTTAGTTCACGGTGATCTTCTCTAAAGTAGTGTTTTTATAAAATGTTATAAGACAAATTTAAAATTTCATGGCTACTCTATGAATATGGATCAATAATACTTGCACAAGTTCACTACACAAAACTAAGTTATGTAGATAAACATTTATGTAATCGATCATACTTTTGTTCCTTTTTTGGTTGTTTCTGTACATGACTGACTTCTGTACGTGACTGTACAATACTGTACATGAATTTATGAAACCACATCCGTACTATTCCGTACAATAAAAAATAATAATACTTATAATAATAATAATAATACTTATAAATGTATGGATGTATGGATGTTTGTAACTCTTTCACGCAAAAACAACTGAACCGATCACCATGAAATTTTGCATACACGTTGTCTGGGACACCAGAAATGACATAGGGTACATTTCATCGTTCAACGCGGACGAAGTCGCGGGCACCAGCTAGTTAATTTATATTGCAATATTTATATACAAGTTTTCTGATAATAATGTGTATTTTAACAGTAATGAATAAAAAGAAACATATTACCATACTAGCTGATGCCCGCAACTTCGTCCGCATTGAAAAATAAAAATAAATATAAGCAATACAACGCTCGACCTAGTTGCAATAACACTTTAGCCAGGCGTTAATTTTTTTATTTTATATCAAATAATCCCTCGGGAACAGTACTTTTTTCTGGATGAAATATATCCTATATCCTTTCCTGTATCCCTGACAACGTGTACGCAAAAGTTCGATTGGGTAGTTAAGGCATGTTAGGTAACAAACAGACAGTTACTTTCACATTTATAATATTAGTATGGAGTATGAGTACGTTAGAGTTTTACAAACACAAGCCAGCGAACAAGTTATCTAAAGAAGTCTTACGTAAATTTAGATTTGTATGAATTTCAAAAATTAAATTTTCTTTTCTCTCAAGCCATAAACAGGTCGACCGTTTGAATTGGTCTGACAGATTAATCGGCTAAAATAAGGTCCACCATTAATAAGAGCCACAATAAATAAGTAGCTAAACGCGGTAATTGAGGACCGTTTATTATTTTAATTTCTGTCTCGGCTATTAGCACAGTATAGACAAGCTTCGATAAAGAATCTGCCGTATTAAATGGTTTTACAACAATTATTTTTGAAAACCATAATAAAATTAAGTTAATATCTTTATTAAGTTTGTAAAATTTGTACTTTAAGCTTAAAATTTAAAGACAAAATAAATAGGTATAAATTAGTAATCGCATTATTTGAATACTAACTATGTATGTAAAGATAAAGCATATATAAGCCTAGAGTAAATAGTACTTAACCAGTACTTAACTGGTTAAGTACTATTTACTCTATGATATAAGATAAAGATAAGCTAAGGTAAAGTAGGTACTTTATCAGACAAAATACTAAATTTAAAAGTCATATCATATGTAGAGATAGTATTTTCCATAAAACAAAAGGTTCTCAGTAAAGATTTAAGTAGTGGCAGGGCACACTGCGTTTGTCATTTGGGCAGCCCGTCTGGCGACAGTAACCACCCACTTACAGTATGAGCATATATTGCATATTTATTATATTATATTATATTATATTATATTATATTATATTATATTATATTATATTATATTATATTATATTATATTATATTATATTATATTATATTATATTATATTATATTATATTATATTATATTATATTATATTATATTATATTATATTATATTATATTATATTATATTATATTATATTATATTATATTATATTATATTATATTATATTATATTATATTATATTATATTATATTATATTATATTATATTATATTATATTATATTATATTATATTATATTATATTATATTATATTATATTATATTATATATATATATAATGATATATTTTTATAGTGGTTAGGATGACACAGTCAATTAAAACAGAATTGAGTTTCTCTGTAAGCAAAGATTGTATTGATAATTCATACATTTACATTTACAAAAAATAACATAAGTATAAAAATATCTAGAAAATTAAGTACATATTTTCTTTACATATATATATATATTTTAATAATTTATTTATTTATATAAATGATAAATATAAATTATATACAAATTAATATGTACAATAATCAATTATATATTGTATGTGCCTTATGTTTCGGTGAGCTCTATTTCGTGGAGAATACACAAGCAAGCTTCCCTACTGCTTATACTTCTCACACTGATTAAATAAACAGCCTAATTCACCACAATATTCGTCTTCATTTGCCTCCACGCCAAGAAATATTTTCCTCTTTTTTTTATTTATTTTTTTCAGTTACATTATTCAGGATGAATTTTCTTTTGTGCCGTGTTTAAATTGACTATTTAGAATGACATTTTGTTTAAACTCATTTTTAAGGTAAGCGTCGACTAGAGACGGATCCATTAGACGGGCTCGGCGGATCGGTCAAGCCGCATTTTGTTATCATTCGTACTTATTGAAAGACGGTGAATACTTGTGGTGTTCGGAACTAACTGGAGCTACGCAACCGAATTTTTAATTTACTGCAATTTAAATGCACAAATGCACTCACAAATGTTACGCTACTATAACCAATTTTAACTCCGTTTTTTAGCGCGTACTCACATACCATTAAACCATACATTATACAATATACCAAAAGACCATACAATCACTCATAAGTAAAGTGTACTCGTAATAAACTAGTGTTTATGATAAGATAGAATTTGTGTGTTAATAATAAATAAAGTGTGAATAAATAAGATAATTTTATAAATATTTATATATCCGTTTCATGTGGTATGTGTGAAATGGATAGCTCTGACGAAGAAATGCTTTTTGATCCTATTATTTTAAATACTTTTTGATGAAGAAAGCCAATCAAATCAGAAATCGACGAAAGCCTAAAATCTAGATGTATGAAATGTGTCTTGAATAGAAAAATGTTTGGTGAATTCCATCATTAGTTAAATATATATAAAATATACAATTCGAAAATAGAAAAAATTACGTATTTCTTTTACTCGTATTATTTCTAAAGTTTATTTCCATGTATTCATCCGGCGCTGCTCATCGTGATATCTAGAATAGCTTATATCATACAATTCCTTGTACTGTTGTACAAGGTTTATGTAATTCCTCATTCATGGAACTTAGTTTTTATTAAAATAGGAATCCATAAGTAGTCAAATTACTATTTGCTGTTAATGCGTGCGTGTGTATCCGTCTACCTACGTCGACTAGCGTTAAGTCCTCCTACTTGTAGGTACGGATCAGTAGGTTTGCATGCTAGTTAAATTTACTTTGAGAACATATTATGCTCTCAACAGACCTACTGTTATGAGAGTCTAGTCAAATGCCTTAAAGAAATAAGAAATTATTTTATGAAGTTCATTCTTAAATTTAAACTCTTTCTCAGATCTTGCAACTCGTAAGTGTCAGAGCGTTGCATGTTAATTGAATTACTACTAATTAAAGTTATTAAATTATCAAAGTAGGTGCGAATTTCTTTGCATAAGCTCTCTCGAAGCTGTGCTAATCTCGAAAAGTTGTGAACGTACTTTATTTCCGTTAGCATCGATGGAAAGACGGATTCTGATGATGGTTTATTAGTATCAGTTATGAACTTATTAATATTTGGCGAATTATCACCGAAGTAAAAGTTAAAGTTTGAATTATACCGTTTTTCTTAAGAAAAAACCCGAAAAATAATGTTACACATGTACTTAAGTTGTCTGTGTAACATTATTTTTCAGGTGAACGTTATATAAACGATTTTATATAAGTTGTAACATTGTATGACAAATTGTCAAACTTAAATATCTACCAACAAGAATGCGATTTTTTTTATTAATAAAGGAAAGTCGGCACTGTTATAAGACAGTATTAAATTCATTGAAAGGACAGTCTTCTCATCGAGGACAAATTTCAGGGCCTCAGAATCCACAAGAACCAGGTAGTATAAAAATAAATTTAAATTATTTCGAATCTACGAATGAAATTTTAAATAATCAGAAATACAGAAAGAGGAGCGTTCTATCGTTAATCCTCAATAGAAAAACCCAGTTTAAAAATGCTTTTACGAATTTTTAAAAACTACGCAAGCGTCTTTCGCGAAAGCAAAAGTTTCACAAGCTTTTCTTCCTTAAGTCTAGATCTCGGTTAATTTAGCTTTCAAAGGAAAACTTGCAAAGACGTCCCTGATGATATCTCGGTATACCACAATTTTGGTGACGTAATCACCGACGGTTTCTTTTGTGACTCACAAAGATACGCTAATGAAACCTATAACTATAACTATTGCCTCCATTTGATGATTTCTTTTTATTTTTCGAGGGACAACACGTTTAATAGCTCTTAAGAACTTAAGTGGTCGTTGTACCTCACTGCGCTGTAACGTAAAAGGTAATTATTTTAAGCGCAACTCACACTTCCATATAAAAAAAAATTATAATACTAACTAGCTAAACTCCGGCCACGTTTCGCTGTGGCTCAGTCAGCAACGTTCAACGGTTACCATAACAACGGTCAACGTATGAAAATTATGTTTTTTTTTTTAATCGGTTCGGTTTTGGTATATAGGTTTATTCTTTTGTTTAAATGCATTGTTGTGTGAAAATTTCAAGTCAATCCGTCGGCTAGTTCTCGAGTTTTTGAAACATACACAAACCAAAATTAATCAAAGTATCAGCCATTTGTTCTAATAACTGCTCTCCAGTTTTTATTTTTATTTTTTTAGGGACATGTACCAAACGCCTATTATTGCTGCAATTATTTACGTGTTCATTTACAAATATTTAATTTAAATTATTATATTAAAACACAAATTGCGAAACGTTTTAATCCGTATGTACAATTAAGCATTTACAACAAAATTACTAAACATTGTGAAATTAAGCATTATATCATACGTAAAGTTAAGGTTAAGATTAAAAAATGGTTGTTCAGTCTTAAATACGACTATGTAGAAAAACTATTTAAATCGATTTAAATACGTAATATCTACATATTATATAGCCTCAATTTATAATCAAAATTTATTGTGTCTTTTACTTACTTTTATATATATCTACTTATTATTAATTTAATTTCTATTTAATAATTTTTAAATTGTTACTTGTATTTTTAATTATTTTAATTAATATAATGAAGCACACGATACAGGCTTGCATGCCTAGTGTGTGTCTTCATAGCCAATAAACTAAATATATATGTTCCTGTAAATAAATAAATAAATAAATAAAAATAAAAATTTGTTGAAAATATATTGCTTTACTATTAAAATGAAATATTTGTATACGGTGATCCTTAGGTCTAATAGGACGCGTTCCATTTTGGAGGCTCGTATGTGTATGGAGGCTTAAATGTTTACTACTAAACCTAAATTGCCATAAAGTTGTTAATTATTCGTTATTCACATTCTTAGTGCTGCTTCCAGCAAAGAAATAAATTAGTGTATATAAAAAATGTAGGACATTTCTTTTTAAAGTTAGCAGGCTGGCTGATGGTGCATTTGATGGTAGATGGCTACCGTTTCCTATTAACAAAATAATCTAAAATGCTACAATCGACCTTAAAGACGAAAAAGAGACGCGGACGAAGACGCAGTCAAAAGGTGGTATATACTTTCAATGTGATATGAAACCAAACTAAACTAAGCAGTCGAAAAGATATTCAGCGCAGGTCAGCGAGTTGTAACTTAATCTGAGCGTCGCAAACTTTTTTTTTTAATAAAACAAGTAAACGCTGGCAAATTTGAATAGCCTTACACCATCTGTGCCGGCAACTTGCTCGCGAATGTTGAAACTGTCGAATTTTCCAGAACAAATTATGAGCTTACACCTTGTAGATGAAAAGTTCAAGAGGCTTTTTTACGTGAGAAACAACTTCGCCATTACGGCTACTTACACAAAATAACCTAGAGAGTTTCGCCTTGCTATAATGTTAGAATTTGAGGTTCCGTTGGATGAATAAATAAATAAATATCTTCACACATTCCACACAGCGCCATCTAGTTCCACATTAAGCAACTAATGCTTGTATTATGGACACCAGACAGTTGATATACTATATAGATTACTTTTTTTTGTAAATACATACATATTATAAATAAAAAACATCAATGACTCAGGTACAAGGGTAAAATGTTAACACATAAACATTTGCCCCTAGCGGGATTCGAACCCGCGACCGTTTGGTTAACAACTAGGGTTACTAGCCACTAAGACCAAACGTGTCGTCAATGAATGATAATGGTGCTTGCCTAACATCTTTTGGAAATGAACTTTACAAAGTTGGCTCTGCGTTACACAGTCATTTGGGCAGCCCGTCTGGCGGCAATAACCACCCAATTACAGAAGACCATCGTGAAATAACAGCATGTGAGGTGTTGTGTTTCGGTAAGTGAATGAGAAATAATTATATTTCCTTATATTTCCTGAGGATGGATATGTAGGCATATTACACAATGCATATAGGTATAAATATATAAACAGTATATTATACCAATTGATATGTATAATACTTTGTAATTTTTAATAATAAATATTATGAAGAGATTTTTTTTTGTATTTTTGATAAACTCAAAAATTACTATACCGATTTTAAAAATTCTTTCACCTATAGAAAGCTACATTATCAGCGAGTAACATGGGCTATATATTTTATAAAATAACTCGGACGAAGTCACATGCAACAGGTAGTCTTTTATAAAGGATTATTTTTTTTAAAGTTTCTTTTCAAATAATTTATGTTCATTGTAATGCGAGTATTACCAATCAATTGCTTCTAAAGACGAGGTTTTCTTTAGTGACACGGAATTTAATAAAAAAAAAAGCTAAAACCAACTTCGTTTCTAAGGTAAATGGAACTACGAAAACAAATCAAGGAGTCGTTGAACCTAAAATTTTCTTAATAATGTGACGCCCACAGTATAAATAATGTTAAGAAATAACAGCGGTTCTTTTCTTGACAATTAATTTTACTTAAAAATGTCATGAAATCCCCATTTCAAATGATCTAGCGTCTTATCTAGACGATGTAGATATGTAACAATATCTTACGGTTACTAAAATTAAAACTGAAAATAAATATTTCGACGGCGAAGCGTCAATACCTTCTAACCAACATAAATAAAATCTATAGGCACTAATATTACAAAGAGCAAAGTTTGTATATTTATTTGTTTTTAGAAGGCAATTTTTGAAACCACTCATTCAAAAAATTTTTCTCCAATAGTGAGAATAGAAGCAGCGGAAACCAGCTATCTAAAATTAAGGTGCCCGCTTGGCAAAAGTTTAATGTCAAGTGATATATTATCGGCTGGACATGGCGTGGCGGGGCAACGATGTCGTGTCATACCGGCATAACCCCTCAGTGTCGATCCAAGATGATTTTTCCAACATTAAAAAAATAAATAAAACATGTCAGTCGTTGGACTGCACGTCAGAAGTGAAAATTAAACTTCACAAAAAACATTACATTACATTACATGACAGTGTCGCGAGTTCAATGTTTTGTTCCCATATCAAAAATTGTTCTTTTTTAAATTTATTTAAATTAAATTTAAGCGCAATATCTGAAAATATACAAAGGTTTCGGTTACATTACATTACATTACATGACAGTGTCGCGAGTTCAATGTTTTGTTCCCATATCAAAAATTGTTCTTTTTTAAATTTATTTAAATTAAATTTAAGCGCAATATCTGAAAATATACAAAGGTTTCGGTTACATTACATTACATTACATGACAGTGTCGCGAGTTCAATGTTTTGTTCCCATATCAAAAATTGTTCTTTTTTAAATTTATTTAAATTACATTTAAGCGCAATATCTGAAAATATACAGAGGTTTCGGTTACATTACATTACATGACAGTGTCGCGAGTTCAATGGTTTTCTCCCACCTCGAAAAATGCCCAACGCGCCTAAAGAAATTTTCAAAAGGTGTTATATTATGTTTTATTTTTCAAAGCAGACGATGTCGCGGGCACCCATTAGTATTAACTGTGATATTTAATTATACATAAATCCACAGTCTATCTAATGTATACTGTGTATACAATATACTGTTCGGGGAAAAGGAGGGACCATTTTTTCATATCGCTTCATAAACCGAAATATTATTTATTGTCGCAATAAACTGAGGCGTAGTGAAAATATAGGGAACATACCCGTGACGTTCAAAACGCCTACGTGAAAAACGGGCGTAGGGTTCATAAATTATTTATAATTTATTTTGAATAATTTGTATCCTATGCTAAAATTAGTTGAGCTTAAAATAACATGCAAGTAACTCATGTATAAATTAATATATAATGAACTATTCTCATCCACCATCGTAGAAGATAATATTACGTCATTGTAGAAGTTATAATTTGTAATATTTTTAAAAGTAAGGAAATCACTTAAACAAAGGGTTGCTATAAAAGTACAAAAGGTTGGGTGATTTCCTATCTCATTACCTTTGTATTGTTGAATACCATAGTTATTAGTTTCGATACTTCTGTTTGTAATGTAAAAATAACTGATTTTTACTAAATGTATATCAAAGTACATATCCGTACTAGTCCGTACTTCCGTACTAATCTTACTAATGTTATAAATGCGAAAGTATGTTTGGATGTATGGATGTTTGTAACTCTTTCACGTAAAAACTACTGAACCGATCACCATAAAATTTAGCATACAAGTTGTCTGGGTCACCAGAAAGGACATAAGGTACCTTTCATGAAGAAAAAAATGACTATTCCCGAGGGATCAATTAAAAATAAAAAACTAACGCCTGGCCAAAGTGTTATAGCAACACGAGGTCAAGCGTTATATTTCTTATTTATTTAAATTTTCAACGCGGACGAAGTCGCGAGCACCAGTTAGTATTATAAATGCGAAAGTATATTTGGATGTATGGATGTTTTGTAACTCTTTCACGCAAATACTACTGAACCGATCACAATGAAATTTTGCGTACACGTTGTCTGGGACACCAGAAAGGACATAGGGTACCTTTCACCGTTTAACGCGGACGAAGTCGAGGGCACCAGCTAGTATACTATATATACTATAATTATATATAATTAATAATAATAAGGTATTAATAACAAAATAAAAACTATTTTTAATTTTTTTGTCTGTCTGTGTCTGTCTGTGGCTGAACAGATTTGGCGAGACATTCACTGGTTCACTGATAGCTGATTTTATAAAAGTAACATAGTAACATACTTTTATTTTATGTGTGGTAATGGACTGTCATTTTCTATTCATGGTATGTGGCTACCGTCGCCTATAACACAAGCAACGCCACAGGTTGAAAATTGAAAATATTTTTCAATTAACAATTCACCAGAAACATGGAGTTATTAAATGAAACAATTTCTCGTGAAAAGTTTTTTTTTTTTTTTTTTTCTAAAAACTACCAAAGGGTTAAAAAATTACACGTTGAAAAATCTTCTAATCATTCCTTCTAGCCTTCTTAAATCAGCGTTTAATTTGAATTCATTGTTTAAGAACAAGAAAAGTCCTCATTAAAGATCACTTAAAAGCTATGATTACATAAATGGTGCACGCAAACTTCCTTTCACTAAATTCTTAACTGTTCAATGTTTAAGGTTCATTTTCCTTTGTTTTTTAACTTGAACAAAGTTTGTAGGAAACTTTTAATCGTCTATTATTAAGTTGAAGTTGCCAAGCGAGGTGAACTTAAGGACCCAGATGCGTAAAATTGACTAATTAAAGTATTTTAGACAAATCCTATTAATCCCTTCGCTTCGCTTTCGAATATTTTTTTTAAGTAATTATAAAATGTACAATATATGTAATAGCAGTTAGTAAGTTGGAATAAAGACCCATTATATTCAGGTAGTAACATTTTTATTAGTAACTAGCTGGTGCCCCCGACTTCGTCCGCGTTGAACAATGAAAGGTACCCTATGTCCTTTCTGGATTCCCAGACAACGTGTACACAAAATTTCATGGTGATCGGTTCAGTAGTTTTTGCGTGAAAGAGTTATAAACATCCATACTTCGAAACATACTTTCGCATTTATAATATTAGTGTGTAAAAGTACGGAATAGTATAGAAAATACGGAATGTGGTTGCATAAATTCATGTACAGTATTGTACAGTCCCGTAAAGAAGTCAGCCATGTACAGAAACAACCAAAAAAGGAACAAAAGTATAATCGATTACATAAATGTTTATCTACATAACTTAGTTTTGTGTAGTGAACTTGTGCAAGTATTATTGATCCATATTCATAGAGTAGCCATGAAATTTTAAATTTGTCTTAAAACATTTTATAAAAACACTACCTTACGTGTATGCAAAATTTCATGGTGATCGCTTCAGTAGTTTTTGCGTGAAAGAGTTACAAACATCCATACATCCAAACATACTTTCGCATTTATAATATTAGTACGGATTAAAGTTTTTTTTTTTTAAAAAAAAAAAACATCAAAATCAAACCGAGTTAGAACTGGTTTTGTAAAAACTCTACTAAATTAATGTAGATCTAATTTGTGTAGATCGCCAAAGCTCTATAGAAAGAAGATTTTAGCGGTGTAATAGATGTAAGTGTAAATTATCATCTATACTAATATTATAAGATATGTATTTTTGTATTTTTATTTGTGATGAATAAACTCAAATTCGAATGGACGATTTTAAAAATTCTTTCAACATAGAAAGCTAACATTATCAGCGAGTAAAAATAGGCTAAATTTTATAAAAAAATTATGCGGACGAAGTCGGGTGCACATTATTATATATTATACAGGTGTCCAGTGCAAAGTGATAAAAGGTTTCGATTTTCCAAAAAAAAAAAAAAACATGCAAAATTTCAAAATCCGTGAGTCAAAAGTCTATTTAAAAACTAAGACTATTTTGACTATTTTGATAGAGCTACAATAGTTACTTAGTTTTAGTAAAGTTTTTTGGGACACCCTGTATTTTCATAATGCTACTAATAAAACTATAACACCAATTATAAATTCCTTAATTGATATTCGAGTTGCTATTAATTAATTTATTAGATGATGAATTTACTCAAAACTTTAATGAAATTCAACAAGACTATTTTTTAATATTTGTAATTATTATGTTAAAGTTAGATAGGTGTAAAAACAAGTTTGTGGTATAACTTAATTATCTTTCATCACTTATTCAAACTTAGTTCTACTTACAAAGTCATTGTGTTTAACTAAAATTTGTTTTCCATTGAAACAACATTTACATCGATCACATATTGTTTAGTTTGTCAACAATAATCTATTCTAATATAAAGTTTCATTAATAAAACACATCTGACACAACTTATATTACATGTATTGTAAACAACTTTTTTGTAAACTATTTCACTAAATAGTCTACAAAAAAATAGGAAAAAGAAAAAAATTTTAGGTCTTGATTTTAGACTTAAAATGATTTATGTGCACACAACGCGTCTGAAACAGGTCAGACATATTTTTATACATAAACTAGTGGCCCGCTCCCGGCTTCGCCCAAGTTAAAAATAAAAACTATCCTATCTTTTAAGTTGGACCAAATTACATACCGTTACAAAGTTTGATCAAAATCGGTTCAGTAGTTTAGGAGTAATTTTTATATATTAAGATTTTTAAAATTTAAAAAATTAAATGCATAATGCGGTCTGTGGTCTTGAAAGAGATAGTCCATTAATATGAGATAGTCCATTGAAGAGTGTGGATTTTAGGTGTATAATAAATATACATATACACCTAAAATCCACACATATTACAATTAATGTAAAAGTAGCTTTACCTTTTCACGCCTTAACAACTCAACCGATCATCATGAAATTTTCCATACACATTATCATTGATACAGAAAACATAAGGTACGAGTATACCTTTCATTCAGAAAAAAAGTATTATTCCCAACGCCTGACAAAAGTATAACAGCAAAAAAATGAATAAACTATTGCTCATATATTTTGAGAGGCGTTATATATTTTTTTAATTTTCAAAATAGCGAACACCAGCTAGCATAAAATGAGGTAATTACTTTTGACCCTTAAATATTTCCTTAGTGCTTATTTAAAATGTAAATCTCAGTTATAAGTAAAGTTTACGAGACGCAATAAGAGAGGGCTCGGTGGTGAGATAAAATTTTATTTATGCTACATCCGACCCGTTTATGCTGCACAATCTTGACATTGAACACCGGGAAATATTAACTAGCGGAGTGTATTTTTAAATATACTATCACGTCTCACTGGAGACTTAACTGTATATTTTTGTATAATGAATTGATCACACCTAATTTAATCAGTGCAATGACAAAAGAAAACTTCGTATGCGTTAAAAAATGACGGCGGTGGCGCTGACCAAGTTCTATACTAATATATACTAATATTTTAAAGAGAGATGATTTGTATATTTGTAATGAATAAACTCAAAAACTACTAAAAACTACTCAAAAGCTATATTATCAGCGGATAACATAGGCTCACTTTACAAAGTTACGCGGACGAAGTCGCGTGCAAGAGCTGTTTTTTTATATGATCCTTCAAAATATAAAAAAACCTAACATTTTTCCAGGATAAAAACTATATGTGTGCCAAATTTCATCCAATTTAGTTAGTAGATTTTACGTGAAAGAGTTACAAACACACATGCATTGTCACAAAATTACGCATATATTATATGTATTAGTAACATGCGAAAGTTTATACGTTTGTTTCTTACTCAATTACGCATAAACGGCTGAACATATTTGCATGAAATTTAGCATACAGATAGTTTAACACCTGGATTAACTTATAGGATACTTTTAACCTGATGAAATATTAGCTGTAACCGCGAAAGCTGTGTCGTTTTTTGAAAATCCCACAAGAGCCTGAGTGCTGTTTATATATTATGTATTTGTGTAAGAGTTTCAAAAATAATTACTTAAAATAGACATAGGACCAGAAAACGTACTATAACTCTTCTAAATGATGATTTATTTATCTACATTTAGAAAACTTTGAAAATCCATTAGCAACCCCACGTCAAGGGTTTTCAATTAATGCTTTATACAATAGTTCTGAGTTCAATGCATGATGGTGTTGTTTAATATTGAACCTTAAAACTAACGGAATAAGGAGACACTTTTTATTCTCCAAATGTTATGCTTGTCGATAAACATAATTGAAGTCGTAACGGCTGCTCTTCGTTTATTTTTATTTCTAGCTGACCCGTTTTTAAGTAATTTTAAGCTAGCCACATTTTCTTTTAAGATTTTTCTACTTTTTTATTATATATAATAAATTAATTATCAATAATATATTTTACTAGCTGACCCGGCGATCTTCGTATCGCGTCGGAATAAAAACCCATTCTATACAAAATGTATGAGAAAATGAATTGTATTCATAATTTTTTTTCACGTGAATATTTCAAATGTTTTCATAGTTATTCCGCTCCGCCCCTCATAATTTTGCTATCGATATCTAATAGGTAACAATGCAATTATTGTGACGATCTTAAGTCCTCCGAGTGCAGCTCTTTTACCCAGGTATGTATATTGTTTTGGGGTGTTAACGCAAGGCAAGATACAAAAAGAATGTTGCGAATTAAAAAATGGAGGCCATAATACTTGAAAGATGTTAAGATTTTAAACATAACTTTTAGAATTTCCTAAGTAGTGTTGTACAAAGTATCATAAAGATGACAAGACCAATTAAAAAGTTTAGTTCGGTTGAGGTCAAAAGCCGTGTCGATCTTGTTTAGCCTTCAAGACTTGAAGTTTATAAGCTCTCAAAGTTCAACATTTATGGCTTTAGAGCTATGACGCCAAAGACAAATCTTATAAATGATATTAAGACCAAAGTAGATTGTGACATTTATTTCAATTAGCGAGGATATTTTAAATGTTAGGTAGGATATTAATTATTTCATTAAAATTACAATGTGGGCGAGCCTTGAGGCTTTGAACATCAAATGTTTTTTCTCTTTTCATTAGTTATACCTTCTCAATAGTTATAATTAAAATATAGAATAAGGGCCTCTTTCACCTACTACAAGTAAAGTGTTGATTAGTTACTTTTAAAAATAATTTTATGTTTTATTAAATTATGCACTCGGTTTATTGCATCCTACGATAGGCGATTTTTTTTTATTATTTTCTTTTTAATGTTTGGGACTTTTACCGTACAAACAAAAGTATATCAGCTTCATCATTCCCGGTTACCGGTGACTTTAAATGGCGGTTAGCTTACTTGACACATGGTGAAAGAGGCCCTAAGAAAGTTAAAGTGGCAATGGGCCAGTCACATTAGTCGCAGAGTTAACCAATGGGGTAGTAGAGTTCTCAAATAGAGACCACGAATTCGAAAACGCAGCGTGGGACACCCTTTTTTTTAACCTGGCAAATCCTCTTGGATACCTGGCAGTGTAGGCACCGAGTATCTATCCTACAGAGCGACAGGTCCCTAGAAGCGTTAATTTTATTAGCCTATCCTTGTAGGGTTGTCACAAAACACAAAACACAAAACTATTGCTTCTGCGTCGCTCGCGCGTGTCCGACTCCCTACCACTTAGTCCTCTCGGGCCTTTCAGCTCACTTTCGTGAACCCGTCGGTGAAAGGTCACGCACACATAGCTGCGCGCATGTAGTGCAGTACCTACCGCCGCGCGCTTGTATGAAGTTATTTCTCTGTAAGATAGATACTCGGTGGTGTAGGGGACACTGCGAGGTTATGCCGGATTCGTACCGGCTAAAACCTAAACGACTTTATAGCGCGGCCGTTGATGGGCGGGGCCGCGGGGTCGTTGTGACACGACTTCGGTGCCTCGCCAGTTGGGATATCCTACGGCCAGTTGGACTGAAAAGCTCCGCGAGAAGCAGCTGGATGCGAAGCGCGGAGGACCACCGTGTGCAGTTGTGTTTCGGTGAGTGAGTAAGGGATGCTAGAGTCCATTGCACTATATTTTCCTAATCCCTTCTTTTAAATCCTACTATGGTCGGCAACGCATTTGTGTTATAGGCGACGGTAGCCACCTACCATCAAGTGTACCGTCAGCGTGTCCGTTGAACTTAAAGGAAGAAAGCTTATTGTGAGGAAATTCGTTGTTTTACACAAACCAGTCACCAGTTACAACTAACCAAGACATAACCTTCAATTTGTGCAGACCAATCACTACAATGTCTCATCACATACGGCTGAACGAGTTGACAGTTGATTGAATCCTAACCAATATTATAAATGTCAAAGTGAATTTGTCTGGTTGTTTGTTATACGCTTTCGCGCCTTAACTACTCAACTGTCTATCACGAAATTCTCAGGGATACAGAAAAGGACATAGTGTACCTTTTCCTTTGGAATCAAATCGTCTATTAATATATAATAAGATTTTTAAGTGAATCAAAAAATATTTCTTATATATAATATATACTTATATTAACTTGTTTAAAGAGTTTCTAATTTCACACAGACATTTATTGAAATCATACGGCGAAATGCGAAGTACAAAGCAAACGATATCGGAAATTGCTGTATACATCCGGTGTGCGCCGGAAGTCGGCATAGGAACGGAAGTGGACTGCTCTGTGGACCGTTGCGATTAAATCGTTTGTACTGTCATTGTCATTGTGACAGGACAGCCATTTGTATTTCGAATACACTTTTTATAATAAACCAAAATAGGCCTTACTTACTACTTAGGAGATGTTATACCATTTTCACAATCATCTACCTATTCTCCTACCTATCTCTATTTACATAGATATCGGTACCGGCTACATTTTCATTTATTTCGGTGTTGAATCTTTGGGTCCGTAGGGTCCAAACGAGCTCAATTTCTTAACATTCTATCAAAACGTTCGGTCGACATAACTGGTCATTCCAGAGCTGGCAGAACTTCTTAAATTGTTCAAAAGAAACAAGGTTAAAATTCGTCCATAACGACAAAATATTGCAAAAAAATTGTGTGTTTCGAAAAAAATAATAAACCTTTAAAGACTTTATCTCAAAACATATACTTAGTTCTAATATTTTAGCAAATTTAGTCTACTTTAAAAACGTTAAACAGTCTGTTTTTCAGTGCGGCGTCGGGAGTTAAATAGAAAAGTTTATTCAAGTGTATCTTGTAAACATGACAAGGCCAGTGGTAAGCTATTAACGTTGTCAATTAGAATTATAATAAAAGCTGTAATTCGACGTAAGATGACAAATCTCATAAAGTCGACTCGAGCTTTTAAGATGTTTTCGTCAATTAGGAGGTTGCTCGAGCACTTTGCAGCTTTCGACGGACGCGGGGCGGGCGGCGAGTTCTTCCGTAATCGAATTACAATCACTTAATGGCCGCCATTTCGTTTAGGCGGGAAGATGACTCCCGTCAAAATATATCTTGCGCTAACATCGTTATTAATTTTTGCTACAAATAAAGCCTCTACAGTTTTTGTTCAATATAATAACATTTCATATAGCTTTTTCAGTATGCCCACGATGTTTGCCATGGTATACTTAACTGTAGATTTATGCATAATAACTCTTTGTAGTTGATTATATTTTGTTATAGTTCTTTTGGCTAATGCTGTCTGTATACGCCTGTAATTGGTACGCGCATCGAAGTACTAAAACTATGGATTTTATGTCACAGATGTCAAAGCGGCACATGAAAAGTACGCCTAAATCGGAATCATGGCGGAGTCTTGCCTTCGCGCGACAATGGTAAAAGGTAGTACTGACCAAGTTCTACTATTGATATTAAACTCTAATGTGTTGACATAAAGTCATATTTTCTTTAAATGACAGATGACATGTTCTGCGCATATGTCACTTTTAAATGTTCCATAAAGTTCATAGTGTTTTGTATGGTGTGCGAAATCTATAGTTGTAGTACATTGATTGGTATGCGTGTCAGTTGAAATAAGCTGTAATTGATTATAAAATATTATAAATAAGTTTGAATATTATAAATAAGTTGTTTTTATGTTATGGTCGACAGACAGGCTAACGTCCATTTGATAATATAATAATATATATTTTTATAATAAGCTGTTATTTCACTGTAGTCTTCTGTAATGGGATGGTTACTGCCGCCAGACGGGTCGCCCAAATGTCCTAACTGATTTATTTATTTATTTATTTATTTATTTATTTATTTATTTATTTATTTATTTTATTTTATTTATTTATTTATTTATTTATTTTATTTATTTATTTATTTATTATCTAACAAATATTTACACACAAGATGATATCAATGTATGTAAACTATTATTAGGTTTGTCTATCTAGATCTAGACATTTTATTTAACGCCAACATAACAACATTACACTATATAATTATAATTTTAACAATTTTAACATAAATTAAATTAAATTAATAAAGATAATTAAATGCGAATGTGTGTTTGTTTGCTACGCTTTCACGCCTTAATTACTCAACCGATCATTATGAAATTTCGCAGACACGTTGTCAGGGACACAGGAAAGGGCGTAGGATACCTTTTATCCAGAAAAAAAGTACAATTCTCAACGAATCATCTAAAAATTAAAATTTAAAAAAAAAACCAACTGACAAAAATATTATGAGTAATAAATATTGAATAAATGTTTTAACACGACGAAGTCCCGAGCAAAAGCAAGTACAAAATAAAACTGATGTCCTTTGGATTCTATAGAAAATTTTCCCTCTATAACATAAAGGAAAGATTCTATGCTCTATGGCTCATCAAACTGGAATCGTTGCCATGGAAACGGCTACACGACAAACCGATTTTCCTACGAATAAATGATACTTTCTATGTATTTGCAATGAATGTAAAACCTTCTTTGATCTCGCCTCCTTGGCTTTGATATACGCGAGTATTTTATTTTAATAACTCAAAAAGGTTAGCAGTATTATTATAAACGTTGTAGTAGATTATCTACCTCATTAGTATTGTATAAATCAATAATGTCTAAATCTAAAACTGGATCTGTTTGGGAAGACAAAGAGGTGTTATTCGATTTACCATTCACGTAAGTTTTTAGTGTGAAGTTTTTATTTATAAATTTTTAAAATTAAAAAAAAAAACAGACAGTTTGAAGATGAAATTGATATCAAAACTTATGTCATTATTGCAGATACTTAAGATTAAGGGCTGGAGAAAAGATATTCGACAGAATCGACTCGATTGAGGACACGAAAGGCAACAGTGGCAGCAAGGGACGAATGGTAATCACTAATCTAAGGATTATTTGGCACAGCTTCGCCTCACCAAGAATTAATTTATGTAAGTTAAACATTAGGTACGGCCCTTTCTGTCTTTTGTATATTTTACTAAGTCTCTGTTTCAATTGAAAACGAAAGGATCAAACAGATAAATAAATGTAAAGAAAAAAAATCCATTCACGTATAACGTTATTGATAACAAACAAGACTGATTGAAACAACATTATCTTTATATATAAAAACTAGCTGTTGCACGCGACTACGCCCGTGCAACTTTATAAAATATAGCCTATGTAACTCGTTGATAATGTACTTTTTTTTAGGTGAAAGAATTTTTAAAATCGGCTCATTCGTTTTTGAGTTTACTCATAACAAACGTACAAATATTCTGTCTTTATAATATTAAGTATAGATATAGATTTAACTTTCGTATAATGTCCACAAAACTCGAAAACTAGCCGATGGATTTACTTTATCTTCATGTCAAGGTCAGGGAATTAAAAATTCTGTTGGATTTATTGCAATTTCAAATCTAAATGCAACTTATAAATATTCCTTAAGAAAATCACACAGCTGACGTAGTTTCAATAAGGTCACGTCGTCCCACATATTCCTAGAACATGTCGCTTATTAAGTCATGAATTAACGAGTGCTCATTAAACTTAGTATAAAAGGAGATGATCCCATGGAAATCAACACTTTCAAATTCCACCTTTCACTGTGGTAACACATAGAACATTAACAATGAAGACCGGTCTTCTTATTCTTCTGATCGTCGTCAGCAGCGTATTAGTTAATTCATCTTCACCTCGATACTACTGTGGAGAGCAATTGGCAATGACAGTTGATCATCTGTGCCAAAGCAAATTCCTATTGAAGAGATCTGAACCCAATTCAATAGCTGATTATATGTAAATAACGTGTAGTTTTTTTTTTATGTAAAAAAATCAATAATATTCATGAGCCTGCAATTGTCAGCAAATTTCAAAACATACTTTTTAGAAGTATTTGAAATTTAATCATCATCATACTGAAAATTGCATTGAGCACTGGCCACATATAATCAAATAAATTTAAAAAAAAAATTACAACATTTGAAAATGGAATAATAGTCCAAAAGCAGCGATGAATTAGTTCCACGAAGCCATTGAAGAGGCTTTATAAGGCATTGAAGGCTGGACCAACTAATTTTTCTCAAGGACTTTTCACACAATAATTCATAAAATAAAAGGAAATATATATCATAAATTAACATAACTACTTTGTGTTGTTATAATATAATTTTATTTAATAAAATATTTTTCTTTTGTTGTGATAAATGTTGCACTTATGGGAAAGGCGACTTCATTAAAGGCAACCATAACATAATCACATAAGAGTGAACTATGTTTAAAACAAGGCTGGAATATTGTTTAGTAAATAAAAGTATACTCGTAATAGTATGAAATAGTAAAATATCATATACATATATAATATGATATGTTATTTATTAAAATTCATAAACTTTATGTAAACATAAATATTTTGTGATGTGGTTATATTATTATTCTTTATAACATAAGTATTATTTTTGATAAATGTTTTGGCTTGTGTTTTTTTTTTAAAAAAATATTTGTTTGGATAAATGTTGCACTTATTGGAAAGGCAACTTCATTTTATGAATCAAAAATTTACAATCATTTGTCTTAATCATTAGAGTGAACTCATATATTTATGTTTAAAAGAAGGCTGAAAAATTTTGTTAGTAAATAAAAGCTTCTATGGGTTCTACATAATTAATCTAATTTACATATATAAGTTAGAGATATACATAAATAGCCCTGTATGCTAAATATTCATTTAATCACATATAAAATGTACCTATACTAAATTATATTTTACGTACATATACGAAATGCGTAAACTTTTGATACTATGATACTATGTATACTATATCTTCAAAATTTCAAAACTTAAATATGTATTACACAATATTTTTTATGCTAGTTGTGTCCCAACTAGTAGCATAAAAATATAAAATAGCATAAAAAAGGGTTCACCCCTTTAAAATTCATCTTATAGTCTCACTAATATTATAAACTAGCTGTTTCACGCGACTTTGTCCGCGTAACTTGATAAAATATAACCCAAGTCATTCATCTATGCTAAGGTCGACAGACAGTCTAAAATACTTACTAAGACCATTACTTGTACTTCCTGAAAAATCTTAATATTTTGTCATATATTATAATATTTTTAATCTTTAATATTAAGTATTTTTATATCTTAATGTCTCATATTAATGTTAATCTTTATATCTCATATTAAACATAAAATATTTCTATTACAATCCTACTAACGATGTCTAGCGAAGCGAATGTTTGGAAGTTTTTTAATCAATCACGCAAAAACGGCTGAACGGATTTGGATGAAATTTGGCACACAGATAGTTTAATGTCTGCATAACTTTTTATTTTGGAAAAATGTTAGGGTCCTGAGGGATTTTCTAAAAAACGAACTACAGCGCGTGCAAAGTCGCGGGCACAGTAACTTTTGAAATATTTTCTCTAAGTTGACGAATGACGTCAAACCCGCTACTAGTTAATAATACCTTAATATCTTAATGTTAATCTTAAATATCTGATATCTTACACTAAAATATTGTATTAAATAAATGTATTATACAATTTGTTATATATTATTTCCACGACTAAACTATTTTAAAATTACAAACTAACTCGACTATCTATTGAGCCCAAAGACGCTATATCTGCTGTAAGTTGCTAAGGAGTTGGTTATGACGTAGATTTCTTGATGCTGCAGCATCCGTTCAAGGTTACCATGTCATGGAAATTCCACCGAAATAGCAGTAGGTACCTATATCAAATTTCATATCAATAGAACCTGTGGGAGTTAGTGAAATCCCTTTGTCAACTAATGAAATGGGCTGATGAACTTCAAACGCCTGAACAGATAATCATAAACTATAACTAAGAACGATCCCCATCACTTCCAGCTTTCAAAAAAAAACCTAATCAAAGTCGGTGGATCTGTTTGGGAGCTACAATTCCACAGACAATTAAACAGATACACAGATGGACAGATACACACACTACACACACACACACACACACACACACACGTAAAACTTATAACACCCCGCTTTTGCGTCGGGTGTTAAAAAGGAATCGATAAATGTGTTAATAAGCTCAAAACTCGAGAACTGCTGAAACAATAATTGCGCTGAACAATATTATTTTTTTCAAATATTTGTTGATATACGAGGAAGGTTCTTATGAAGAGAAAAATTGGAAGATTGGAAAGAAATTGAAATTTTCCAATTTTTCTCTTCATAAGAATCTAGTATTTTATGGGTCTCTAGTCTATATCTATCTATACTAATACTAATAATATTTAAAGAAATTTGTATGTTTGTAATTAATAAACTCAAACTGCTGAACCGATTTTAAAAATTATTTCATCTTTAGAAAGCTATATTAAGCGACATCCGTACTAATATTATAAATGCGAAAGTATAATTGGATGTATGGATGTTTGTAACTCTTTCACGCAAAAACTACTGAACCGATCACCATGAAATTTTGCATACACGTTGTCTGGGACACCAGAAAGGACATAGGGTACCTTTTATCGTTCAACGCGGACGTAGTCGCAGGCACCAGCTAGTAGACTATATTTTATGAAGTTACGTGGACGAAGTCGCGTGCAACAGCTAGTATATTATAAAAGTGAGTTTTGTAATGAAAATTTATTTCTCAAATTGCAGCTATCGGGTTAAATTGTATTATATCGACGAGCACGAAAGTGGTGAACTCAGGCCTCCGAGGCACCACGCAAGCCCTGTATTTGCTGGCAGCTTATCGGACCAATAGATATGAATTCATATTTACAAATCTATCACCGAATTGCGTCAGGCATTACACTTCTGTCGTTGGAGTGCATAAGTAAGTACCTTTTTTTTAAAGTTGAGAAATCCTCTTGGATACCCGGCAGTGTAGGGTTATGACGGATTCGTACCGGCTAAAACCCAAACGACTTAAGACTTAAGACACAGTGTATTTCTTAACTTTATAATAAAATCACACCTCTCTAAGCCTTCAATTATAGAGAAATTTATAAATTTTCAGGGCTTACGCTGGCTCCAGGTTGTATCGTGATTTGAAGCTGAGATCTGCAATTGTACATAACAAGCAGTTAAGGAAATTGCCTCTTGAAAAGGTACGAATTACTTAGGTAATTTTAATTTTATTAACTTAATGTAAAATTGTTACACAGCTTTTCATTTTAAGAAATGCAAGAATGCTTCAAACGCGGTATACAAAATATAAAATATGATTCAATCAAGAAATGGTACTCAATTTTTTCTGTACTGGCTGGCTGGCTTGTGACTTTCAAAAATATTTAAAAGTATATTAACAGAAGAGATAAACTTTCCACAGATCTGCCTCAACGAGCACAGCATCTGGAACCTCTCAAGCGAGTCTGGCAACCTGGGCACCATGGTGGTGTCCAATGTGAGGATAGTGTGGCATGCGGACATCAATGACTCCTTCAACGTGTCAATGCCGTACATCACTGTGGAAAACGTAATCACCACATAAATCATATATTATTTTATTTACCTATTTATCTTATCACCTATTTGTTTATCTTACAGCAATTCGAAGCTATACTTAGTTCCGAGCATAATGTGCACAAAGAAATACATTCCTATGTATATTAATGAGTGTGTAATGGGTCTAGAATCTCGTTTAGATATGTGTGAAAAAATAGGAAGTCTAGCATATCTTTAGCAAGCTCACGTTTTGGACGAGCTTGTATGCTCACAAATAAGACAAATATATTACATTACATTAAGGGCCTAACCTTTATCACTTCATCCATTTATATGTAGTAAGAAATGTCAATTGTAAATACTTTCAGATCTCGATCAAAGACTCAAAATTCGGTGAAGCACTGGTCATAGTTACCAGACAATCTTCAGGAGGTTACGTGTTGGGATTCAGAGCTGATCCACCATCAAGACTGCGTCCTTTAGTGACAGAACTGCAAACTCTGCACCAAGCTTACACTGAGAAACCAATTTTTGGAGTTGAACTTAGTTGGAGTAATGAGGTTGGTTCTTCTTCGAGATTCTATTGGAGAGTTAGCTACCAATGCAAGCGTAATTCCACTCTGATAAGAAAGACGAGCGATGCACCTCTTACTAACACAGTTAATAATAATAATGATAATAATGATAAATATCTTCACACATTCCACACAGCGCCATCTAGTTCCACAGTAAGCAAGTAATGCTTGTATTATGGATACCAGACAGTTGATATAATACATAGATTATTATTTTATTTTTTTTCGTAAATATATACATATTATAAATACAAAACATCAATGACTCAGGTACAAAGGTAAATTTTAACACATAAAAATTTGCCCCTAGCGGGATTCGAACCCGCGACCGTTTGGTTAACAGCTAGGGTTACTAGCCACTAGACCAAACGTTTCGTCAAACAGTTAAACAGAAGATCACACGTGCTGACAATTTACTCAATTCTTTAGGAGGTTGTTACTGTCGCCAAAATGTCTGCCCAGTTTATAACTGTAGTTAACGCATTCTACTAGCGTAATAAAAAAAGGATTAAGGATGATTGGTAAGGTAGGGACAGGTCAATGAACTCTGGCATCACTTACTCACTTACCGAAACACAACAGCCCGCACTCTCTTATTTCACAGGGGTCTTCTATAGGCGGGTGGTTACTACCGCCAAACGGCCTGATTAATTGACTGCGAAATGCAGTATGCGCTGCCATTACTTTCAAAATCCAGACCAGAGCATATATGGATAGGTGTTGCTTAATATAAACATTATTTTCTTATTGCAGCCATCACATCCTCCTAAAGATGACATAGATGATTTAGAGGAAATAGGTGAACCGCGAGGCGAAATGGGGCCGAACTTGTATTTAGCGTCACAGGTAGCCAAGAACACGGAAGAACAGATAACTCAGCCAGTGTACAGCCCTTATTTAGGACTGGCCATTGAGCCTCTGAAAGAAGGATTCACTTTAAAAAGTCTATTCGAAGTACAAACTACATCGTAAACAGACCATGTCATAATAATGTTAAGAGTATAATAATAACATCTATATAAATTGCTAATCAATTAACCATTCATCAATAAAAAATATATATTATTGATCACATTTTAAATAATTGTTTTTTTTTTTAATATGGCAATATTATACTTACTTGATTTATTTTATCTTGATTTAAAACGAGCTCTTTAATAAAACAATTGTTGTTTTTTTCAATAAGACTGCAATTAATAATCTACATTAATTTTTAAAAGGAAAATATGTATTACATTCATCCAAATGTTACGGTTTTGACTATACTTAAAAACAATTGATTTTATAATAATGTTCTTTAAAAGAGTTAATTTATTTTTAAGTCTAAATAAATATTAATTAAACATTTATTATAAGAATCTAAATGATATTATTTTTATGAATTCAAAAAAAAAAAGTTTTCATATCAATAAATAAAATACTGGCCACCAACAAATTGGCATTGGAAATTCTTTTTTTCAAATTTCAAAATTTTTGTCACATTGACTGACAAATAAATGCCAACGCAAATTCTTTAATATTTTTAAATTTCGCCAATCTATTTCTAAAACAAAATGTCTCTCATTTCACAACGCACGGCGTCGTGTTTCCTATTTGCGTGAATTTTTAATAAGACAAAGCTGAGTAGGCAATCTCAAGGATTTAGTGTCACGTCTGACAGAAAAGTGAAGTCGAGATTGAGGGAGGCAGTCAAATTAATCAAACTGCGTAAATCGGTGATCAACGTTATGAAAATTAAGCTGCGTAAGTAGACGAACACGAATTTATAAGTCATATAATTATAAGTACCTATCATGTATCATATAATGTTATTTCATGATATTATATCGTACTATACCTATCTATACTTACTAACATTATAAAGAGGAGATTTGTATGGTTTTAAATAATAAAATCTAAAAACTACTGAACAGATTTTGAAAATTCTTTCACATATAGAAAGCTACATTATCAGCGAGTAAAATAGGCAATATTTTATGAAGTTACGCGGGCGAAGTCGCGTGCAACAGCTAGTGTCGTATAAATCATATCCTACGGCTAATAGAACATGGCTAATAGCATAATGGTTTGTGTATAAAATCGTCTGTCTATGCTATTGTTCAAATTTTATTTTAATTGTAGAAGTTATTTGTAAACATTGTTAACTATATCTCCTAACATTAAAGAGAAGCCTTCGCCCAGCAATGGGATTGAGATTATATACAGTATAATCTCTTGATCTATTAAATGGATTCCAAATTACTAAGTAGTAAGTCTTTTAATAATTTGTGCAAAGATACTTAGCGTATCTTGCAAATTATGCAAATTGCAAATTGCAAATTTGCAAATGCAAATTGCAAATTTGCAAATCAAATTGCAAATTTGTAAATGCAAGTTGGAAATTTTCATACACAAATTGCAAATTTGAAAATGCAAATTGCTAATTTTCATACGCAAATTGCAAATTTGCAAATGCAAATTGTTAATTTTCATACGCAAATTGCAAATTTGCAAATGCAAATTGGAAATTTTCATAAGCAAATTGCAAATTTGCAAATGCAAATTACTTTGTTAAAATTAAGTTTCAATATTTTTTTTGTGTAAAAGTCGACAGACAGGCCGACGGCCCACTTGATGGTAAGTGGCTATACCGTCGCCTATAACACAAGCAACGCCACAGGGGCTGCAAGTTTAAGGATAAAGAAGGGAAGTGGTAATGGATTCTGTCATCCGTTACTCGCTCGCCGAAACACAACAGCACATGTGCTGTTATTTCACGGTTGTCTTCTGTGAGGGGGTTCAGCTGATTGGTGTTATCAGCGCGTGAACGTTTCCCGTCGACATCATCGACCGAGGACAACGAAAGCGGCACCGAATGGGATCCCGAGAGGCGTCACTCGGTCGCATCCACGATGATGTCTTCTCATCCGCTTCCCCTTTCGCATCCGCTTCCGCTTCCGCATCCGCATCAAAATCGGCATTCGCTGCCACATCCGCTACCGCACGTCCCTCAGGTGAACGCTTCTTTATAAATTGCAACTATACTCATAATTGTATCGACTAATCGGCATTCACAAGTCGATTCGCTTCAGCATATCCGCGATCCTTATGAATTGTCAGCGTATCACAAGGTCTATAGATGAAAATTAAAAATGAATTGTTAGTTTTCAAGCAGATTCCATAACGCGCATGATAAAGTGTTAGGTTAGCAGGAGTCATGGCTAAGTCTAAGTCTCGAGGTTATCTAGTGTTTTTGTCAGTTGGCGTCAGAGCTATTTTAAATCTAAAAATGTACTTAGCAATGTGCAGCAGGACGGCTCGAGTATCAATAAAGACCTGCCTATGTGTGATTTGCTCTTTGGATATAGAAACCCTTAACGAATCTTCTTATGATAAAATTTTTTAAAAAAATTTGGTTAATATAGCTTTTATTGAAGATCGAAGGCTCCTGGCACAGGCTCCCGCTTTCAAATGAGTCTTCAATCACAGATTTATTGTAATTAAACGAGTTTTCTGACAGTAAATAAACATTTTTATTGGAAAATTAATTATTATTGGAAATAATTATTACTTTTGAAAAATTAATTTTATCACTTATAGAATATATTCTCTTCTTTTTCTTTTTCTTCTTCTTATTATTATTTTAATTAATAAATAAATGTAAAAATATTTTTTTTTTTTTACGATTCTTTAGGCCTATTTGTATATAATCTATAATGTATATATTTGTTTTTTTAAATTTATGGCTGTAAATAAAAATTATAATAAATCCAGTGAAAATTGTAAAAAAGTAATAAGTATTTGTTTGTAAGCAGCCTCTGGGTAATTACGATGGTAACTCGCAAGGTGTGCTTGTGGGTTCAGTGCGTAAAAGGCGCGGCAACCTTCCCAAGCACTCGGTAAAGATTCTAAAGCGTTGGCTCTACGATCATCGCTACAACGCTTACCCGAGTGACTCTGAGAAGTTAGCTCTGAGTCAGGAGGCGAGCTTAACCGTTTTACAGGTAAGGTTTTTACAAAAATCAACATTTGATTCTCTACCAACTACAATGTTTCCATAACAGACAATTTTTGAAATTTTTTTTGTTGTATTTAAGACAGTAAAGTAGTGTTAGTCTTTGGGATTTTGAAGTGTTTGTGTGATGAATATAGTAAATATTAAAAAATAAAAAAAAAATTGTGCGAATAAAAATAAAGCAGCGTACATTAGTCACTAATTTGCTATTGGATGTATTAATTACCTATTTAATTTAAAAAGTGTACCAAATGAGAAAGTACATAAAATGCTAATAAATCGCAATTTCAAGGTGTACGTTTTTCTTTTTATCTATAGGGCTGATTATCACATAAATAAAGGATTTTCATATATTGACACATTATTCACTGTAACTTAATCTAAACACAATTAAAACTTATTATATTTGTGGAGAGACGCGTGTGCGCCGTGTTAAATGTGTTAGGAGAGAGAGAGTGAGACAGCTTGCGAGCGAGACAACATACTTTGTCATAGAATAGAATTTAGTTGAAAACTAAACACAAGGCACTCGGTTAATATTTTTTAGGTGTGCAATTGGTTTATTAATGCACGTCGACGCATTCTTCCCGAGATGATACGACGCGAGGGCCACGACCCTCTCCACTATACTATATCTCGGCGCGGACGCAAACAGTCCCTCTCTTCGGCCGGTGTCAACGTGAACATGATTCCGGGACTAGCGGGAATTCCGGGTGTTTCGGGAATGGGCGGGATTAGGGGTATCCACAATCCTGGCGCCGTCGCCGTGGCGTCTACCAGCGCGGAAATGGCAACCTGGGGAGGTGTTAGCCTGCATGTGAGTGTTTCTAGACGTTGACATTCTAAAAAGTTGTCGTTTTTAGGTGGTTGTCATTGTCACTTTGAAAGCAAATAGTGTTGGATGAGTGGTTATGCTCTGTCTCTGAGTTGGGGGTTCTATTCCTGCCAGGGCGTACTGTAGAAATGAACCACCCCCCCCCCCCCCTAACGATGACCACCGTGAAATTATAGCTTGTGTGCCTTTTGTGTTTCGGTTATTGAATAAAGGATGCAGAGCCCATCCCTTCCTAATCCCTATCCTTAATCCTATGATTAGCAGCGCACTTGCAACACTGTTATACAGTCAGCATGTCAATCGAGTTTAAATTTGAACATAAAAAAAAAATTAAAAAGTTCTAACTAGGGCAACTTTTGGGGTTCGGTTGATACAAATCACCGAACTTTTCGAAACTCTTAAAGTTGCAGTAGTTGTCATAAAAATTTATTTAAAATTGTATTGGTAGAACCGCAGGCCCCTAATATATGACATATTAGGGCAAGAATCGATCTCAATCTTTCAATTTCAATTAACACGGTTATATAGTGACTTTTGATTAAATACATTTTACACATTATTTATTTGGAAACAATTTAAAACCGCTCTAGAAACTTTGATGTTACTTTGACCGTGCCCTGTAATAAGAGACTTTAAGGGTTTAATTCATATTTTTTCTTAGAGCTATATGTTAAGCACACAAAATTTAAAAAAAAAAACACACACACACATTCAGAAGCCCACAGATCATAATGTTTGGGTGCGGTGGATAAATGGTTAATATCCCATTCCTGTATCCTCGTACCTTGACCCTGGTGTTGCTTAGAGACGTGTCATTTGGAAAGCACGACAATGCTTATTACTTCACTATAATGTCAATTTAAAGGGTGATCTTCACCGTACACACGATTACGGAGACGGTCTCTTGGTGTACCGTGATGATGAACTTGCCGAGGAGGGCTACTCTTCGACCATAAGCGAGGAAGAGGTGAAGTACGATCCTTCTGTTTGGCAATCGGTCATTCGCTACGGACCAGAGGATCCGTCTCTTCATCCAGCGGCTAAAAGGTTTGTTCATCAAGTTAATATATAGCCATAGTGATGGATGTATGTGTTGGGTTAATTCGCATTTTATTTGATAATCCGCAACCTTATGATGTTTAGCCAAGAATTTTGAAACAAACTCACTTTTGAAGTGTTTGCACCTAGCTACTAAAATTGAGTTCTTTAAGCGTGCTGTAAAAAAATTGCTCCAGAATTAAAATAAACTAATTACAGAAAATCACAGTGAAAATAGCATTGAACCAATTTCTTTTGATGTTGCTTAAGGCGACGCAGCGTTAAACAATTAATTTAAAATCTGAGGAGAAATCTGTGTTTTAAAAGAGGTTTCTTTGAATTTTTTTTTTCTATCTTATAAAAGTTTACCAATGGTGATATCCAACCGACAAAATGAAGTCAATAACATGATGAAACAAATTACCAAACATCACTTTCATATGTTTTGTAATTGCTGAGAAAAATCTAAATCCCTGCCACCAAAATGTCCAATGAGTCGTCTTAAGTTTATAGGCGACTGGTAGCATCTATTATCTAGCGAGATGTAAGCCTAATAAGAAAATGTTCCAATCACAGATCGTCAGAAGTTGTAACAGTGCAGAATGCACAAGAGGATCCGAGTGTTGAGGGCAATGATGGGGGCGGGTGGCACCAGCACTTGTCTCATTTGCCACATATTCCCGGTTTGCCCCAATGTTTGCCTCAACCCCAGCAGCATTTGCCCCAGGTGAGCCAGGATCCGGCGCCACCGGTCGCCGTCGAACTAGAAGTTACGACTGACATGTGGTGCCACACTTAAATAATTAAATCGAAATTGTTTTAGGGAAGAATTACAGCTGATATTACATTAGGAAATCTTTTGTGCTGTAAATTATTACGCGTGAAAAGCTCGTGCTTAAAGTCAATATTATATAAATACTTATTTCCGTGTTATTGCTTAGGTATATTACTTATATATTTAGGTAAACTGTAAATCGTCGCAACATTTAAGTAAAATTTTAGTTTCACTCGCATCTGAGGTTAGTGTAGCAGAATCTAAGGTTAATTTATCTGAACATCTTAGTTTCACCATCGATGTTTATTTCTAACTAGATACTTAAGTTCCTGTAAACAAATCACCAAAAATATTTTATTTATTTCCATAGGTACTTACATCTAACTGCATACGTTTTTCCTAATAGAATAGTGTAATAAAATTAAATTTAAAATTATAGATACACCTACTAATATGTCTTTCTAAGTATCTACTAAAAATTGTCACCCTTTTGGTTTTTATCTATTTTAAAAAAACAGAAAAAACAGAAAAAAGCCCATTAAATTAATAATTAATTTTTGACATGTGACATTTTAAAACGGTATCTCTAATATGGCCTAATAATATAATCTATGTGAGATATGACTAACTGGTCATCCGGAGTTATTCTCCAATAGATCACTACTCCGAAATCGTAGCCATAGAGATATTCTTTTCTTTCTTATATTGAAATAGTAATAAACGGATTTTGGACGATACCCCATTGTACTCGTAGTTATATAGGGATTAAGTTAGCACGAGATAAGAAGAGGAGCAGTATAGGAAGTGAAAAAGTTAGGATTAGTTGTGTGCCGGTTATCTGTATTCGTATCCGTATCCGTTACTTTTTTGCGGATCATTTTACGGATCTTTTCTTTTATTAATTTTTAATTAATTCGTTGCTGAAATTCTACATAATTATAGGTGATTAGGTAGCAATGAAAAACTATTAAATTCCATTCAGTTTTTTTTTTTTTTTTTTTACTTAAAATCAAACATTTGGCACCTTTATAGTGCAAGCGTCATGTGGCGGGCATCTACTAAGTATCGTTTCAAGGTCACGCGCACCGACACCAATTGAGTAAGAAAGTTAAGATCCGTATCCGTATCCGTATCCGTATCCGTATCCGTATTTGTATCCGTATCCGTATCCTATCCGTATTTGTATCCGTATTTGTATCCGTATCCGTATCCGTATCTGTATCCGTATCTGTGTTCGTATCCGTATTTGTATCCGTATCCGTATTTATACCCGTATCCGTATTTGTATCCGTATCCGTATTTATACCCGTATCCGTATCCGTATCCGTATCCGCGGATCTACATTTTTAACATGTACATCACTAGTTAAGATATGGTATAGCTTTTCAAGGAAACAAGTTAGAATAGGAAATGGAAATTTTAAAATTACAATGACCCCCCCGGAGAGACATTGCGGGTTTCGGAAAAAATAAATATCTGCATGAATTATTTGTGCTGTAATTCTTCTTAAATTCTTTTTGTCATTCCTTCATCAAATGAAGGAAAACCGATATCAACTTTTTTCTAAGGTGACGTCGGTCTTAAAACACAATACTTGTTTTACGAAAATACGATTTGTGTTTTTTTTTTTTTGTTAACTATAGAAATAAAAATGTAGATATAATTGTTAAGTCTTGTTTATATTTGATGGCAATTTTTTGATAAAATAAACTGTTGAACTTAAAAGACGGATGTTTTTATTTTTAGTTCGTCATAATTGCGGGGTTTTATACGTTTAGTGTTTTAACACCTGCGTCACCTGACTGTGCATTCCTTTTCAATGTAACACTTTTATAATTGAAATTGCGCCGACGTTAAATTTATAATTAACATAGTGTTGTAGATTTTTTGGCTTAACAAAAAAAAATGATGTACCTCAGGTGACGTCGAACGCCATAGCGGTCGATGAGGAGCAATTCAAATGCTTATACTTGCTAGTAGAAACCGCGGTCGCTGTACGTCAAAGGGAAAAACAGCAAGAACAAGAGTTGGTTGTATAGTTAATAGATAGATGTCTATGGTACTTGAATTACTATTATTCATAATGTAAGTTCACTTAATTTCTATATCTCCAGCTAAATTACTACTTCAAGCAGAAAGTCTTTAATATTTCTCTGAGATTTTTTCTTTATAAGTAAGTATTATGAATTTTAATAGGCAATACAATCGCGTTTTATTTTGTTATAGCTGATAAAAATAAATATACTTATCTTGTTTTCGTCTGGTAAACATATGGACGATGAAGTCACCATCTATATATATACAAACAATTTTATTAATAATATTAAAAATTATCTAATTACAAAATTTTTATAGTTAGGTAATAGAATTTAAATTTTTTGAATGTTGAAATTTCTCAAAATGATTAGAAATATTTTGCCAAATTTCTAATTTATAAATCGACTCAATATATATTTTTTATTTTGCATTGAGACTAGAGTTCGCTATAATAGGGAACTCTAGTATTTGACGTATCTCATTGACATGCATTTTTTAAAGTTCAATTGAGAAGACAAGACTACATCACAGAATGTTATTTCTCCAAGACGTTTAGTTTTCATAGAATATTGAATTTTTGTTTATTTATTTTTTTATAAATGCAAATACCAGGTGGACAAAGTAGGTTAGACGTGGCAATACCCGAGAATTGAGTGCCCTATACACTTTTTTTATGACGTTTATCATTTTGCCAAATACTCCGAATTTGTGTAAATTTAAAATTTATAAAATGGTAAATATAGTTAAAATGTAATTTAAAAATTTCCTGCCCATTTTATGAATTGACAATATGTTGAAAAATTAAATAAACATACTTCTATTGCGTAGATACATATTTTAAAATATTTAACAGCTATTAAAAAAAAGATATTTAGTACACATCCACCAGATTCCAGTTTCGTCATAGTTATAGTCTGGCGGGAAAATCTCAAAAAGCGCCTGCTTTCAATAGTTAATAGCATTTTGTGAAACTTTTTTGCCACCGGGTCTTTTAGTTTAATTCGACTGAACACGATTCTGCCCGGTGTCAACCCCTCCCCCGCTCCCTTCCCCCCCCCCATCCATTTCCCCCCTAAACGTGCAAAGAGATTCGTGGGCGGCATAGCGGCGTCTGCGCTACGACCTATAAATCGTGAACGAATGGGCAGACATTATTGCTAAAAGTATTATGCTTGTTAAATTATTTATATACGAATATTGTAGAGAAAATAATGCAGATTATTTTTGTCATGGACAGTTTTCTTTTATCTCTAATAGATTACGAAAAAAATTGAAAAAACCGCAGATCGGGACACGTTTGGGGGGAAAGGGGGGAAGGGAGCGAGGGAGAAGTTGACCCCGGGCAGAATCGTGTTCAGCAGGGTCGAATTAGTCTGAAAAGACCCGACGGCAAAAAGTTTCACTAAATTCCGTTAACCGTAATTTTTTTTTAAATTTCCACCAGACTAATACCGAATCAACTAGTTACCTAATAATTATTTTATGAAATTATTAAGTAATAATTGACTGATGACTGACTGACTGACTGGTGGTGATTTACGTCAATAGTATAAAGTTAGGTAGTTTGAAGAATGAAAAAAATTAGCTATTGAATAATTAGATTTAGGTATATAATTGTTAATTTTATGTATTAGCAATTTCTCCATAAAGATTTTATTGCAATTAAGAAATATTTTCTCAAAAAGTTACATTTAAGTTACCTAATACTAATACTTAAGTTAAATTAATACTTAAGTTTAATTTGTTAATAATACTTAGTTAACTTAGGATTTAGGTAATACTTGGTTGACGTAATTTACATTTTCTATTAATAAAAAACTATATGTACTTATAAGTATTTAAAATTGTTTTTTATTACTTACCTCTATTTTCCGTTATTTCTTAAGTACCTACCTAAAACTTTAAACTTTAGTCCCTAAAATATGTTTTAGGATTGAAACCCTAAAACATCACTACAATTTGATGAATTAGGCTACATATTCAATTTGATAAATAGAAATCACGCAAACAAGACTAGCTTCCGAGTAGGGGAAGTGTTTGAACTATGCTATGGAAATCTATGCTATGGTAGTAAGCGGTACTTTACTACTACTGAACCATCGGGCAGTCTACCACTTGCCTACTTTCAGATTGGTTATGTCCAGAGAGGTCTGTGAAAAAGTTCTGAGAATTGAACTGAACTAAGAAGTGAAAGAAAAATAATATCAACAATGTCATCATCATTAACAATATCATTATTTGTCATACAAAATAAAAGTTTTTCTCGGTTTTGAGCAAGTCATCTTTATTTCCAATCCACACAAAAATTTTAATATAAGGACAGACGAGGCCGATAAAGGAGCGAGCTAACCCAATGCTGTTGCTGCTTATTCACTGGAAAGTTTAAAGAGACATGAGTTGTATGAGCTCGGAAATACAGACGCCAGCATGGAGTTCCAATCCTTGTCAGTGCACATTATAAATGATGTTTTAAGACGCTTGGTCGGAAATTAAAAATTTTCTTCTAAAAAAATTCTAAGAGAATTCTAAAAAGAAAATTTCTAAAAAGCATATAAATTACCTATTATAAAGATCATTTTAATTTATTAGGTATAAAAAAAGTGCAGAGTATTTAGCAAAAATGCATAATTAATAATTATAATAAGCAAGGAAATAGGTCTACTTTCTCGTGTCACTAAATCATTTTTAAATACCCCCATAGAATTGAACACATACTGTCGACCTTTCATAATTGATTTAGTCTACAGAACACTATATACTCACACGAAGATTTAGTCTGTGACGGAAAAATTCTACTGTCAATGTTAAATTGTCAACCAACACTCAAACAAGTTTGAACATGTTAAGTTTATTATTTATTTATTTATTTATCCGTTATCACCTGTTTATATGTTTTTATGTAAGATTTTCTTGTTTATTTATCCAATTCAACCAATATTTTATAGTATTTTTACATGTTTTCGCCATTCTATGAATGTAAAAGAAAATTTTGTAACAATATTGCAAAATATTGGTTACAAAAAAGTTTTGTTGATTTATATACATTATAATAGTTCGTTGATTTTAATTTATATTTAGTTGAATAGATTCTATGTCATAAATCCAAACTAAATGTAAAGTTTCATAGGATATGTATGTCTAGTAGCAGCAATTTCTAACTGAAGAAAAATAAGTTGTAAATGTTTTTTTAACTATTTTTGCAGTTGACCTGACCAAGCTACAATATGGACAAAGAAAATATCAGAAGTGCAGCTAGATTGGTAATTATTTATATACATATACACATATACTATGATATTTATAGCCCAATATAAATATTAAAATTAAAATAAGCTCTTGACACAATTTGACTGATCACTTTTAGAAGGATGAAATATCTAGAATTTTCAATGATATATTTTTTTTACATTGTTTTAATTCGAGACAGTATTCAATTGATGAATATCTTTGATGTCACATTGTATGGTTGTAGATTAATGTGGAATTTTCTTTGAATCTTGCACAAGATTTTTATTTGCCTTAAAACCTATACTTAGTGAACTTACTGCGTCGGTAAAGTGACATTAAATTTATCAATACTTATAACAATATATCTCTTAAGTAAATTATAATATAGATTATCAAATATTTCAGCGCCGTTCGGCTGTAGCGGAAAGGCTACGTATTCAACAAGAATGGTCTGCACTCAAAGGCCCCAAAGGCAACCGGGACAATCTGAAGCAACTTCTAAAAAGAAATGAGAATGTTGCCAGAAAGAAGAAGATTTTGAAGAAAACAAATTCAAATTTGGAAAATTCTAACACTACGCCAGCCAGTAATAAGGATAGCAAAGAAATAAAATCGAATAGGGATTGCAGTGAAGTACTGAGTGGTTGCTTGGCTATAGTGGAAGTGGGCGCAGAAACTGGAGCCCTAGCTTTAAGGGCGGCTCTAACAGCGATGGGCGCAAAAGTTGTGTCAACATGGAGTCCTACAATCACACATCTAATTTGGGCTGAAGGTAATATTTTTTTGGTTTTTTTTTTGTACTCGCTGATAATGTAGCTTTCTAATAGGTGAAAAAATTTTCAAAATAGGTCCAGTAGTTTTTGAGTTTATTCATTACAAACATACAAATCATCTCTCTTTATAATATTAGTATTAGTCAGTTCTGTCAAAAGCTATTGGACTGTGGCAGCTGATGTGTAATTTAAACAACAACAAAAAAATACAAGTAATTTTTTATATTTTTCTGTGTAAGAACTTTTCTCAGAAGAAAAAAAAAACAGCCAAATTGGCCAGTTTCGCACTTAGTAAGACATTTAGCTATTAATTTTTATTTTTTGATTGATGAGCCCTTTAGTAAGCGGTAAAGGTCCCGGATTTTATTCCCGGCGAGGCCATTTATTTATTTATTTATTTAAAAATGCTTACCAACTAAAGTCATACTTAATCACAGTATACAACGCTCACAGAGAGTAACATCACAAGTGTGAATTTAAATTATAGGAAAGCACAACATTAATTTTGATTAATTAAATTATAAATGAATCAACAAATGTCAATGAGATCAAAAATACAAACACCTAAATCAACTTACATATTATTATAATTAATTAGTAACATAAAATCATACAATCGAGTCAATAAAACAAAAATAGCAATCAAAAATAGTTTCAAAGTTCCGCCTCTGGTTTGCAGGATGGTAGCCACATACCATCAATAGAACTGGGATTGGAACTTCCGTCCGCTGAACGTGTGTTTCAGGTGGTTGTCGGTTGACACGAGCGAAGGCTCGTGCGCTGGCTTCGTGGGTGGTTTCCCCGCTGTGGGTGGAGGCTTGTGCGGCATCGGGCCATCGAGTCCCCGAAAGGAAATTCCCAGCCACCTCGAGACCTTCAGACTTACCTTCACCGAAGACACTGCTCCAGATGCTCGTGATTGTTTTGCACAAATAATATTTATTGAAATAAATTATTCGATGCATAAACGTCCTGACAGTGTTTTTTTGATTGTTTACAGAAACGTGCAGAAATTGAGAATGTTCCTTTACGTGAACTGCTGTTGGACAGTTCAGGTGAAGACGAGAGGCAGGTGAGACTGCGACTGTCATCCGAGACGGACAACAACACCACAAAAGACATTTCTTCCGAAGGTGTGATGACTTTCCTTGAGTGCCATATCATACCTTATCCTCGATCCTTCAATGCACTAGCAAAACCTGTGCCGTTGCCACTCACCATCAAGTGTGAACCGTAAAGTTGACTGTCAACCGTTTCAATAAAAAGAAATATATATTTCACAGACGAGACGCCTCGACCGGCCCGAAGGAAACTCTTCACGCATAAGGAAATAATGGAGACGGATCGAGGCAGCCAACAAAGTGGTAAGTATTTAATAAAAAAAACTAAATTCATTATAATATTATAAAATTCCAAAAAATATCACAAGTCTTGATTAAACATTCGAGTATCACTTAAAGTAATCTTTTGGTGGAAAAGGTTTAATATTCACTTAGTGAATTTCTAAATGATGAGACTATACATATAGTGCAAGCTATGTATATATATATATATATATATATATATATATATATATATATATATATATGTAGCAAGCTTACATAAATATAAAATAAAAATAAAAAATAATTATTTAATTACTATTTGTCAATCTATTGAATATGTCTGGACATTATCTATTAAAATTTACAACAGCCTACGTAATAACTATATTCAGAAAATTAATTGATTTGAATTTAAAAAAAAAAGCCTTTTTTTTAACATTAATTTTAATAAAAATATAAAAATATTTAAGTAAAGTTTTTTGAAAATTTAAATAAAATGAAAAAGTTTTAATCTGAATATTTTCGTTAATAACTTTGTTATTTATGATTCTACGACTAAAAGTTTATAAAACAAAGTTGTAGAGACGAATAGTTTGCCGGATATAGCATAAAAACAATTAGCAACCCTTTTTACAAGATGGCGGCCGCGAGACAAGGGTTGCAACCCCACAAAACTTGGATTTAACTTTACACTAACTCCCTCGTGACATCCAAAAAATAAAATAGCTTTTCAACGAGCAAAAACCGTATTTTTTAACATTTTGATTACTTTCCTTTTTGTTTTTTTTTTTTTTTTCAGCATAATTTCTCATCCTAAAAGAAAAAAAAAATCAGTTTGAATTTCACACATTAGTTCAATATAGTTAGATCGTAATGATTTAAAACTAATTTATTTAAAAAATATTTTTCATAAAAAAAAATATATATATATATATATATAAACTTTTTAGCCTATTGTGTTTGAGACTTCTCTATTTATTTATGTTTTAGACAAGACAGTTCTTGGTTTGACGTGACAAATAAAAATTGACGTAATAAATAAAAAAGTACAGTTTCAAAAACTATATATTCAGAGATTATAGTTAAATAATTTAATTTCGGTCGCTATGGAAAGTAGGTACATACACACTTTATGCATTTAAAGAGTTTTCGAACGTCTACTTTGTTTATAATGAAGGAATATTGTTAAGTTTGGTTGCATTGTCTAGAATGTCTTGAGTATTTTTAAACAAGCGACCCGTCCCCGGATTCGCACTGGTGATTTTTTTTTTTTTAAATGCAAATTATGAACATTCCATCGGGGGAAAACTGTTTCAATTAAGTGATCTATTAGAAGGTAGCGGAGAAACAGACAGAATCACACAGCAACTTTATTTTATAACATGAAAGTTAGATGTGGTCCTCCAATTGTATGAATTTTAAAGTTTTAATTCTAAAACCATTCTCTGGTATAAAAATCATCGAAATTGGGCGAGCCGTTTGTGAGGAGTTTTTTCAATTATATACAACAAAAAAAACAAGGCCAGTAGAAATTTATTAGTAAAAACTAGCGATCAGCACCCGACTTCTCGCTGTGTTGACATTTTCAAAAATCCTTTCTTAGCATTGTTCGCTTTTTACATTGTTTGCTTTGTCTCCTTGGCTAGATAGTATTATTGTCGTAGTGTTAAGAAGCATAAGCATTTGACGACTCGTTTGGTCTAGTGGCTAGTAACCCTAGCTGTTAACCAAACGGTCGCGGGTTCGAATCCCGCTAGGGGCGAATGTTTATGTGTTAACATTTTACCTTTGCACCTGAGTCATGGATGTTTTGTATTTATAATATGTATGTATTTACAAAAAAAAAAAGTAATCTATGTATTATATCAACTGTCTGGTATAAATAATACAAGCATTTAGTTGCTTACTGTGTGGAACTAGATGATGATGTGTTGGAATGTGTGAAGATATTTATTTATTTATTATTTAATATAGTTAAATACGTATGTATTGAAACTACAAGTGGCGGTAAAAGACTGTTTATTATACTAAAAAATACATGCTACCTACATGTTACATATCTGCTGTACGTGGGTACACCACAATACCCAACAAATATAATATGTGAATTTCAGAGGAGAAGAGCGCGCCGACTGCACCGAAACAGATGCGGTCCAAGCAACTGGATAACCAGAGAAGGATTCTCGCTCAAGCGGAACAGTTGGCTCGTCGTCTTGTCGGTGCGACCACTTCGCAACCTTCACAATCGAAAAATGTCTACGATAACATATTTAGAGTTGTAAGTTAATGTTACTTTATTTGGCAACCAATATTAAATCAATAATTTAAAAAAAAAAAAAAATAAATAATTTATTTCATTCGACTCGCATTAGTAATAGTTTGTAACATTTTATAGGCGACGGTAGCCACTCACCATCAAGTGTCAAGTCAACGTCTGTCTGTCGACTTTGACATTAAAAAAATAATTACTAAGGCATATAGGACACTAGCTGTTCGTCCGCGACTTTGTCCGCGTTCAAAATGTTATAAAGCCTTTCTCGATAAATGGACTATTCAACATAAAAAAAAAAAATGTTTCAATTCGAACCAGTAGCGAGTTCAACCAACAAACAAACAAACAAACAAACAAACTCTTCAGCTTTATAATATATATTATTATCATTAAATTAGTATATAGATTATATATATAATTTGTAAGAAAATATTTTAAACAAAAATATTTAAGAACATATTTTAAATAGATTCATGTATATATATATATATAATTAATGTTTTTTTTTTTTTTTTTAATTACTCGTATTTTCTTTTTTTTATAAACTTTAATATTATGTCTAACCTTTTAATAGGCTATAAAAAAATTTAACTCTTTTTATGTATTTCTAAAATGTTACATGCTGTAAGGTTGGCTATTAAATAAATAAATAAATAAAATAAATAAATATTTCTTTCTTTCTTTCTTTCTTTTAGGTGCTGACTGGAATGTCGCGTGTAGAACGTCCCCTCGTCCACAACGCAGTCAAAGAACTGAACGGAAAAGTGCAATCGCGTATAAACAATCGCACAACACACGTAATACTCGGCACGTGCGTACACACCAACGAAGTAAATGTGCTCGGGGAAAACTTGTACACAGAACAGAGCGGACGAAACGCACAGAACAATAGAATGTACAGTCCCAGTGTGTTACAGAGTGCGCACTTTGAGAGAATAGTCTGCGACATAAGCGGCGTGACGAGACATAGGTGCGGTGATTCGGTCAATGACAATAACGTGTTAGTGCCAGCAAGTGTGGCGACATGCAATATCGTTAGATCAAAAGTGAGAACATTAAATGCTCTGTTGGGTGCGATCAGAGGTTGCAGGATAGTGAGCAGTGAATGGGTAATGGATTCTCTGAAAGTCAAAAAGTGGATTTGTCACTATGCATATGAAATTAAGCATCTGAAGAAGATATCACTGGTGAGATGATTTTTTTTTTTTTTTTTTTATTCGAACGTTGAGTGTTTTGCAAAATTAAATAATAGTACATATTGTTTAGCTAATTATCAATGTGTGCGTGAACGAATGCGAGAGACGTATGTATGTGTGAATGCACGGTTAAATAGGTGTTACAAGCCTAACGTTTTCAGTTCTAATAAAATTGTCTTTAAGTCAACACGTCTTTCTATTCATCATAAGTCAGCAATTAAAAGTGAGCTTTATTACAATAACATATGGTCGAATATCGAGCCGGATACATAAGTCGTTCTACACCAAGCACTAGCGGGAGCCGACCGGTTACGGAGAACAAAAGAATTGTATTCGCCGCGGCAGTATAAACATTACCTACATTTTATGAAATTAATATTATTTTATGAAACTGAAAAATTAGTTATATTTTTATTGAAAAATGAGTCATACGGAGGAGCAATTATTAGCAATATTGGAAGACACGGGAGCAGTACTACAGAAAATGCAAGTAAATATGAAAAAGTGTCCCAAAGCAAGGCTTACACCGGGATATATTGAAGCTCGCATACAAGCATTGGATGGCTACTGGGCGACATTCAATAAGGCGCATCAAGACCTCGTAAAAATTATATCCAGGGAAACCAAAAAGCAGTGTCCTTATTTTGAAAATGAAGAATATTTTATTCAGGAAGAAATTTACCTTAATACTAAAGCAGATTTTATGGATTTGCTATCACAGAATAAGCCAACTACACACGATGGTCACGAAGTCAGCTTACCCGGTACCACGAATGAAGCTATAACCGTAAGATTGCCTCAAATACAGTTACCTACGTTTGCGGGAGCATACGAAGAATGGCCTGCTTTCCAAGATCTTTATATGTCCTTGGTGCATAGCAACGCATCCTTGAGTAAGGTTCAAAAGCTCCATTATCTTAAGTTGAGCATTACTGGAGAAGCGGCCTCGTTGTTAAAGCATATACCTACCACAGACGGAAACTACGAGCAATCTTGGGGTATGTTAAAAAACCGATTTGGAAACAAACGGGTAATTTTGGATACCCTTTTAAAACGTTTATTTGCACAAAAAAGGATACCAGCGCAAACAGCAAGTCATATTAAAATTTTAATAGATACCACTAAAGAATGCATACACAGTATAAATAATTTACAAATTCCAACTGATTCGTGGGATCCTATACTAATCTATATGACAGTACATAATTTAGATCCAGACACACACCGCGCATGGGAAGAGCATATTTACCAAGGGGATCCAGAAAAGTTACCTACGTGGAACGACCTGTATAATTTTTTAACGTCAAAATATCGCGCATTAGAAATGGTCGCGCCAGCCATAAAAGAAAAAACGGCAAGAAGTCGAGAGTACATGGTACACGTCGCCACAGCAGTTCCTGTTAAAACTAGAAGTTGCCCAAGATGCCAAGATAACCACACGTTGTGCCATTGTAAAGAATTTGCAAAAATGATCCCGATGGAAAGAAGTGATTATGCAAAGAAAGTAAATCTGTGTTTCAATTGCCTGGCTCCAGGACATGCCGCTAAGAAATGTAAACTTAGCATGTCTTGTCGTATGTGTCACAAACGTCATCACACCATGTTACATCAAGCAACAGTGACGTCACCCGATCAACCAGACAATATGCAAACTCACCACAACCAGATTGAAATCATTTCGGCTAACACAGCGAATCAAAGCATCGAGCTACCACCACACTTCACTTCCTCGCAGTCCACAGCATTATTGGCCACAGCCCTCCTGTGTGTGAGAGACCAAGCAGGACATAGTACTATGCTTCGGGCCTTGATAGATCCAGGTGCACAAGCGTCGTTCATCAGCGAAAGAGCCGCTCAAGCGTTACGACTCAAGAGAAGTGCTGTAAAAGGCATGATGACAGGTGTTGGGTTAACTAAGACTCCTGTAAACCAAGCAGCAGATGTAGAACTTCTATCAAGACACGACTCAAGTTTTAAGCTCAAGATTAAGGTGTATATTGTTTCAACTCAAATTTGCGAACAATTACCGTCACGAACAATAGCAACAACCACATGGCCACACCTTCAAGGTCTTCCTCTAGCCGATCCAAGCTTCAACCACCCCGGATTAGTAGATATGCTTCTGGGTGTAGATGTCTTTGCAGAGATTTTGAAGGGTGAAGTAATCAAGGGTTCCCCAGGTACACCACGTGCTCTCAATACCTACCTGGGTTGGATTCTATTCGGAAGTATCCAGAACAATCAACAAGATGAAATTATAGCAATGCATGCAAATCTGGATTTAGATGATATGCTAAAACAAATGTGGGAATTAGACCAAGATGAGAAAGGAACATTAACACCCGAAGAGAAGAAATGTGAAGAATTTTATCGACTTACTACTACCAGAACAGAAGATGGACGGTATATTGTCACCTTACCTAAGAAAACAGAAGAACTTTTATCAACACAAGGAAACACAAGAGAAATAGCAATGAGAAGACTAATACAGTTAGAAAGACGTTTAGAAACAAATTTACCACTTAAGCAAGCATACCAAACCGTCATGCAAGAATATCAAATAATGAATCATATGCAACATGTACCAATAGAAGACGTAAACAAACCAGCTGTGTACTTACCTCATCATGCAGTTGTAAGAGAAGATAAAGAGACCACTAAAGTAAGGACAGTATTTAACGCTTCGCAGAAAGGAACAAACAATGTCTCTCTTAATGAGGAGCTCCTTATAGGACCACAATTACAAGATGACATGAGAAGCTTGATAATGAGATGGCGTATGAAGAAGATTTGTTTTGTGGCTGACATTAAGAAGATGTATCTCCAGATTATGGTGACCAAAGAAGACAGCGATTTGCAAAGAATCCTTTGGCGTGAAAACAAAGACGAACCTGTAAAAGATTACCGACTAATGAGAGTAACATTCGGGACCGCTTCTGCTCCCTACTTAGCCGTACGAACATTACATCAAGTTGCAGAAGATGAAGGCCATAATCATCCCGATGCTATGAAAATTATCAAACAAGACTTTTACATGGATGATTTGATGTCAGGCAAAGACACACTCCAAGAGGCTATCAACACTGCCAAAGACGTGGACTCAATTTTACAAAGGGGAGGTTTCCACTTACAAAAGTGGTGCTCAAACAACGCCGACTTCTTAAAGAACTTTGAACCATCACTAATAAGTTCTCATGTTAACCTAGACATCACCTTAGATGGTAGTATACGAGCATTAGGTTTACACTGGAACATGGGAGAAGACATCTTCCATTACACATTTAACATGCCAGCTGTATCTAAACCAATCACGAAGAGAAAAGTATTAGCTGATATCCAACGTTTGTTTGATCCACTCGGTTGGTTGGCACCTGCAATATTGCCTACCAAACTACTGATCCAAAAACTATGGCTACTGGGATTGGCATGGGATGAAGAAGTAGAACAAGCAACCGCTATACAATGGATTAACTTAAGAAACAGCTTTAAATACTTACCTCAAATTAAAATAAGTAGATGGCTGCATACGACCGAAGAAGTGATGTCAAATGTTACAATTCATGGCTTCTGTGATGCATCTATGCGAGCGTACGCTGCAGTTGCTTACCTGAGAGTGCGAACGACGGGAGGCGCTGTACAAACTTCAATCATCGCAGCTAAGACGCGAGTAGCTTCTACTAAATCTAAATCTTTACCTCGTCTAGAACTATGCGGCGCAGTTTTACTGACTGGGCTTCTGAAACAAATAAAGGAAGCAATGAAAATATCAGCTGGACAGATATTTGCTTGGACAGACTCAACCATTGTACTGTCCTGGCTTTTTGGTGATCCTGCTAGATGGAATACTTACGTGAGAAACAGAGTTGTAGAAATCCTAGAGCAAATTGGAAATCATAATTGGTATCATGTACAATCGCAAGACAACCCGGCTGATGTAGCATCTCGAGGGACACATCTTCTAGACCTAAAGGAAGATGAATTATGGTGGAAAGGCCCAGAATGGCTACGAACTGGAGACATTAAATATAATAGACCGAAGAACATATCTACAAACCTGGAAAAGAAAGAAATCATACAAGTTAATCTGCGTGTAGAATACAAAGAAGAAAATTTATCAAGGAGATTTAATAATTTTGAAACACTAGAAGAGCTACTTAAAGTAATAATTTACTGTAAAAGGTTTTTGAAATGGAAAATACTACAAAATAAAGAAAAAACTATCACAGCTATCACTACAAAGGAAATAGATGAATCATTAAAAACGTGCATAAAGTTAACACAGAAAGAAAGTTTTAAGGAAGACATGCAGTATTTTAAAATTAATAAAAGAGTTAAAGAAGGAAGTAATTTAAAGGCTTTGCTACCTTACCTGGATGCAGATGGTATACTCAGGGTGGGCGGCAGGTTACGTCACTCTGATCTTAGTGAAGACAGCAAACATCCTGTAATTTTAGACACTGAAAGTGATTTCACGGCGCTCGTTGTTGCCGATGCACATGTAAAAACCTTACATGGTGGCTGCCATTTGATGTTATCCTATCTTCGATCAAAATTTTGGATTTTAAAAGCGAAGAAAGTCGTAAAGTTGAAGATTAGAGAATGTCTTATATGTGCCAAGCAAAATGCTGCTGCAAAATCACAGCTGATGGGAGACTTACCACGAGTGAGGGTCACTCCTGCTAGACCCTTCCTGAACAGCGGCGTTGATTTTGCTGGACCTTATCAAATTCTAATGACAAAGGGTAGAGGAGGTAAATTGACTAAGTCCTACATAGCCATTTTCATCTGTATGTCTACCAAAGCGATACACTTAGAATTGGTCAGCGATTTGACGTCAGAAGCATTCATCGGAGCTTTCAAGAGATTTGTGTCCAGACGTGGAAAATGTGCTCATCTTTGGAGTGACCAAGGAAGAAATTTCATTGGCGCTAATAAGGAACTGGTTGCTGCTTGGACCAATGCAAGGCTGGAGTTTGATGGCCAGATCGCTCAATCCCTTGCTCTGGATGGCACACAATGGCATTTCATACCCGCATACAGCCCTCACATGGGTGGATTATGGGAAGCAGGAGTAAAGTCAATGAAACATCACATGAAGAGAATACTGACATGCAATCTTACTTACGAAGAAATGACTACACTGCTATGCCAAATTGAAGCATGCCTTAATTCTAGACCGCTGTGTCCTATAGATCCTACTGATGCCGATCAAATGCTACCGCTGACACCTGGACATTTTTTAATTGGCGAAGCACCTATCACTGTCCCTGCTCCAGATCTTCAAGACATTCCCATGAGTCGCCTGTCCCGATGGCAGCACATGCAAAAGTTAGTGGGTGATTTCTGGCGCCGATGGCAGAGCGAGTATTTGTCCCGGTTGCAACAACGTCCAAAATGGCAGAGGAAAGTAGAAGAATTGGAGATCGGACAAATTGTCCTAATAAAAAATGAGAACCTTCCTCCCGGAAAGTGGTTATTGGGCCGAATTGTGAAGAAGCATCCTGGTTCTGACGGCGTAACTAGAGTGTACAGTGTGAAAAGTGGAGACAGTGTGACACAGCGATCATTTTCAAAATTATGTTTATTACCAATTGATGTAACTAATTAAAAATTTGCGTGAATGTTAGAAACTAGCCCACCTTTTATTTGTATACAGTCCACAACTTTTATTTGTATAAATTCGTTTAATTTTAAGGACCCAGAGAGTCCTTGGTGGGCGGTATGTTTAGCTAATTATCAATGTGTGCGTGAACGAATGCGAGAGACGTATGTATGTGTGAATGCACGGTTAAATAGGTGTTACAAGCCTAACGTTTTCAGTTCTAATAAAATTGTCTTTAAGTCAACACGTCTTTCTATTCATCATAAGTCAGCAATTAAAAGTGAGCTTTATTACAATAACACATATAATTGAGACGTACTACTGTGAGCACAGACCCATGCAGAAGACTTTAATATATATATTAAAGATGGCAAGCACGCTAACGGTCAACTTGATGGTCGTTGGCTACCGTTGTCTTAGGACACAAACAACACCAGTAGAAGTGCACTGATATAGTTGTAATTTTTCAGTTTAACACCCATGTATGTTGATCTAATGATCTATTTTATTTTATACTAACTGGTGCCCGCGACTTCGTCCGCGTCGAACGATAAAAGGTACCCTATGTCCTTTCTAGTGTCCCAGACAACGTGTATGCAAAATTTCACGGTGATCGGTTTGCATTAAAGAGTTACAAACAACCATACATCCAAACATACTTTCGCATTTATAATATTAGTACGGATATTTAAAAGTAGCTGTTGCACGCGACTTTACCCGCGTGACTTTATAAAATAATAATAGTCTATGTTAATCGCTGATAAGGTAGCTTTGTATAGGTGAAAGTATTTTTAAAATTGGTCCAGTACAAACATATAAATCTTTTCTCTTTATAATATTAGTATAGTATAAAATAAATAAATAAAATAAAAAATAAAAATAGCCTTTATTGCTGAAGTTAACAAGAGAAAAAATATAAAATATAATAATTATGTTATTCATCACCAACAACTCCAACTTGTCTTGCGACATAGGCCTCTTCCAAAGTTTTCCACTCATTGCGGTCCCTTGCCGTTTTTTGCCACACTCCGTTTGTGGTCTTGTCCAGGTCATCTGTCCATCTGAGATAAGGTCTTCCTCTTTTCCGTAATGATCCTCTCGGGTACCATTCCACGATGTCTTAGTATAGTATATATGAATAAATAACCATTCATCCAACGGGCTCGTCAATAATTCTGATGTGTGTACTTTTTCTCTTTTTTTCTCATAGAAAGCCCGCATTGAACGCAAAATTCTGGGCCTAACGAACGCCGCGTACGCGTATGACGTGTTCGGAGGGATGCACGTCAACGTCAAACCGGACACAGAGCAACGAGATGCGGCCGTACAACTGCTGAAACTGTGCGGTGCCGTTGTCACAGAGTATAGTGATGCACGCACAGAGAGCAGAAGTCAAGATGGCGTCGCTTCAACAGCTGATCGCGACATAACCTTGGGAAGAGAGGCCGGAGATGTTTGTTCCAAATGGGTGTTTGATAGTGTGGCGGCTGCAAGAACGCGAACGTTCAGACGCTATATTGTTTACTAATATATCTTCAGTATGTTTTATTTATAGTTAGTATATCAAACATATAGTAAGTATACTAGTGCAAGATTCGCGCGCCACCTATCGACAAAAAATGGAACTATTATTCCTTAAGTAGCGAAGCAACGTGACTAATAAAATAGATGGCGCTGTAGTAGCATTTTATTTACACATTGGTTCCATGAACCAAGTACTCAACCAAACTAACCACTGACGTGTGTGTGTGTGTGTGTGTGTGTGTGTGTGTATATATATTATGTGTGTGTGTGTGTGTTCACTTTTTGACTTAAACAAAGGTGACTTTAAATGGCGGTTAGCCTACTTGACACTTTACTCACAGATGGTGAAAGAGGCCCTAAGTATTATTTATGACTGTACTTTTGTAGCCCATAAGGATTTTTTTTAATTTCTCATACATCACATTGTAGGCAGTGTGTGTAATGACTAAATGGCCTAGAATTTGACTAGTCTGTAATAATACAAAAAATAATTAAGTTTGAAGAAAATATTTAAGCTACAATTATTGTATAATTATTATTATTATTATTATTATTATGTAATTAAAATATAAACGCAGGCGATTTTTTTTTTTAATTTGTGTTTTATTTTGGTTTCTTAAATACCAACTTAATAAATTTGTAAGGAAATGTTTTAACCAAAAATATGTTTTTAACATAATAAAACTAAAGTAGGCTTAACAATTTTTTTATTTATTTTTTCAATTTTTGAAATGAGAATAGAGGTAACAGTATCGATTTGGATTTAGATTCTACTTACCCTATACATAAAATTTGACCCTATGCCTATGGTTGCTTCTATCCTGGGGTAGAAATAGATACTATCCCTTCTCGGGGATGAAAAAATGTCTATCAATAAAAAATAATCAACTTTTGTTCCATAAAGTTTTTACTGAAAGTCTTTTCGATTTATTCGCTAATGAGTATCGAAATTTCAACAAAAAAAAACCACGTTTACAGTTAAACAAGCTGACGGTCCACTTGATTTGCGAAAATAATATTATGATCACAAACGGATGGTAAGTGAGTACCGTTTCCTATAACACAAACCACAAATGTTGCAAGTGTAACGACAATATCATCACCATCAGCCCGTGTCTCACCACTGTTGGATGTAGGTCTTCTCCCAAGGCTCTCGTTGCCAAGCACGGTCTTCTGTCCATCGCATCCAGCCGCTTCCTGCGAAGCCTTTCAGTTCGTCTGTCTGTTGCAGGACGTCCCACGCGGCGCTTTCCAATTCGTGGCCTCCATTCAAGAACTTTTCTACCCCATCAGTTGTTCGCTCTGCGACTTAAATTCTCTTTGAGTTTATTTTTAATCATTACAAATATTATTTACAATTTATATCCCCTTTCTTCCATCGGACATACAGACGTACAAATGGTTACCATCCTCATCTTGTCGATATCCCTCTATTTCGGACCAAGCGCTTTAAAACATCTTTTATAATGCGCACTGCCAACGTTTGGAACTCCTGAGCTCATATAACCCAAATCTTTTAAAAAGTTCTCTTGAATAGGCATCTTCTGGGTTGAGAATGAGGTTCGCTCCATCTTAGGCCTCATCCTTGCTAGACAGTTGGTTGTTGGTCAAGAGCAAACCCATCTTTTATAAAAAAAAATGTTAGGTACTAATATTGTTCGTGTTACTAATAGGTTACATATACGAAATAGTAACCAGAGCAAACAGTGACCATCCCATTGATAAACCGTTCACACTATGGAAGTCACCACACCCACCATTTTTATCTACGTTCAAATTACTGTACAATATTTGAATAAATACTTGTATATTTCTTTCAACTTATATTCAGTATACTAACTAGGTTTTAGGTTACTGCCACAACAGCCGATCGTTCCTCTATCAAAGCATAAAATATAAGGTACTTTGTCGAATCCAGAAGTTGTCTAATTAAGATTCTAACGAATTGCGAATCTGTCGAATACAGAAACGACGCTAATTTCTCTCAGGTTTTAAAAAAACCTTTGAAATTTTACACTTTTTCCAATATTTGCAAATATCCCTGTTATTTTCTTTTTTAGTTTAGATACTAAATAAAATCCATTGCTGTTAATCGCAATTCCAAATAAAACCAGAATACATATCAGTAGTTTAGATTAAAAATACCTCTTTTGATCTGGGTGTTTTTTTGTTTGAAAACTAACCTGATCAAGATAGTTCTTAGCTATAGTTTATGAAGATGTGTTCAGGCGTTTGAAGATTACCAGCTCATTTCCTAGTTGACGAAGGGATTTCACTAACTTCCACAGGTTCAGATATTGATAACAAATGCCTGTATTATTTCGGTGTGTTTTTACGATTTTTACAATTTACTTAGGCTATTAAATTGTCAAACATTTTTTTTAAACATCCGAAATTTTTGAATTTGGAAATGGCAACCCCATTCGTATGACCCCAAACAATTTATTATTAATTGGCTTCCCTACCCTAACCTTTAGGTACCTATGTATACCTACCCTAACCTAAGCACGTATCTTGTACGAGTAGGTATGGGAATTGCACAACGGATTTAGGGCGAAAACCAGTACCTATTCTCGAACCAAGGTCATTTTCGTAAAGTTCCTTTTCATAGATTGTCATTGCAGAATTTTATTTCTGTATTTTTTACTAGCGATACGCTCCCGGCTTCGCACGGTTTTTTTTATATTTTTTTCTGTAAAAATCTTCTTCGTGAAACCCGTTACTCTTTCCATTAAACTGCATTAAAATACGTTGCGTAGTTTTTAAAATATCTAAGCGTACCTTGGGGCCTAGCCAAGTGTGCTTTCTACAGTCGCTTACGCTACGCTACGCTAAGAGAAACTTGGTGATTGGTTTTTGTAGCGTAGCGTAAACGACTATAGAAAGCACAAATGAGGGCCCCTAGCCAAGATGCAAACACTTCGTTGCGTACTTCGCAAACGAAGAGAGAACGCTAAGAGAAAGCTTGGTGATTGGTTGTTGTAACGCACCAATAAAAGTTTTGACCAATGTCCAAGCTTTATATTAGCGTTCTTATCTTATCGGCCCTTATCTACATATGTATATGTGTGTATACATATGTATGTAGGTATACATATGAATATCTACATACATATGTATACATATCCTTTACATATGTATACATATTTAAAGGGACAGACCTATAACATCCATCACCTATAATATAAGCAACCCCACAGGCGCTGCAAGTGCTTTGCCGACCATAAGATTAGGAAGAACTAGGGAAATGAACTCTGGCATCCTTTACTCACTCACCGAAACACAACAGCACATATGCTATTATTTCATGGTGGTCTTCTGCAAGAAGTGGTTACTGCCGCCAGACGGGCTGAAAAAATGACTGCGAAATGCAGCGTACCCTGCCACTACTTTCCAAATCGAGATTAGAGCCAACTTTGAGAAGTTCATTTACAAAGTTGACCCCTACCGGAAATCGAACCCGGAGCTACTGAGACAGAGCGCTAAGGCAAGCACCCTAACCACTCATCCAACGGGTTCAAATTTTGCATACACGTTGTCAATGGATACAGAAAAAAACATAATAGGTATCTTTCATCAGTAAAAAAAATTACTGTTCCCTATGGGATCATCTAAAAATAAAAATTAAAAACATATTTATATTTTACAATATCTTCTTTAATTTTTCTGATGTTTTGAAATTTACATTACAAAGTTATCAAGCCTAATAATACGAGTATGCTCTTAAAATTAGTTAACTACAATTATATTTGTAATGTATGTATAATTGTAAGACGCATTATGGATATAAGTGTAAGTATCTATTTCAAGTCTGGGGACAAACTGCAAAGACTAATCTTCGTTTATTAGAAACAACTCAAAATAAAATTATTAAGGTTCTTTTTAATTACGATTACTTAACATCTACAAAATTAATTTATGATAAAACTAAATTTTTTAATTTAAAAAAGTTATATAATTATTCGATATGTATGTTAATTAGAAAAATAGAAACAAATAATATAAATTCTCAAATCACTTTTCAAAAAAGACTTAACAAATGCAACACTAGAAATAGAAATAAAATTGAATTGCCTATAATTAGAACACAATATGGTTAACTCCATGCATAGCTTTAAACACAAATTAAAAGATTACATATGGACCAATGTTGGAAATAACTAATTTATCTCCGATGGATTAAATGTACCTATATTAATGTAGTTATTAAGTTCTCATAGCTTAAGTGGACAACTTGTTCTTTCTTATGAGAATAAAATTCTTTAAACCGAAGTACGATCAGAATACAATATTTCATTACGAGTTTGACACGTGCCTAAATGCTCAAAGTGAGGCAAGTCGGTTGAAGCCGTGGATCGGTTGGGGTAAGAGGGGAACGCCGACCTTGACACGAAACCAACAGACCGGCGGACGATTCACTTTTTAATACATATATTAACATTAAACATTAACTATGTGAGCTTTTATAATAACCAATTAGGTATACAGAAACGGGATTATTTGTGAATTTTATCGCATGTTTCATACGTCAACATATTTCTCGATTTATTTAATTGAAGTGACAATTCAACCATAGACTAAGTTCTTGCTTAAGCTTAAAGTTATCTCTTTATTAAATTCAAAATCAAATTTGCAGTGCGTGTAGTTCTTAGGCAAATAAGTATATAATAAGCCAGGTAATATAATAATAATAATAATAATAATAATAACTTTATTTCAGACATTTGTGTCCATAAATTATAAACTAAATTATGTTACATATTATACAAAAACAAAAAGTAAAATAAAAATTAAAAATTAACACAATCTGATTATCATTTTCTATTAAGGGTGATATGCGATGTCACCCAATGTTTTAGTATTGGGCAGTCTGCACTATCTTACCAATCCAATTTTTTTTTTTGTGGACATTAGAAAAAAAAGTTTCAAATAAAAGTTGTGGGGAATAGATTGACCTTTAATATTGGACAGAAGCATTTTATTGATTAGTCCAATATTATAAGAGTTATCGGCCGAGATAGAAAAAAGTGTTCATTAAATGAGTTAAATAATTAATCGTTAACGGTAAGTTTTACAAAAAAAAAAAATTGCAACATAAACAAATATGCGAAATTTAATTCCCTACAATAATGGTCTCTATGACTTTTGTCCTCAAGTGCATAGTTACCGAGATATCGGGCAAAACTAGCTGTTGCACGCAACTTCGCCGACGTAACTTTATAAAACCTATATATGTTACTCACTGATAATTTAGCTTTTTATTGGTGAAAGGATTTTCAAAATCGGTCTTGTAGTTTTTGAGTTTATTCATTACGAACATACAAAATATTTCTCTTTATAATAAAAAATGTGACTTGTATTTATTAAGGGCTTATTCCCACCCGCTCCAAATCTATTGTTCTCCAAAACTAATATTTTCATACATTCATAGTCATAAGAGCTCTGCAAAAAAAGATAAATTAAGCCATTTCGTTCCTAAGAGCTCTAAATCATTTCATAGGTATCTAAAACTTAATTCCTACCGGCTCCAAACAAAAATGTACATAATATTGAGTGTGTTGTTTAATTTAAAAATCTTTGGAAGACAAGGGAACAAAATAAATAAAATATTAAGTCTATAAATTTGTAGCAAATAAACTTTGGAGCTTGTGGGAATAATTATATATTTTTTAATAATATTTAAGGAGCTGGTGTGAAGAAGCCTTATTAAGTAATAATATGTTCTCAATAAAATTTCAGTTAAACTAATATTAAACTACCTCCTTACAGAAACTTATAGACTTATTCTAACAGTGTTGGTGTTGCTTGTGTTTACATACGACTGTAGGCATAGCCACATACCATCAAAAAGATCTCCAGCCGGTCTCTAACTACGAGTACAATCTGACAGCTTGATTTTTTTCTGTTCATATTGGTGCATTATAGACCACAAAAAATTCCTGAGTGAGAGTTTTATCAAAATTTGTTTAGTCGTTACTGTCATTAACCCCAACAAATACTTTTAACTGGTAATGACAAAAATTTTTTACATACCTATAGTTGAAGTGGCAATGAGCAAGTCACAAAGTAGAGTTCCGAACGGGACAAGAAAGTTCTTGAATGAAGACCACGAACCAGCAGGGCGCAGCGTAGGACGTCCGTCCGGGTGACAACTCCCACGAGGTAAACCTAATAAGAAGGGCCGAAGGTCGAAGCTGGATCCAGGCTGCTTCGCAGAGGCGTATTTACCTAGTGTGCAGGGTGTGCGGTGCACACGGGCGCAGCGGTGCACACGGGCGCAGCGGTGCACACGGGCGCAGCGGTGCACAGGGGCGCAGCGGTGCACACGGGCGCAGCGGTGCACACGGGTGCAGCGGTGCACAGGGGCGCAGCGGTGCACACGGGCGCAGCGGTGCTAGGGGCGCCGGCAACGGCACTTTCAATATAGACCAGTCACTGAAGACTAGGTCTAAGTCGCAAAAAATTGCATTCTTTTGATTTTTTCGAATGTTGTTAGGATAGATACCAATAGTCCAAAACCAAGTTTGGAGTTTTGAAAGACCTGTGCTAACTGCACGGTGCGCGAAAAAGCTCGAAATTTTCTATTTTATAACTTCTGAAAAGTGCATTCTATGGAAAAGTCATCTTACAAACTCTAAAAGAGGATAAAATTAGCTACAATTCGAGTGGAACCGCAGTTCTGTATGTCAAACTGATCCCGAAATACAATACTTCAAAAATTGGTCATTTTTCACAAAAAGTTAGAAATTTGCAGTTAGCCGTCTTTCGACACATAATATCGTCTAAAATAATCATTCTACGAGGAAAATCATGGAAAATAAAGTTGTAGGATCAATGGTTCTCTTGTTTTTAAGAGGTTTCGGAAACTTGATATAGGTAACCAAATACACGCGGAATAAGTCGCAAAAAAAATTGTGATTGAAAAAAATATATAATATAATAAAATTAAATTTCTGTACCTTTATTATTAATTTTACATTCAAAAATACACTTTTTACTATTAATTTAACAATAACGATAATTGTGTATTTAGTTATCTCCTCATTTAGAACATACATTGCATACCTATAAGGAGACATAATATAAGCAGACTTCATAAATTTTTAAAGAAATTTTTTATTTTATTGTTACCTACCTTTTGCAGCGCATAGGGTATGTTGGCAAAGGCGCACGCGGATTGATTTTTACGTGACAATGCGTAAAATATGCGCGTCCCTGGTGCATAGGGTGAGGGAACGTACCAACTCGCATTAATCACTGCTGTTATACCATATACAGTCGCCAATGATGACAGGCGCTGAAATATAGTCGCTGTCAATGTCGCTGAATGTTGCGCTATGAAGTGGGATATACTCTGTGACATCAAATAATAATAATAATAATAATTTTATTTTTAATTTTTCTTAAACTATAATCCGACAACGCAATATAAAATCACAGAGAAATAAAAATTATAATAAAATTTTTAGAAAATTACATGATTACAGATCAGATTCTGTTTTATGGATCCCTGAATTTGAAACTATTTTTAAAATACCTATTATCAAATATTTTAATGATAAAAAGTTCTCGAGTGGACACCATGTGGAGACCATGGACCTTCAAGTGCAGCGTTGACATCTACCCACAAGATGGATAGACGACCGGATGCCTTATTATCTAACAGCAGACGTCTTGCAACCAACTTGCGACAGGCGAAAACTTTCTATCAATTTGTGTAATATCACACTAAATCGTGTTTTTGGTATCACGTAACTCGTAACAAAGTTGTGGTTTGCGATAAGGCCTCTTACGGACAATAACTAAAATTAAAGTGCATCATTTCTGTATGGCAGCACAAGCGATCGCAAGTCGTCTGCTGTCGTCTGCTGTTAGATAATAAAGCAGCCGATAAGGGCCGCGTGTCGATGGTGGACCCAGACTGCTTCTAAACGGTCCTATAGAAAAATTAGTAAGTTGCGTAACTCGAATAAATAAAATATTAATATCTTCAGTTTGATTAATGAAAAGCGAGACTGAAAATGCGTTACAAATTAAAAAAAATGTATAAAACCAAAAACCAGTTGTAGTGAATTTAAAATATATATATATGAATAACAAAAAATTATTATTTCCGAAATTATTTTCATTTTACTTATAACATGAGGCTCGCCAATAGCTGCTACTATACAAAAGAAATCTGTTACAAACAAATCAATGAGAAAAGTACCTACTGATTATATATTTTTTCTGAGTTTATTACTAGTATGAAATGACTGAACATTTCGGTTCGTTGTAATTAATTTGAGAGCCGGCGTGGAGACAGTAACCACCCCCTTACAGAAGACCACCGCTGTAAAATACATGTACAACAGTATGTTGTGTTAAGATGGATAACGGATGTATATTACTTTCTTCTCGGTTCCATCTTCTACCGGAAGTTGTCGATCATCATAGCAATCCTGATTTTGCAGCAGCCGCTCTGAAAAACGATCATGTGCTCATCCCGGACCAATACGAAGGTTTTTAAGCCAAGATGTTCTACACCAGTCTGGTCTTCGGCGCCCTTGTACTGTAGATATTATCAATTGCAAAAGCTTGTATTGTATCTATCATTTCACATGATCCCTATTTCAAATTCTTATCCCCTCCTATCCCTTAGAATAATCATTAAATTAATCAGATGTTTAGTGCGTTTAACCTGCATTTTAGCAATGGTGAACAAAAAAATATTATTAAACGGCTGTTTAAATTTTAAACAGCTGTTTAAAAATAACCGTCTGTTGGTGAACTCGAACCTAAGTTCTTTAGGCATTGCTTGTAAGAAACCTATTTATCTCTATAATACAAAAATGTCGAGTCACATATTTGTCGCCGATGAACTCCTAAACTACTGAACCGATTTTGATAAAACTTCGTGACTATGTGTAATTTGGTCAAACTTAATAGATAAGATAGTCTCCATTTTGAAACCGGGCGAAGCCGGGAGCGTGTAGCTAGTATGCTATAGATTTTATCTTACATAGTATATTATCTTTACAGATTAATAAAACAGTCGCTTCAAGTAGTCTGTAACTCTGTATTGTACGCTTACGGATTTTAATGCGGTTTTCACTAATGGAAAGATCGTTAAAGGATGAAGGTTTTTATATATAATACTAGCTGTTGCACGCGACTTCGTCCGCGTAACATTATAAAATATAGCCTATGTTACTCGCTCATAATGTAGCTTTCTATACTTAGGTGAAAAAAATTTTAAAATCGGTCCAGTAGTTTTTAAGTTTATTCATTACAAACATACAAATCTTCTCTTTTTATAATATTAGTATAATATAGAATACTAGCGGGCCGCAGGAACTATTATAAATTTAAGTCGTCCGTCTGTTTCTTCGCTAACCTCTTCTAATAAGACAGGCACAAATGATGAGGAAGATGTGTGTGCCGTGCCTACTTAGGTACATATAATTTGCAGAAAAAAATTGCATTCGTACGAAACAAGGGGCGGGCTGCTTGTTTAATTATAAATTTATGTGTTCATATATACATACATAAGTAGGTACCATACATACATACATACATAAATATACTTTAAAAGCGTAACCTAAACTACACTATACTACACTACACTTAGTGTACCTGGTAGGTAGTGTAGTTCTACAATACACTACCTACCAATTTAGAGGGGAAGTTGAGATAAAAATCCAATGATGACAACCTCATTTTACCGCCAAAGTGGTATTGCGTTTCGTACCTACGTCAAAATGTACCGCAACTCGTGAATGCCTTCGCACCGGACAGCTGTTGTACTTTTAAAATCATAACGGTCACACGAGATTTCAACATATACCTATAATGAATCATCTTTCCGCTTCATTCACTACGTCTTCATCTACCTATAGAATATAGATAGACACACTCAAATGTCAATATTATAATACTTAACCAATCATACATTTAATTGGTAAACAATAAATAAATGACATTTGTTTGACATAAGAAAACAAATTGAAGAATGCATGCGGTCCAGACTACTTTATTCATTTAAATTTTTTTTTTTTTTTTCATTTACCCTTAGTAATAATAAAAAAATACTAGTTTGACTTTCTTAATGTAAGTTTTTAAATATATTATATTACATACTAGCGACCCGCCCCCGGTTTCAATCTTACAACTTACGCCTCCTAATTTTTAAAACGGATAATTTATTTTCTGCAAATTATATAATATTACAAACATTCCTCGTTTATCGCTCTTCACATTAGTGAAAACCTAACCAAAATCAGTAGGGTGGTTTAGAAGAAGAGGCGAATCAGACAGAGGTGGATAGCAATTTTATTTTATAATAATATATTTTGAAATATATGGAATTATTATTATAGATGTTATATTAATAAATAAAGAAATTTATTCCAGAATAATAACTTTAGTTTTAGCATATTTCTGTCCCCCACACTAGTCTCTGCCTCTAAATAATATGGGATAGTATTATTATTATTATGGGATGTTATTAACCTACATTTATATTAATACTCTAATATTAACCTGCAACCCCAAAAAGATTAGATTAGACAGTTACTGTAATCTCTTAACATGACAAGATTCTTATGAACAATCACTGACCACATAAAATTAAGCAGATAATCGTTAAGGATAATAATCGATCTTATATTTATTCTTTTATCCAAAAGTATGTTTTTCAAAATTCAAAATTCAAGGTTAGGTACTATATGGTACTATATACCTAAGTATTTGCATACTTAATATAATTACAAATATATGGAGGTAGATATGTATGTTACATTTTACAAAAACCGGTCTTCACTTCAACCGGCAGTGTCTACTTCATCATTACTGTAACCCCAAAAGCAAGTAAGTTAAGTAGCTACCTACTTTTTTTTTATAAAAATACAGATATTTGGTTCTACCTACTTGAAGCTATGAAGTAAATGTGTAGGTAGAAATTACAAGTCGTATTACAAGTTTGTAAGTACTAAATTTATAAGACATGAAAGATTATTACACACGGAGTGAAATATTATACTATACACAGTCTTACCTGCATGCATATTGAGAAACGCCACGTGTGGACAGCCGTGGCCGGGGCAGAGTGCAGAACCAGTCCGCGGAATGCCGGAATCCGCTAAGAACACTTGCACACATGAACGATGACCACATGCAGGCCGGGATTGGTGCAATTTGATAAAAAGACAACAAACTTTACACCGATCACGTCCTAAGCGTGGCCAACGCTGTGAACGACCGGCCGGTTAACGGGACTGCGCGCCGCGGATGCTGAGTAGCGGGTCTTCGATGGACGAGCCCGCTTGGATAGGCCGGGACTGGTGCAATATCGCACATAACACCGAATATAGCGCCAGTCACCGCCTAGCCACACGGGCCTCCCGGACAAAGGAAGCCGACCCAAGTCCTGCGCCGCCTTGCCTCTTCTTTCTTCTGTCGCCTCAATCACTCACCGAACCGATGCCTTGTTGCTCCCAAGTAAACATTCAACGAAACAACTCACACACTAGACTAAACGAATATGTTACGCGCGCATTTCACTTACAAACGAGAGCGCACGTCCGACCCGGACGACGGATGGCGGAGAAGTGAGTGAGTGTTGGTTGGTTGAGTGGCGGTTGTGCGGGGAGCTCAGCGCACACGCACGCAGCTGTCGCGCAGAGTCCCCTCCCCCTTGCGCCCCACTCCCCTCACCGGCCCTACCGTTCTGGGAAGCGGTTCCTGTAGCTTCCCGACTATGTTGTCAGCGTATTTCGTTTACCCGATTTATGGGTAAATCTACAAAGCAATAAATAGATAATGACTTGTGTGAAAGTTGTGATCCTTGACTCGTATTCGCAACGTGTCGACGTTCGCACCGACGTATCACTGAGCTTTAGCAGTTTGACCGATCGGGTGAGTTTATAAATAATATTCAGGTTTTATGCATCCAACGAATACGTGCATTATTGCATAAACTATATCGACATCTTTATGAAATTGTAGATCATATTCTAATTTAAAAATTATTAAAATATTCTTTCTCATATTATTTAGAGTGAAACGATAAAGTTTTAATATTTCATAATAGTGACCATACTTACCTATCTCCTACTCCATCAAGATCTTCAAAACATTTTATAAGTTCTAAAGGACCAAATAAAATATGTATTGCTATATTATTTATCATTTATATAAATCCTTATGAACATGACAATTTTAACAGGAACATGAATAACATTTAAAATTTAAATTTCTTAAAACATAAAAATATTTAAACATTTATAAGGCTCATTGCCTTTCAGGACGTTATAGGCGTTTTGTCATCTTTTTGTTAATAAACAATGTGAAAATGTAATATTAAATTATGAACAACGATATTTAGAATGCGTAAAGCGTCACGTCGTCACGTGACTAGATTACCTACAATGCTGACATTTTCATAGCCGTCATAATTTTGACAATCATGGTATAAATGTATTTATAAGATGTGTAAGTAGGTAATAATTTAATGATTAGTTTCAATTAATTTGTATGTTTTATATATTTTTTTTATTGAACAATAATAATTGTGTATTAACATGGTGAGCTTTTATGTATTTCTTCTCAATGTTCGTCAATGATTTAAAAAAACTCAATACCTGTTAATAATAAGCGTTCATAGTTAAAACAATTAAAGTATGAACTTTAGATTAGTTTTAATTTAAAAAAAAAATGTAAAGATTTACATTAATAAAATTAACTATCTCAAATAGTATTTTTTTTTCTCAGTTGCGTTTAGGGAAAATTTTTTTTTTACAATTTCAACCCTAATATTTTCGACTCAAGCTATCCATCTCGCTATACCTGCGTCCATGTCTTTCTGCCTGTCTGTTCCGAATGTCATAGACCAAACAAATAGATAAATCTGGGACTTCTTTCTGACCTAATTAATAGGGACTGCAAGTTTTTATTGTTTGTATAAATTAATATTATCAATGTCCTTATAAGAACATCATTGACTAATGCATTGAGATAATATGTACTTTATAAGTAAGTACTTTAAAGGATTTGGTTATTTTTTACACGATGTACAATTTGATGTATTGATAAGTATATACCTACTTATAAATAGGATATTTATAATACTTATTAACTTTTGCTTGCGATTTAGTTCGCGTAGATCTGCGTAGGTATAATTATAAATTATATCCTATGTTTTAAGTTGAAAATTTAAAATACTTTGGATGATTTCGGATATTAACTAACGTTATATCGTGATTTTTATGTATTAATATTTGCCGTACTCAGTCACAAACACTTCATGTTACATTTGGACGCTAATATATATTATTGGCTTTAGAGGATCGTGGTCTTTTTCCCCACGAGGACCAGTCGAGTTGAGGGAGGATGAAATAAGACAAGTAGCAGGTACCTTCTTGACCAGATTAGCCAAAGATCGAAGAACATGGAAATCTTTAGAGAAGGCTTTTGTCGCGGGACAAGCTGTTACAGTTGAAGGACCGATTTCAGTTACTACCAATATACTTACCTATATAGTCTTTATGTAGTGTTGATTAGTATGTAGGCATAATAACTGTAGAAATACATCGATGTAGAAATATTGCTAACCAAGTAATGAAAGGTTATTTGATTGATTTGATATAAGTATTATGGTTCGGATTAAGCACTCACTCCTTGCCATGATGGTCTCCAAACTTCTTGAAGAAGTGGCACGCTAAGAAGAAGTATATATATTATTCTCATATTCTGAAACATCAATATTATAATATCATTGGGAGACATTGGTTGAAATTGAAATATCGGCTGGGCTAAGGCTTATAGTTCGATGGCTGTATGGTTAAAAGTGGATTTTCGAATATTGGCTTGGGGAAATAGGCTCTGACATTATTTAATCACTCACCGAAACACAACAGTGCAATAGTGGTCTTCTGTAAGGGGGTGGTTACTGCCGCCAGACGGGCTGCTCAAAAGATTGCGAAAAGCAGCGTGCCCGTCTGCCTTGCCACTAGATACTTAATTATTATCTTTTGAAAAATATATTGTTTTTTTATTCATATAATGCTACCGTGAATATTTAGACTACAATCTGGATTATTATATAATGGTGACCAAAAATTTTAAAAAATAATAAATTATTAAAATAATTTTATCACAAAAGGCGGAGGAATAAAAGTTATTATTTATCAAAAAAAAAAATTGTCAAAAGACTCCGGAATTTTTAGTCCAAAACTGTAGTTTTATAATGAATTCTAGGAACAGTTGTAGACATCAGACCAATTTGTTTCAATTAGTATTTTTGCATTTATTACTAAACAACAGTGTAAAATTTTCTTTATTATTTAACAAGAACAACTAACCGTTTTAATTATATATTCTTTCCAAGTCCAAAACTATGACTAAATAAAAATCCGAAGAGATAGGTTACCAAAAAGATTTAATAAATAATACACCTGGTGGCATATTATTTAATAATCCAGCATCTGTTTATACAGATGAGATTTTAAAAATAATATCTAATATATGTTATATATCCCAGTCTGGCTCCAGTTTAAGATAATGTGACTAATATGTCACACATTAAAAAATTACAAAAATAATAATTTTAATTAATTTAAAATATATTTTAACAAAGAACGCATACAATGAGCTTCCTCGTATCCTTCCTGCGAGTTTCGCAGAAGACTATCAGCTATACGTATGAATAAAATTGAATGTCTGTTTGTAACTTTTGTAAAATAATTAAATTGCTTTTTACTAAATACAATATAATGCGATAATTGTTACAAAAAAAAAACAATTTTAAAAACCTACCCGTCGGTCTGTTTGTCCGGCCTAATCTTTGAAACGGCTGAACCGATTTTGACGGTTGTTATAAGGAGTATCTTAGGCTAATATTAAAAAATAGGTATTAAACAGTGTCCAGTATACAGCAGCGAAGTGGGGCCGGGGAAGCGAGTTAGTATAGTATAATAATAAAAATAATATCTATTTCAACCATTGAACTATATGTTATTATTTTAACATTGTAATGGAATTTATAAACATTGTAATAGTCAAATTATTACGATACAATAATAAATATTATTTTGTAATAACAATGTAAGTACCTACTTACCTACTTCTCGGTACCTAGTAGGTAAAAAATATTAATGCGAATTCCTTCCAAAAAGTTTTTAAGAACTCTATGAATGGGATAGGAATTTATAATCTCAAACAAAAGCACTCTTTGAAAACAAACGGACACCCCTGGCATTGTCTATGGTAGTAACAAAAACGTAACTTTCACTTTAAAAAAAAATTGTATAGTTGTTGCTACCCACTTTGATCTTTGGCTACATACCTACCCTTTTGGAGAAGCCTTTTGTACTTTTGAGTGAGTTAGGAATGACTGAGCCCGTCTCCCTATCTCATTTCCTATGGCCTAATAAAACAGCTATGGCGTTGCTTGTGTTATAGGCGACGGTAGATAGGTTCAGTTATTTATATTCTGTAATCGTAGGTGTTGTGGACTCTCTCTCCCAATTCCTTTTCAGTCCTGAAGGTTGGCCGTCAATTCCTTGAACTTGTCTATCAAAAGTTGTTCGTATGGGATGTTTCCTAATCACAAACTTCCTCCCTAGCTCTGCGCATATCATCCCTTACCTTACCTTACCTTACCCATCACGTTTAACTGAAGCAGCATTATCGTGTCTATTAGCTAACAATATTCTATAACTAAAAAGATTGTTGTGTTTAACACGTGGCCAAGATTTTCAATCTTGCGATTCTTTAATTTAATCAAAATAAACTTTAAGTAAATTAAATACTGACTATATCATTGGCTCGTGAAAATATTAAAAAAAATCGACAATTAAATGGTTAATATTAACTTTTGTGGGTTTGACAAAAATATTAACTTATCCTGACTTTAAAATGCTTTAAAAAAGTACTTAGTGTTAGATTATATTTTGAATATTCACAATTTCATGTTAAATACATAATAAAAAACGAGAATTGTTTAAAATTCTACTTAAAAACATGATAGACTATTGTCTAATGTAGGTAGACCATGGCATAGGTATATAATCCAACAAAAATATTTCCCTCACCTGATTGTAAACGTTTTGCCGACGAATTCACCTTTTTTTGCAAAACAAGGCGAAATTCGTTCGATCTAGAACAAAAGAAAGGGACGGCATAGGAGTGCCTTTAAAGTTTTATACGAATTTAACCTTTCTTCGCTCAGTAATAGAGTTTAAATTAGTATCGGCCGGCGCATAGACACCATGGCCTCGCTGCGGAGATGGTTCCAAGAACACATAAAAGCGTTTGCAGTCCGTTAACATTTTTAACTTCATACAAACGCAAAAGATAATAAAATTTGTATACGAATGTAATGGTCATCAGAAATATATGAATTAATTAAATTTAGGCAACAATCCTATTCAATAACATTAATTTAATTTTTGAATATGAATTATTTTAAATTTAATACTAATATTGATATCACTTTTGAAATAAATTATGTATTATTATACATTTATTCGTATGTACACCCATACGTATGTATGTATGTATGTATTCGTATATGTATTTGTTTTATAATTTGTATTATTATATATTTATTCCTTTTCTTTCTTAATTCCAAGGTTTATACAATATAAATATATAAAACAGAAGTATATTAAAAAAAAAACGTCCCTGGTTGCGGAGCATGGCTCAAGTTATCGGTGGTTTGGGTTGCAGAGTGAGGAACCTCCTAACGATAGGTGCCATGTCAAGAAGTTCCGCCTTTTGTATTCTGCACCTTGATCGAGCCATCTAGTGAGAGCCTCTTGTGGTGTTTGTCGAAGGCTCTTCCCTATGAGACAGTTCGCCAAGACAACTATCGTTATACTAGCAACCCGTACTCACTCACCGGAACACAAAAGCTGTTATTTCACGGTTGTCTTCTGTAAGGGGGTGGCTACTGCCGCCAGGCGGGCTGCCCAAATTAATACGAAACGCGTTGTGCCCTGCGTTTACTTAATAAATCAAAATATTTATTTATCAATTAGGTTTCTCCAAGAAACTCTTATGATCGTCATTATAAATTTAAATTTATCAGGGTTTCGGAAAAAAGCCAAGATGACGATCCTGAGAAGAAACTCGGGATACTATTCTTTGTGTCATCTATAAATTTTAAAATTACAACAATTACACTTTATTATAAACAAATCAATGTATATATACAATACTAAACATAGTATGAGTTAGGCTTCATTGTCGCTTAAATAATCAGTGATTTTTTAATAGCCTTTCGATAGGAGTTTGGTTTTAATTACACTTTTAAATTTATTTATATATAATAGATATAGCTCTGATTAGATGTATGTATAGATATAGAATATGCTTTCGTTCTCACTCTACTTTGTTAATATATAAACAAAGTAAGTAAGTTCTGTTAAAACAAATATAGTTATTTTTTGATCCGTACTCCCATCTCAAATTAAGCACGACTTCGAAGAAATGAAATATTAGTAGATTTCTTCGAATATGAGATTACAATATAGCCTTTGTTAGTTATTAATTTTGTGTCGAATTGTAACACACACGTCGCCCATTGAATAGTCAAAACATCCTGTGCGCGGCTTCGCAATCACATCTCAGCAAATCACAATATTAGGGCGTTTACAAATGACCCACTTCATAATATTTGTTTGGAAACCGACAACTTCAATATTTTATGTAGTTATTAATAATGGTTGGTAGAGGAGCCCACGATGCTAAATGAAGAGTCATTCGAGCGTCGTGGGGATCTATTGGTTTATGAAGATTAGATGGTAGGAAGGATAAAAGGTTATAGGATGTTTTTCTTTTCAACATTGGGGTGAGCGTCTACACTACAGGCATTCAAAAGCTTGTAGACGCTGAAAATTATCCAAATAATAGTCAGATTAAGAATTAGCACGATCAGGAATACAGGCTGAACCGTCTGCATGAAAATCTGACGCGCTCGAGTATTTCAAAATAGCAATCGCCAAAAATCTTTTTTGCATTTTTAAATAGTTGCCACGAGCTTGCGTTACATCCAAATTGTCTGTTTTTTAAATGGGAGCTTAGTTTGGGTTCTCTTAATATCGCATCTGAAAATCTGACGCCCTCGAGTAGTATTTAAATTTTTAATAAATTTTAAATGGGGGTTGGGGTAAACCGGCAGATTAACACATATCCCTTATCGGAGACTTAACTCGTGGGATTAACATTGGCAATATCTGACGTGCTCGAGTAAATCCTAAAATCCCCCTTGGGCTCCCATACTATAATGGATCAGTGAATAATACCTATATGCATATATTATTGTCTTTGAAGTACATAATATAATATGTCAATAAAATATTTAATTGTCTATCCATTTTATTTGACATTTTATTGACACAAAACATTAAATTATTATGTCTATTTGGACACGATGACTGGTCAAATACGACTAATAGTTATTATTATTAGATATTATTTCTTTTAATTATGAAGACTCATCTTAAGACTCATAATTATTTTTTACAATGATGATATAAAATTTTTAATTAAATTTACAATTAAGTAGACATTCTATTGGACATGGCACAGCATAGCGTAGAAATACCAGAAATTTAGAAAAAAAAACAATAATGCATTTTATTAGTTTACCGTTGGCAGCCCCTTACAGAAAAACACACATAAATAACTAATAAGCGAGAAAATCACTGTGAAGTATGGAATAATCGAGTAAAGTAACGAAAAACGAGAAAATCACAGTGAAATAACAATCTGACGAATATTATATACCTACACACACATAGATGTTGAATCCTCAAAGCATTTATGAATGTAATATTTTCAAAAATAAGTGGCAAGAAATCTTATAATTCTATTGCTATATTCTGGTAAGTAGGTATACAACAAATAATAAGCCATTAGCCCAAGGAGCCTGATCAGTTAAATAATCACTATATATGACTAATATAGTCATTTGTAAGTGTTTTTGAATATTTATATCTTAAAATTTGCTTCCATTGTGGGATGTGGGAGGTAATTTAGAAAAATGATAACAAAATCGGGGGATAAAGTTTGATGCCTATCTATCATTAACATCCAAAATTTAATAACACCACTCGATACTTAAATCATTAAATTTTTGATAGTTATATATTAGAATTCCTTGGATATTATATTCATATAATTTGGATTGGATATTATTTCATATACACTCAAAGAAAATATTACTAATATTATTAATAATATTTTCTTATTACAAACTCTTTTAAATTTGTATAATCGTAAGGCTTGAATACACTTAATATTATAATAATTTTCTTAATATTTTAAGCATAAATATGTACACGCTTATAAAATTTTTCATTGTAATAGTGTGTTGGATGCCTTAGATAATTAAAAGCTGAGTTACGAGTACAGTTCAGGTGTCGCCAACAAAGTTGAAACGAAATGTTAACAATTCAAGATATAAATGTAATATAATCATTATAAGAACTTTAGAACAATTACTTTAAAATGTTCACATTAATCATTTAGAAACAATTGGTTTTATTGTATTACATACATACTGTTTCTGGGAAGTTTTGAGAATATTAATAGGCTAGGAAATTTATATTATAGCAATACATTTTTACATGACTGTATAAAATATATAGCTTTTACACGCGACCTCGTCCGCTAATCTTTACAAATTATAGCCTAGTGTACCTAGCGACTCGCTCCCTGCTTCGTCTGGCTTTTTCTAACACAAACCTTTCTTCTTAGGTAGATCTCGAGTTTTTGAAGCATACACAAAATAACTTAACATTTTTATATATTATATCTATACTGATATTATAAAGAAGAAAGATTTGATTGTTTGTTTGTTTGTTTGCATTGAATAGGCTCCGAAACTACTGGACCGATTTGAAAAATTCTTTAACTGTTCGGAAGATAAATTATCAGCGAGTAACATAGGCTATATTTTATAAAGTTACGCGGGCGAAGCCGCGTGCATCAACTAGTATATGTATAAAGAAGATGTATTTGTTATTCTAATGTAAAATCTATACAACTGCAAAGTTTCATCATAATCCGTTCAATAGTTTTTGCGCGAAAGAGTAATAAACTTAGCGCTAAGTGCAGCACCTATGGCGTTGCTTGTGTTACAGACGTTGGCTTAGCCACCTACCCTACCATCAAGTGGAGCGTCAGCCTTTCTATAGACCTTAACATATATAAAAAAATGCATACTTTCAACCACAACAGCACACATACCGTCAGAGATACCGCGAAAATAACTGCGAATCGCAACTTTGAAATGTTAATTTTTAAAGTTTGCTCTGCCGGTAATCGAATCCGTACCCATGAGAGCGCTAAAACAAGCACCTTAACAGCTCAACCATAACGGCTAATCTCGGTATTTTAATTTTAAAAATTATTCAATTGAAGAGTAATTTTTAAAAGTAAATAAAAATGTCTCCGTGGGGCCATTCATTAATTACGTAAGGGTGTTTTAAAGCCTATGCCCAACAGTTGACTCTTATGGACCCATATAATGATGAACAAAACAACATTTTGTTCTATAAATACATGATGTTAAACACGGGAGTACTTTAATATATATTCCTACGCCATAGTGTAGCTACAGCATCTAGGGAAATTGGTGTATGGTAAAATTGCAGATGCACCATCATGAAATCAAAGTGTTCGCGAGCAAAAGGTGCGCGCGCGACATAATGCCGGCCAAGTGAAGAATTCAACTCGTGCGCACGGCAGCTGTTACGAACATCTGCCACCCCGCTGCCACCCCCGCCGCCACGCATCGCTATGGACATCTAAGCTGATCACAGTTCATATGGGAAATCAAGGGTTGTTAACACCATCAACACGTGACGTCCGTCTCAAAAGGGTTGTGTCAGTAGGTAACATGTTTTTTAGATAATCTATGGATCTGTAGGCGACGGATTTTTTAAAATAATATCTTGACGACTCAATTCGATGATTGGTTAAAGAGCTTGCCAGGCATTTCTGTCTTAGGGGTCACAGGTTCGATTTCCAGGCAGGACTAACTTTGGAAATGAAATTTTCAGTTGGTTCTGCTCTGGACATAGAAAGTACCTAGTGTCTTACATTTTATTTAGGGACGGATTTTTTAAAATAATAACTTGACGACTCAATTTGATGATTGGTTAAAGAGCTTGCCTGGCATTTCTGTCTTAGGGGTCCCGGGTTCGATTTCCAGGCAGGACTAACTTTGGAAATGAAATTTTCAGTTGGTTCTGCTCTGGATATAGAAAGTACCTAGTGCCTTACATTTTATTTAGGAACGGATTTTTTAAAATAATAACTTGACGACTCAATTTGATGATTGGTTAAAGAGCTTGCCTGGCATTTCTGTCTTAGGGGTCCCAGGTTCGATTTCCAGGCAGGAGTAACTTTGGAAATGAAATTTTCAGTTGGCTCTGCTCTGGATATAGAAAGTACCTAGTGCCTTACATTTTATTTAGGAAACCAAAATTTTGTTAACAAATAATGGCTTATTTTATAATTTGTATAACAAATCTTTGTAATAGTGTGTAGCAGTGGCATGGCACATCGCATATCGCAGTCATTTGGTAGCCTGTCTGGTTGCAGTATCCACCCACTTACAGAAGACCACCGTGAAATAACAGCACGTGTGCTGTTGTGTTTCGGTGACAGATGCCATATCCCTTCCCAATCCCTTATCCTTAATCCTACTGTAGTCGGTAGCGCACTTGCAGCACCTGTGGCGTTGCTGGTGCTATAGACAACGGTAGCCATCTACCATCAAGTTTAAAGTAAAATTACTGCAATTTGTATCATTAAAGGTAACAGTTTTGTTTGGAACTGTGATGGTCGTTGTTTGTACGAATGAACTCTATGTTTGTACGAATGAATTAATTCGTATGAATGAAGATATTTTTCACTGGAAGAAAGCTAAGTTCGGCATTTGAAACTTGTTCTCTTAATTCTTCTGGAGTTAGACCATCACCACTGGACGTACTCATTTTTTTTTATATTTACTAAAACAGTACAAAAACTATCTTCACAGCTGGGCCGACTCTAGTCTGCTATGGCTGGGCACACTAATAAAATCAAAATTTTATTCTGTGAGTTAAATCGCGTGTTCGAATTTCGAATCACGCTCGCATCAAAAATCGATTTTCCTGCGAGTTTTTAGGCACCAAAAGCACCCTTTTCGTGCTGGAGAGGTGACCTATTCATAGACCTACCGAATATACACAAAAAAATTCATAAAAATCAATCAAGCCGTTTCGGAGGAGTTTGGTTACAAACACTGTGACACGAGAATTTTATATATATATAGATTTATTTTACCGTAAATAAAAAATCATTAAGTGCTTACAACTTGCACGTACGTACCTGAATAAATAAAGAATTCATGCGATCTTGTAATTGGTACAGCCTAAGCATAACATTTGGTTGTATTCGTATTCGTATATATGAGTACAGGACAGGTCTGTGCAATCTGTCCAATGCAGCTGTGGACGTCAGCTGCTATGCGGACGCTCATCGTTCAATAATACCTATCTATGTGTGCCTATCTATACTATACAATACACAAACATAGGTGCCTATATCATAATTCCTTTTGGCGACTAAGGACCATCAGGAAAAATTACTAAGTATAAAAATGTCGAATTTATAAAATTAAATTGTCGAGGTCTATTTATGCCGAGATATAAAAATGTCGATTTTTAAAAATGTCAAAATTTAAAGAGTCTATGAACCAGAAAGTAAAAGTATAGAAATGTTAATATTTAAAAAATGTAAACAAAAAGGTCATAATTCACGTCTGGATTAACAAGTAAGTTGTGACAAAACTTAATTTAAACTTTAAAAATATATATATAATCAAATAGCTGGTGCCCGCGACTTCGTCCGCGTTCTAAATTTTATATAGCCTAAAGCCTTTCTGGATAAATGGACTATTCAACACAAAAATAATTTTTCAATTCAAACCAGTATAATTCCTGAGATTGACGCGTTCAACCAAACTTTTCAGCTTTATAATATTCTAACTAAATCTATGATATAAATAGATAAACATAGATGTTAAATAAGTGCTAAAACAATGAAAAATAAATATTACATTATAGCTTCGTATAAAATTAGTATAGAGTTTTTTTTTTACTGCGAGTTATTGTTATATTTTATTGGTAAAAAGTGAATATGACGAGGAGACTAAAGAGTATGTTTAAGAAAAGAGCGCGGAGTGTTGAGGACCGGTTCAAACGATGCCAACCGTTATTCCGAGTGCAGCCCACGTGCCGATCTTAGGCCTACCTATCACTAAATTATTGCATTTTACTCGTATTATGTATCTTTTACCTAAAAATCTCATAGAGAATATACATACGCGATTATGAGTATATAACATATACACACGATGATCAAGATCATCAAGACTACTCGTACATGCTGAGCGGAGACCATTTTGGTACACTTTTTTTACGAAATAAAAATTTTTTCTTTCTTTCTTTCTTTCTTTCTTTCTTTCTTTCTTTCTTGCATTGTAGTGGCAGGGTACTTTACAATGTACCAAATAAACATCTTTCTTTCTTTCTTTCTTTCTTTCTTTCTTATATTGTAGTGGCAGGGTACTTTACAATGTACCAAATGAACATTTTTCTTTTTTTCTTTTTTTCTTTCTTTCTTTCTTTCTTTCTTTCTTTCTTACATTGTAGTGGCAGGGTACTTTACAATGTACCAAATGAACATTTTTCTTTTTTTCTTTCTTTCTTTCTTTCTTTCTTACATTGTAGTGGCAGGGTACTTTACAATGTACCAAATGAACATTTTTCTTTTTTTCTTTCTTTCTTTCTTTCTTACATTGTAGTGGCAGGGTACTTTACAATGTACCAAATGAACATTTTTCTTTTTTCTTTCTTTCTTTCTTTCTTTCTTACATTGCAGTGGCAGGGTACTTTACAATGTACCAAATAAACATTTTTCTTTCTTTCTTTCTTTCTTTCTTTCTTTCTTTCTTTCTTTCTTTCTTTCTTTCTTTCTTTCTTACATTGTAGTTGCAGGGTAGGTATGCTACATTCTGCAGTTTAGTAAATGGCCAGCGAGGCTGATATTAAATTTGTTTAATACCTTTATATAACGGACTGTACAGTATGCTGCTAAAGCCTTCCTCGATAAATGGACTATCCAACACAACTAGAATTTTTCAATTCGGACCAGTAGTTCCTGAGATTAACGCGTTCAACCAACAAACAAACAAACTCTTCAGCTTTATATAATAGTAATATATAAATATAGATTTAATTATTAAATAAATTAAGTGGTTACAAATCCAGTCATCGTTCAAATCAAAATCAAAATATTTATTTATCAATTAGGTTTCTCCAAGAAACTCTTATGATCGTCATTACAAATTTAAATTTACCAGGGTTTCGGAAAATAGCCAAGATGACTATCCTGAGAAGAAACCCCGAAAGAAACTCAGGATACTATTATCATCATCATCTCAGCCATAGGATAAGCCAGACAAATGACACTGTTGGACAGGTTTCCTATATAATATTCTTACATACTTAATATATAATATTTTATTGATAAAAATTATGAAGAATAGAATCAGCGCAGTATGCTAATATGCTAAGATTGAGATAATAATATGCTGAACAAACAGAACATACAATATGCTGAGAAAGGCACCAATTTAATGCGATGTATGTAATATAAATCAGCATTTTAAATAAAGTAATAGAAACTTTAAATTTTATGTGTATGCATTTAGTTTAAACCAAATTTTTTTTAAAAAATTAATTTCAAAAATTTTAAAAAATACAGAGTACCAAACAATTACCTACCTACCAACAGTGAATTCTTCCGGAAAAAAAAATCGCCGGGTTTTTGCAAACCAATTACAAAAAGGTGTCAGCTTATTTATATTTTTTATAATGAAATTTTAAGAGAACAAGAAAACAAATATTTCGCAGCAATAAACCTAAAAAGGAAACAGAAAAGTAATTATTGTAAAAGGAGCGAGCACAATCATTTGTAAACTCAATTTAACAATATGTTCCCGGAAATTGAGCGACAAAAGATACGAGTTTTTTTTTTTCATCCAAGAGGGATGGAAACGGTAACCACAGGTAAAAATGCATTGTCGATGCCATTACATTTGCCTACATTCTGCATTCACTTTTATGATTTATTTCGGAACAATATTTGTGGTCCAAAAGCAGAATTTAAATTTTACTATTTTATTTCTAGCTATAGATAGCTTGTGAATTAATAAAAAAAATTGTAACGACCATAAAAAACGTGTAAGCGAACACTGTTACTTAGCATGGGAGTATAAGTATTATCCTAAGACATGTCCTAGGTATAACTATGCCTAGGATGCAGGTTAGTATGTATAAAGTTTTACAAAAAACGGAAGAGGGCCACTTTTAATAGTTTTTTTACAATATTATTAAATTGGTGAAATGTGTACCCTTGAAATGTTGAATAGACCTACTTGTAATGTCACAAATTTCATTTATTATGGATGACCTATAATACATAGTATATTAGTTATATGGTGGTTTCATATAATATATCGTCTACTATAGTTTACATAGAAGCCACTTATACAAGTGTTTGCAATTAATGTTCGGAAGGTATGATTTGAAATGATGCGTAGGCGCAATCGTGTTGTATACAGAAATACAAAACAGTTATACGAACTGTGCCGACGAAGCGAACAGGTTCTGAACTCAAAATGACCATATGTTTGCACTTTGATATCAACTCTTATAAAGCTTCTAATTTAATATCACCGACCATCGTTACAACAGCAAAGGATTTGTTATTAGGTAAGCAAAAAAAATATTAATTATACATGCTCAAATAAACATAACTCGAGTTACTAAAACACCTATTTGAAAAAGAGAACATACAACTTAGGATTAGTAAACAGATTAAATTTATTATATTTAAATAAAAAAAATCATTTTTTATAATCTGAGCATGTTTCATACATGCTACAATGAGAAGCATGATAGTCCATTGGGTTAAATCTACAGCTGTTAAAATGGCAGACGCATATTTGAATCACGATTTAATTTGTACTTTAAAGCGTTTTTTATGTATGTGTAGATTTTCAGACCGGAAAGCGATCTACTTGAAGGTGGCTACCGTCGCCTATAAAACAAGCAACGCCACAGGTATAATATTATATGTTGCATGGTTCTATTCCCAAAATGTCTCACAAATGTACGCTGCCGACCATAATAGGGTAAAGAATAATAGGGTAATAGGGATAAGGAAGGGATAAAGCATCCCTCACACATCGAAACACAACTCTTGTTGGCGCAATTCCATCATGGCCTTCTATTCTATAGTTTTATATCTTTCTATTAGGTAAATTATAATCCAAATATGATGCACATATTTTTCTTTATTAATTTATCCAATATATATATTTAAAACATCTCAAAAACTATATAAACAATATAAACATTTTACACACGCCACTTCCAAATATATCAAACAATATCTCTGCTAAATTTTTATCTGTCAACAAAACAACTCACTAAACTATCTCATCAAAAAGCTACTAATAAATTTTCCCTGATGTTATACATTCTACATTTTTTTCATTTAAACTAGTTCAAATATATATTCTTTTTTTAAACAACCAGTGTTCTTTAAAATTCAATTTGTCAACAAAGACCACATGCTGTTCCAGTTGTCTTCAAGTGTCAGCCACACTGTCACCACCTGAAGTGCTGTCCTTTTTATGACCTCGGAACGCAGAGTAATCCTGTCACTTCTAAATTAATTAACCACACAACATAAGGAGGATAGAAATTAGGAATGATTAAGGATATGGGCTCTGGCATCTCAATGAAACACAACAGAACTAACGCTGTTATTATTTCACGGTGGTCTTCTGTAAAGGGGTGGTCACTGCCGCCAGACAGTCTAGCCCAAATGACAGGGAAAAGCAGGGTGCCCTGCCACTACTTACGAGTATGTTTCTAGTTTAGAATAAAGAAAATAGGTCACCAAAGTTAGTTTAAATGACCTTTGTTTATAGATTACATAGTAGAACACTCAGATTATTACTAATCACACGCTTCTTGGTAACAATAACATTATTTGGCTATAGATGGCGCTGACCGGGAGAACATATTTAAAATTCAGATTTCATAGAATTTTAAATTAAAAAAAGTAGATAAGTATTATTTCGATGGGCTTATTCTTTTTAATTACTAATTTAAATGTTTATTTATATTAGTATACATCAAACACCTTTATAATATTTGAAACTCTGATGTTTTGAAACTGACGTTATGGGACCGAACCGTTAGTATGTAGGTACTGAGGTTTATTATAGTTTTATAATAAAATGGGAATCTAATTAATATTTATATCGATGTTCGTTCTCGTAAATCTCAAAAACAGACCAACTTGATTCATCTAATTAATCTTAATCTATCAACTTAATATAGATATCTAAATTGTATCAGTATCGGTATTATAAAAGTCGTGAAAAGTCGCTGTTATTTTCTGACTGTTTCTCCTCTTGCATTGCAAATTGCAAATTGAAATTAAGTATAATAACTAAAGCTATAGAGTAAAAGCTAGCAAATTATTTAATTATTGAATTTATTGACGTTTTAAAACAATAAGCCATTACCTACTTGTCATAGGTACCTACAAAATGTTTAACGATATTAATGGCTACCACCAACGATTTAAATCTTTGGCTACCACGTAGATAAATAAATACCATATAATTAAAAATTTGCTGTAACAGTGAGTATTAAAAAAATACTAGGTAAGTAGGTACTTGAATGAAGATTAATCTTGGCGATGCCTAATAAGCGGAATATCTAGTAGAAAAGAAAATAAGCCGGGCATGTTTTAAAATATCTCTCTTTTATGTAGACATCCCGGCTTGTTAGCGTTTTTTGCTCAGTCAGGTATCACTAACACCAACACATCTCTTTATCCGCAGTCCCTTTGAAACACTCTGTACTCTTGATTGTCGCATTCAAAGTACAAGTAGCTGTACGTGTGTGTGAGTGAACTTCAATAAACGCAGGTGTGCTTGCTCTGTGGTTCGCCTTTGCTCAGCCAAACGATTTCCCATTGAAGACGCATCTCGAATAACTCGCCCAGATTTCCTATGCGCGCGCAGCTGTCAATATTTAAAACCGAAAAACGCGCGGGAACATTTGACATTTGCGTCACCTCTAATGGCCAGTTACTTTTCAATAAAGAAAAGAGGTTAGGTTAGGATGTATTTTAATTGTTGAACAATAAGTTTTTGGCTACACCTGTGTACCGCGGCGACCTTGTACTGAACAGCCGCTGTGGCCTTGGAATCGAGGCGGTGAGGGGGGCTATCACAATACAAGCGTTGGGCCGCGCTGGGCCGTTAAACAAGTCCTGGATGAATAGTCCGGAAACCGTTCTCCCCTTGCTAAATTATTATGCATTCGAATCTATGCGAAATCCAGATCTCTCCGGCGGTTTAACGATTTTTCTATTATACATTGTTACCGAAAACAGGGGAGTCGACTTTTATGTTATAAGCACTAACTAGGCAGTCATATATATTATACATATACCTACCCTCTATACCTAAAAATTCTAGTTCTTTTAATATTCGTGAGACTGTGGCTGGAAATATTTTTATTTTTTAATGTGAATTGAATGACATTGGTTGTTCTCTTCCAGAAAATATAGGTACCTACTGGAAAATATTCAAAAAGAAAGTTATTTCTTGGTTTCTATGTATTTTATACCTGCCAGCCTGCCACAGTAGGTTCTGCAAGTGCACTGCTGACTATAATAAGATTAGGAAGTCAGGGAAATGGGCTCTAACATCCCTTACTCACCCACCAAAACACAACAGCATACATGCTGTTATTTCACTGTGGTCTTCTCTAAGGGAGGGGTTACTATTAAAGGTAATTAAACCTAATTAAGTTTTTATGTTAGTAGAAAAAAAAACAACATTCTGCCACCAAGTCGCCGAAAAATAAATTTACATGTAGGTACGTAGGCTAAATATTAAAACATACTACATACAAAAAATGATGTACCTATTAGTTCTTCTAAAATCCTAAAGAAGACTCCGCGATGGCATACCTTCTTAAGGATATCTTTTACATTTGACTCACAATGACAATTTCATTCAATAAATTGAAGAATCCGCGTCTTCAATAATGTAAAGAGCGATCAATAAGGAAGGTTTGTGTACACAGAATCTCCCATGAAAAATCAGTTATACTTACATCGATTCTATGCAGTTATACAATAATTATGTTATGCAACGTGAATTTAAGTGAGTTTAATTCAATTAATACAATAAAACAATTAAATCAGAATGATACAGAGATACCGCAGGGCTATCTCGGTGACTTTCGTTTGTCTACTAATCATTCCCGATTCGCAGTGTAACCGCTGATCATAGCCATAGTCATAGGGGAGACTGGTTAAGGTTGTGCCACATTACGATTGTGAAAGTTGTCTATTAGCGAAACTATAAGGAATACCGTAGTGGGTGCAAGGGAAGAAAGAAGGAGCCTGTTCATCTGCACGTGGGTCACAGCATTGCGTCAGCCATCGTCCGACATTAACTTTATCAGAGGCCTACATTACTTTTAACAGTCAAATTTTTATTCATTTCTTTTAATAATTTTTCGTGTGTATGAACAGATAGAATAATGAGTATTATTCCTAGTTATAAGTTATACATTAGCAGTTAAATAGCAGTGATTACTTTGTACGTAGATTATTTTGCATTGTCATGGTGATTGTTTTCTTGCAAGAGTTGATAAATTTAATTTTTTTTTTTTAATTTTAGATGTCCGAATACTCGTCAGGAAAACCGAAGACACCTACAAAGAAGTAAAACAAGAGATTTCTTTACTAAGAGCTGGGAAAATGTGAGCTTTGGTCCAATTTAAAGTGCGCAAATGGTTGTGATTTAGATCTCAGTATCGTACTTTCCAGTTTTTAGAAATAAGAATAGACCTTAAATTTCTTCTATTTTTTATATTGTAGGTGTGTTGATTTCTATACAAATGTTTGTTTTTTCTGAAGAAGACATATTCAGATTTTTATTTAACAGATTTTTATATAACATTTAATATCTTTTATTTTGTATTTACACGCAGTTAACTTAATAAATAATAGAAATGATAATTTAACTTTTTTGACCAATTATTGTAATATGAAAACTTTTATAATAACTATAGATGCTACAGTGTCATATTAGTTATAAGTGATTGAAGTGTTAGGAGACTTTAATTTCTTTTATTTATTATTTTTTATTCCAAAATAAGATTTGGTTACTTTATGTTCGATATTACTTGCAATAAAAAGATTTTAAATCATTTTGGAGTATTTTTGAACCTGTCACTACCGTTCTTGGGTCACAAGACGGTTGTGACATTTTCCCTTTTTCTCTAATTTGTTCCTATGAGTTAACCATTGTACTTTAGGACAAATTTTAGTAATTATACGTAGACAAATGTACACTTTACAATAAAAATCATCTTTCTGCCATCTAACTGGTACCTATATTTATAAAATTATGGGAAATCAAAAGAAAACTGTCACAACCGTACCCAGTCTACCCTACCATAGCTTCTTGAGCGATGTTGGGCTTCCTTATGAGACCCATAGTTAAAGACCACGTTTCAGGGCCATATGTCATCACTGGCAACACTGACATTGGTCGAGAAAGGTTTTATGAAGTGAAAAATTTTAAAAATTGGTCAACCGTGCGAAGGCGAGTTCGGTTTGCTAAGTAGTTAAAATTATTTTTGTACCAAGCACCAATAAAACAATATATTTTCGGCACTTTTGTTCAAATATATTTGTCCCGGATCGGTCGAAACTGTTTGTAGTTTTATTATGCATATTTTTTTTTGCAAAATTTTTGCACACCTCCAGTGTCTTTTGTTATGAATCCGTAAAGAAAAAGGAGTTCTCTTTTCAAAATGTTGTCTATTGTTGCATGCTGGACTTTAAATAATTGAAAAGGTATGATCCTCTCTTTTCTAAACAAAGCATGCGAAAAGAACTTTAGCAAAGGAACCAAAAATACCTTTTCTTTTCAATTCGCAGATAATGGCACATGGTAAATGAAATCTGTTCCTTGTCCGTGATGCTAACTTAACGAATAGTTAATACCTCCTACATAAAAATTGTTTAAAAACATGTATCTACCTAATTATCTGACCATCTATAATACGACTATTTAAATAGATATAGAAAATAAATGTATGTAAACTATTTAAATAGATTTAAATACGTAATATCTACATATTATATAGCCTCAATTTATAATCTAAATTTATTGTGTCTTTTACTTTTATATTTTTATATTTTATATTTAGTTTATATTTAATAATTTATGAATTGTTATTTGAATTTTTAATTATTTTAATTAATATAATGAAGCACACGATATAGGCTGCATGCCTAGTGTGTGTTTTCATAGCCAATAAACTAAATATATATGTTCCTGTAAATAAATAAATAAAAATATATAACTTTTGTCTAGGTAATTTGATTATGTATTAGCATGTACCTATAAATGCTCCTATGGAACCCATATCCCTCTAAAAGGAATATATCTAAAAGAAAATTATGAATTTATTTCAATATGATTCCAAAATATTGTGTTTTCGTTGATTACGTAGAGGGGATGTTCTAACTTAGGTATAATCCGTACTAATATTATAAATGCGAAAGTATGTTTAGATGTATGGATGTTTGTAACTCTTTCACGCAAAAACTACTGAACCGATCACCATGAAATTTTGCATACACATCGTCTGGGACACAAGAAAGGACATAGGGTACCTTTCATCGTTCAACGCGGACGAAGTCGCGGGCACCAGCTAGTTATTTATAAATAAAAGTCATCTATACTTATTAAATTGTTTTATAAGCTTAGCTGACTGACACAATTAGCAAAAACTAGCAATTTTAATTATCATTTAGGACTCGCATAAAAGTCGTACTAATCTAGATCTCAGAAAAAAAAGAAAAGCCTCAAAAGCTGCGGGCACCAGCTATTATGAAATATGTAAGTACTTAGAAAAATAAAAAAATTATATAGCAGTTTTTTAGTTCTCTGAATGGGAACGTAAAATATTGATGACGTACCTATAATACATCAAATTATAGTAAGGCATACAAATATAATGCGAAAACACTACATATTTATATAAAAAAAATTAAAAAAAATTAAAAAAAAATAAAAAAGCCCTTTATTCCTTACAAACAATTTTTAACTTATTTCTAATAGGTTAGTTTATAATGATTTACATGCTATATTAATTTATTTGTTTATTATTAGTTCTTATTCTCTGTAAGGACCTCGGATTGAGTAAAGGCCTCCTTCAAAGATGCCCATATGTCTTTATTTTTTGCTATCTGGCTCCAGTTTGAGCCGGCCGTTCTTGTGATCTCGTCTTCCCAACGTGTTAGTGGTCTGCCTCTATTTCTTTTTCCTTGTGGACCCTTCCAAAAAGTTACTTTTATTGTCCATCGCTGATCCGTGAGCCTCGCTACGTGGCCTGCCCATTTCCACTTTAGATTTTGTGCGTAGGTCAAGGCATTTATGCATTTTGTTATAGATCTTATTCTTGTGTGTCTAATTTTTTTAATTTTTTTTACTTTGAGCATGCTTCGTTCCATTCCCCGCTGGCAGGTTGTGATTTTGTGTTTGGCTTTGGCTGTAAATTTCCAGGTCTGGCATCCGTATGTCAAACACGGTAAGAGGCTAGAGTTCATGATCTTAGTTTTCATACTTATTGATAAGTTGCTCTTAAATACTTCTTTTAGACTCCAGTATTTATTCCACGTTTTTTGTACCCTTCTATCTATTTCTGTTTCATTGTTGTTTACTTGTTACATATTTATATACTTACTTAAAATATTATAAAAAATGTAGTTAATCTTTAATTTGCGATCCTGTCAATTAATAGGTAACAAGTTAGTATTTTTGAATAGTCTTCAACGTTGACCCTAAGCTTGTAATATTCTGTGCCCTATACGCTGTTATTCTGATTCTCTCGCAGACAATTTTCTTTTTTATCACTGCGAAATTCTGATACTACCAGTATTTTGATAGGTATTGAAATGGTAAGTGGTTACCGTCGCCTATAAACTATTTTGCGACTTCAAGGGTTCATCAAAGGGTCTAGAAAAATTTGTTTCCCTTTGTCTAAATGGCGCTAGCGTGTTTAAATTCAGATGAATAAACTTTCTCAAATAATTTGTCTTCATTAGAACAGATGGCGCTAAACATGACTAGTTGAAACAGTTCTAAGCAGATGAAATTTGGCAAAAATATTTAATTACCTGCATTAACATAATATAGGACATTATTTATCTCGGAAAAGTTAGGTTTTTTTAAAAAATGAAATCAAAAATTTCAAAATATGCGCCACCGTCGCCATAACGATATAGATGTCAGGCGTTATCATAGATTTATATGCTACAATCTACATAATTATTAAGATTACACCTCGATTTTTATAAATTTTGCTCTGATGGGGTAAAAACTATAATAGTAGTCAGTATCAAACAACTATAGACCTTGAAGTTGTCGCAATATCTAAAAAAACAGATATCAGCGCGAACTAACTTCAGATCAGAAATCAATTGATAAATATTTTCATCGAGCAGCAGTTTCTGTGTAGTTCCAATTTCAAATCATTATTCATTACTCACAAACCCATAAACCTAGGAGGGAAAGATAAATAAAACAATTCTATTGCGTGTTTCCACAATTTATTGAATTTTCCTAAAAAAATTGAATAAAAAATATTGTATTTAATCATGTTACTTTTAGAAATGATACAGTTTTAGAAAACCTCGTCCCGGTGCGTTGGCGGTACGCGGTCGCCATTATTATGTTATTTCCTTGTATTTGTATTGTATACTATACAGCATCAATCGTAAGCGCCGCCGCCAAACTTAGGGCTGGCGCAAATTTAACGACACTTATCTTCATACTATTTTGCACCTTAATTCCTTTGCAATACAGTTCAAATTTCACTGAAATAAAAATACATACAATGAAATTTGAGCTTTATTAAAATACTAAAGCACAAGGTACAAAATATTAAAATAATTTGCCGTGCCTCAAATTTGCGTCGGCCCTTACTATATCTTGCAGGGCTGTCGCGTACTCTGTTAGGGTCAGGGTTGCCACAACTCACTTATATTGCGTTCCTCTACTGTACGCGATTACATCATAAAAAAGCAATTCACACACTATCAAGTACATTCTTTTTTTTTTTTTTGTTGCTAAAATTGCGTAAATAAAAAAAAACATTACTCAAACATTTTCCACACTTTTCATGAGATGACTAATTTTTAAATCAATATAATCTTTATTTCCACAATAAAAGCTCAATAAAAGACTGTACTCTTAACATTTTGTTCAATTTCTTTACATGAAATGCTTTCTACATAATGAAACCTCAATTATGACTAAAATGAACAAATCATTGAAATGGATGTGTTTGGGGGCGCACAATCCTACTTCTATGTTTATATTATATTATATTATATTATAAATATACGAACAATACGAAGCACATGATGACAATGAACATGAGACGACAGTGAACAATATTAGTGGATGGTCGATGGCAACCCCGTTGGTGGTGGCATGTGGTGGTATGTGGTGGCGACGCGCGCTGTCAGTCTCACTGCTGCTCTTACTCTAATCTTCTTCTTCACCACTCTCCGACTCTTCTTCGGCGCTCTGCAGCCACTCGACAAACTTCTTCATCTGGTCAAGGAACATCACTTTGCCCTGAAAAAAATATCAGAAGTTAAAACTTAGCTTCACAAAAAAAAAAAAGCAGGTTATAACGCGCTATCGTTTCGTTCCTCAACACATACTACTCTTATTCCTATTTTGCCCCTTTAATCTGGTCTTGTGTTGTGACTGTGTTGGCGGTATCGAATTTACTGTTTTACCCCTCTACCAAATTATCTATACAACTACTAATAATGTTTTAGTAATTAGTAGAAACAAATTGCCATACAAAGAAGTTTCCAGTTAAAAAATAAAGTACCTTGGTGGAGTTGGGTTCGCGGTACCAGCGCAGGATGACCTCCTCGGAGAGCACGTTGCTCTTGTAGAGCATGAGCACGAGCTTGCTGAAGGCGCGCATGAAGTTCATGTTCTCGTAGCAGTACTCCTGCACTTTAGTCAAGAGCGCCAGCTCGGCGCGCGCCGACTGCGCGAACGCCGCCAGCAGCGGCGTGAAGTGGCGCAGGTGCTTCGCCGCCTGATCCGCCAGCAGCTCCTCCTTCTTGTTCCACTCGCCCTGCGACATCACGCACTGCCACACCTGCAACCGTCACGTCCCGCACGTCACATCCCATCCCATCCCTTCGCCCAGTTTCACTGCGCGCTCGCTATATATAATCAGATTGCCGGTGACGTCATCGCGTGCGCGTCGCGCCGCGCGGACACGGCGCGCGTCTCGAAGGACTCGATCGGCGCGCGTCGCCGCGGGCGGACGCGACGCTACGACTCGTCATCAGTTATCATCATGTAGCTGTAGTTAGAGATTGATTAGGCCCCGGTTTACAGATTTACAATAAGTACAGTGGCGAGTTTAAATGTTCTTTTCGTTTAAACGGCAAAACCGAGTTAAGTAGTAAGCTGTTGATTTTATTTTTAGGCGAGTACAGTGCGAAATAGCTGCTCTCTCGTTTATCGTATTTACTTGGCGGGCATGTGGACGAGCGAGTTTAGTTTATTTAATACAGTATATTTGCAAACACGGCCACGGACAAGTGCTGTTTAAATAAACTTGCTACTGCTAGATGTAGGATACAACTATTATTAAAATTTGTGAGGTTACGAACACCGACCCGCATTGAAAGAGACAGTTTCGAAAATAAAAAAGTATCTGAGATTAAAACAGCTGTTTACGAAACCCAGATGCCCTTTGAGTGGAGTAAAAGAACCGTTGACGCGACTAGTCGTCTTCTTGTCGAGGCAACTTATGACTACTGACTCGCTACTGAACCTATTGTAGTGTAAACCGGGCCTTAGATGAAATGAAGAGTAGGCAACTCACGATGGCGACCACCTCGTGGTCGGGGATCGAGTGGCGCTGGGCCATCTCGCGCAGCTCCTGGATGATGTCGCGCACGGGCCGTTCGGCTACGAGCTCGTCCAAGAGGGCCTGCGTAAGCTCGCGCCGCGCCTCCTGCGAGGCCTGCGCGCGGTGGAGCCGCAGCAGCTCGCCCAGCCCGCGCGGCTGGAACGCCGCCGCCAGCGCCTCCTCGCTGCGACGGTTCAGCGGCAGGAACTCCAGCAACCTATCGCCACATACAAATACTTTGTTAAACGTCAGAGTGTAACATATAATCAAAAGCGAAACTTTTTTTGTTTTCTTTGATAGGACTTTTGTGTCTAAATTTGAGCTCAATCATGTACAAATCAACTTAAACTTAACATAGACCAGCGACACGTTCCCGGCTTCGCACGGAATGCATTTTTTTCACATACACAAAGCTTCCTTGTTTATATCCCTCTATCCATTAGTGAAAACTAAAAGTTGGGTGGTTTAGAAGTGATTAATTATTTTATAAGAATAGATTACAACAATGTCTCAAAATAGTGCATAACTTACTACAAGGATTGCATAAGCAAGAATCATTACAAATGTAGCCTCAATTATGACCGTGTCGCTGACTGGAGCGACAGGACAGTACATGAGACACGTCACTATGCCCCGACACGTAACGTCACGTTAGATTACAAGGAACTAACGTTGCACAATGACGTATTGGGGGGAGTGGAGGTTGAGGTACACAGTAATAGCGTATTGCGGGGGAGTGGAGGTTGAGATAAACAATAACGACGTATTGGGGGGAGAGGAGTTTGAGGTACACACAGTAATAGCGTATTGGGGGCGAGTGAGTAAGGTTGAGGTACACAGTATATATATACACACCTGCCCTCGATCTGTCCCTTCTTGAGGTAGGTGACGAGTGTGTTGACGCCGCGCTCCTGTTTGATGGTGGAGAAAACCTCCAGCACGAACTCCAGCGCCAGATTGTCCTTCAGCAGATGCTCGTTCACCAGCACCAGCAGGACCGACGGCGGCACGCATCCGTTGCCTGTCGTCCACCGTCACATACCATTATTCAAACGTACTCTTCCTTCCATGTGATAACAGTGAGACAGACAAACGAAACGGAGGGTTTCATCTCTATAGACTATATATATATATATATATCCTATATCGCCTAAAATACAGGCCACTCAACTCCACGAGTGTTGCAAGTGCGCTGCCTACTACAGTAGGATTAAGGATAAGAGATTAGGAAAGAATAGGGAAACGGGCTCTGGCATCCCTTACTCAATCGCCAAAACACAAAAACACTGTTATTTTCACCGTGGTCTTCTGTAAGAGGGTGGTTACTGCCGCCAGATAGGCTGCCCAAATGACTGCGAACGCTGTCACTACTTAAAACTCAATTCCCTCATGGCTTGGATAGTTTTTTTTTAAATGTATGCATTGTATGGGTGCTCCTGCCATTAAAATAATAATGTTGAATAATGACAATTGTATTGCGGTCAATGTGAACGCGCTTTCGCAAAGTGCGTTAGCGCGCGGATGTACCGCGAACTTTGCTATCGCACACTTCGACACCGGTCTGCGCAAAATTACGTCAGATCGGCTCTAATTGGGTGCTTACAATCAAACCTTGTTCACCGTCCGTAGGCAATGAAGTTTCCATTTTTTTTTTTTATGAATAAATTATAAAAATTTAAGTAAAATGAAACCAAAATGTGAAAGAATTATTAAAATATCTGTAGAAATGAAAAAGTTATGGGAGTTTTAAAGTTGCGCGGTGATCCAGCGTGTGACGTCACTTGACCTAGAAGCGACTAAGGAACTAATAAGTGATTTGTGATGCGACTATCTCAGATATAGGTCAAATGACGTCACACGCGAGTCGTTCCGCGCTCTAACCTTAAATAATCTATTTCACAGTCATTTATTGATGAATTTAAAAAAAAATCAGTCATTCATTAAGTTTTGATCTATATTTTAATTCCATTACGTTAAACATAATATTAACATCATCAAACTTCTCAATTATATAATATCGATCGAGTGATCGATATAAATAAAGTAAAGAGCTATGGAGACAACCTTAACAATGTAAACAAACCCGACCCATAGTCAGTTTTACAATATCCAGTGATTGTGTAAGTGGTGAGCAATATCAGTTCGGTACTACTGTATTATACAACATGTTCATTGTTTTATTAATAAAAAGGTTATGAACCCCTGAAAGTTTGTTTACATTCTTTGCGTTCTCTCTTTAGTACTGTACATGCACCGATACATACTGCATATTGACACTGCGTACTGTATGCATAATGTACTGCGTACTGCATACTATATGCATACTGACACTGCCTACTGTATGCATACTGTACTGCATATTGTACTGCATACTGTATGCATACTGACACTGCGTACTGTATGCATAATGTACTGCGTACTGCATACTATATGCATACTGACACTGCGTACTGTATGCATACTGTACTGCATATTATACTGCATACTGTACTGCATACTGTATGCAAACTATACTGCACTCACCGATCCAGAGTGCAGTCATGCGCGCGAGTTTGATGCGCTGCATTGGCTCGAAACCCTTCAGGTAGACGAGCACTTTCTTCATCTCCTCTTCAAACATCTTCTCCAAGTACTTGTAGCGACGCATCAATTTCACGAACACCTGCGGACGGACACATTTCCTTACATTCTCACCTTTCGCCCGAATCACTTATAACTAAATAAACTAAACAAACAAGTGTCAGATAATTACGAACGAGAGTGGTTTCTCTACACCAATTGTATTCAGGACTCTAGCCATGTTTTTCATCATCAATAAAACCTAACCGAGTAACTCTGCCCTTTGCGTCCGGCCGCTTAAGATCCTAGAATTAGAAATTGGTATACCTGTTCAAAGTTGCGCATTGAGTCCATGTCTTCGTTTGCAGTGAATACGCAAGTGTTAGTCTTTGGAGACTCGCCGTCCATCGATACGGATCCACCGGGCACTGAAACGAGTCATCAACACATTAGCACCGATAAATTATACACTGCATTTGGTTAGGTTTCCAATTGCAAAATTGCAATCAGATTATAATGAACGAGATTGTCTCTCTACATTTATTTCGGGACTCTAGCCATGTTTTTCATCATATTTGTATAAGGAAGGCTTGTGAGAAATGAGTGGGTTTTGTGACTTACGCAGCAGGCCACCGGCGATGAGCACGTCAAAAATGACCTCCCCATAGCGGCGGTAGTCGAGCTTGCTACCGGCGTTGTCTAGGAACTTGTAGGCCGCTTCGAGGTCACCGCCGGCGCGTTCCAGACCCACGACGAGGGCGTCGCGGAATCCGTTCGGGTCATACTTCTCTTTCTCATCTACAAGCAAATACATACATACACGTTACAACGCGACAACTACAAACGTCATTAATTTAGCGAATTTACGGGTTGAGTTGACTATGAAAAAAATACACATCACAGTGACCGTTTAGGCCCGCGGGCTGAGTTCACTAAAGCGTCATACTATTATAATAATACTTCGTTTTCTTTTAATGTTCTTTCCGACTGACTTTCTTTACATAGCGCCATTTAACCTTTCAAGAAATGGACTATCAAAAACAGAAATATTTTTTCAAACCCGAACTGCTACTTCCAGAGATAGTTCAAACAGCTTTATTACATTAATTACAAAAAAAATAATTATTATAAACTTGCAAGAAAAACTTTTTTTTATTACACAACAAAACCGAACCAACACATGTGCATGTAGTGACGCATATACTATGTAAATTAATCAGAACATGACGCAACTAACTGACACAGATTCCCGATGAGATTTCTTGTGCAACATTAATAATCTCAAATGGACTTTTATTTGTATAAGATGCAACAGGAACCAATCAATACTTCACTACCGGCGAAGCTTTGATATATTCTTAACTTAGTGCATTTTGTCTCTCTAAATAAATTGGTCCGTCTGGCGGCCGTGACCAACCCCTTACATAAGATCGTTGTAAAATAACAGTATAAATGTGCTGTTTCGGTGAGAGAGTAAAGGCGGCCAGAGACCACTTTATCTCTCTCATCTTAATCACTTCCTTATCTTACTTAGTAAGTAAATTAGTAGTTGCCAAAATAGGCAGCACACTTGTAACACCTATGGCCTTGCTTGTGTTAATAGGCAACGGGAGCTACATACTATCAATCGATAGTCAGCCTCCCTGCCGACGTTAATTTTTTTATTTATAAAGGTCGTCAGACAGGCTGACGGTCTACTTTATATATTATAACACGAGCAACACCACGGGTGCTGCCAAACTACCGACCATAGTGCAATAGAAGCAAGAGAGATAGAGAAAAGGCTCTGGCAACCTTTACTCACTGGCCTAAAAACACAACAGTACACTCACTGTTATTTTATGGTGATCTGTATGGGGGGGGTGGTTACTGCAGCCAGAGGGGCTGCTTGCAGTGTATGTTAACGCAGTGTTACTTATATAAGTTAAATTAGATTTATGTTACCAAATAGGTAAACAAATCATAATAAAATGCCTACTATCGTTAAAATGTGTCGCGATTAGTGCAATCGCGCGACAGCAGATAGCAGTCGCGCGTGAATAATCCGCGACTTTATTGTTGCACACTTCGACACCGACCCGAGCAATGTCGCATCGGGCCGGCTCTAATTGGGTGCATATTTTCCTATATCTATAATACTATGTATAACAATGCTAAAGCTTGTTTGAACGCGCTAATTTCATAAACTGGCAGTTGGAATTGACAAATTCTTACTAATTTTGATAACTCAATAAATTCTTGTGTAAATTTTGACTAATATAAACATCACGATACGCTGATAACAGTCAAGTTTATGGAAAAAATCAGAAATAACGGAAGTATAACACTACCTACTAATATTATATGTATAAATTCATACTAATATTATATGTGAAAGTAACTATGTGTGTCTGTCTGACACCTTTTCACGCCTTATCTACTCAACCAATCATCATGGAATTTTGCATACACGTTGTCAGGGAGATTTTTTTCAACTCTGACGAAGTCGCGGCCACCGGCTAGTTATAAATAATCCGATTAATTTAAATTAAATGGCGGCGTTTTTTTTTTTAAATATTTAATCTACAGACACGGCTCGTTTATCATTTTATTATATGTATATATAGAATAGAATACATTACGCAAGTTAATCAGTTTCCACGAGTTCCTTCTGTGCTCAAGTCTATACCCCTTGTTACAATTTTATTATAACTGCTTTAAACTTGACTAGCGATACGCTCCCCGCTTCTCACGGGTGTATTTTTTTACTGAAAATTATTTATAAAAACCTTCCTCGCTTACTTTAAGAGATCTAAGCGTACATAGATACGGCGGGAAGCGACTTTGTGTTATTACGTAAAGATACACATATTTTTTTTGAAAAATTGTTAATAAAAATAAAACCGTTTTGGCGACAGCCTTTTATCTCGTGGGAGGTTTCGACTTGTGAAATAAGTTGTGAATTAAAGCGAACGTTTCACATAATCTACGTATGGGTGGTATATGTATATCTGAATGCTTTATATGGGTCAAGATATTTAACTACTGAATTGTCAATGTGTTCGGTATTGCGTTTCTTACTCCAACTAATCAACTAAATAGTTACATATATTATAAACTAGCTGTTGTCTGCGGGTTTACACGCGTGGTGTCTCGTTTTCAACAGTTATTATACATTTGTGCTCAATATTTGTAAATCAAATCTTTCATTTAAAGTTCCCACTCCCATCGCTAAAGTTGAAATTTTCAAACTCTTTCTTAGTGGAATAAAATAAACCTATGTTCTAAATTTCGTTATAAATTACCTATGCTTATGTCATAAAATAAACTCATGTTCAAAATTTCAGTTTTCTAGACTTGGTAGTTTTGGCTGTGCAATTTTTAAGTTACTTTCTAAGGCGGTGTGATGTTACATTTGAACATTCTAGAGTGTTAACCATTTGAAAACTCGTCACTATCATAAAGTCAACAAGTAATCGTCAACTCAAGGCATTATGACTTTTTTTAAGATAACAAAATAAGTGCTGCCGAGCTGAATTTATTGTAATTATTTTTGAGTATTATTATTACAGTATTACAATTAATTAAATATAGTGATAACAGTCCATATATTTTTCTGTTTTTAAATAAAACTTTTACAACAAGCTTTTTACAAGAAGAAATCTCTGAAATTACTAAACCGAGTTTTAGAAGAGACCTTTTTTTCATAAGTAAAGGACAAATCGAAAAGGAAATTTCAATGTATTAGACACCTTGTGTGATGGAACTGAAAATATTGAAACTTGTAAAAAAAAAAAATCCTTATCTACCCTACAAATTGCTAATACGTCGAACAAATCAGATGGGTAAGGTCGAAGATAAAATATACTTTGATATAAATCGCCTTTACTGTAATAAAATTACTCATGGTCAAGGTGCAAAGCTGTATTGGGTAAGGCAAACGAGATTTACACTTTACTATGGAAAAAAACAAACAGTACAAGGTTTAAGGGCCCGGGGCAGGAGAAATGATTAGTCCCCTAGTAATCTAGTTACTAATGGTCGGTGACTACCTTTTTAGTCTATGATAGAATAATAATGATTACTATTATTGATTTTTTTTTATGATAGGAGCAACATCAGGGGGAAGACAAATGTGCTGACAAGGATAAAGTAACAAGTGGGAAATACAGGGCTATGGTAGTAGTCCTTACTGACTATGGGTGTATTTATGTGTTATGGTGCACCAAAACACAACAGCACACATGCTGTTAGTCACAGTACATAGTGGCCATTATGTTTGCCTCAGTACAGTTCTGATAACTGAGATGATTTGGTTGTGTTAACCTAGAAGTCTGACATTGATGTATTATCAATGGAATTAATTAACAATACTTGATATAAATTTTTGATATAAAAAAAATCTTGCTTAGACCGACAGATGTGCTTAACCCTAACTAAGATTTCTAAGTATTTCTATATACAAATCACATTAACATTTATAATATTTAAAGAGCACAAGTTCTAGGGCTTCAATATTAGATGTGCTATGTTTCTAAAGAAAAACTAGTTTGGGAGATGTTAGTTAATAAGTAAAATTAAAAAAGTTGGACACAAATTGTTCCCAAAGTTTCTATTAACGATGGTCGCTGTTTTAAGGGCATTACAATTGGGTCAAAATCATTGCAGATTTATATGAAACGAACTGACCTGCGAACTTTGTACTGCCTCAGGGAGAATAAAAACCCGTTTTTCACAAAATGTATGAGAAAATGAATTTTCTTTATATATATTTTTTCCTGAATATTTTTCCGAAGTGTTAATAGTTATCCTGCTATTCGGGATGGAGACAAATTCAATAAAACAAAGGTCACAAAAACCGGTTCGGCCGTTCTCGAGTTATAAATGGTGTAACTAACACGACTTTCTTTCTTTTATATATAAAAGATATCGAAATAATCTATGAGCACTAATTTTTCCTACAAATTATATAAAAACAATTTGCCCTTCTGTGTTATAGTTTAAAGTTATTTCTATCAAGTTTATATACTTGATAGAAATAACTTTGATTAAAGACACAAAGATTTACTTGCACAGACTTTTTATTTCAAAGTAGTCAGTGCCCGCGACTTCGTACGCGTTGAAAAAGAAAATACCTACTATATGTATGAGCAATATAACACCATACATTTTCATTGATGTGATAACTGTCATGCCCGATTTTTTTTAATATTTTTAGACAATCCCTCTGGTACCTAACATTTTTCTAGGATAAAAAGTTACCTATTTGTTAATCTGTGTGTCAAAGTTCATCCAAATTCGTACTAATGCAATATCATATTTACAATTTGCCACAACCTATTTCTATTCATGCAATTCAGGGCAATTAACGATACCCCAAATCAGACAATGCCCCAAATTTAGATGACCTATTGCTCAGTAATTAATCAGGCACACAATTCTTATTATAGGTAGGTATTAGATTTATAGTAATCATTTTATGTCTTTCCATGTCACATTTATTTTTAATCAAAATATAGATTTTTCTATGGTGTATCTCTAAATTTTCTCAACTTTGTTGGTGTATAGCTTTGATGAATAATTCAACAAAGGTGTATAGTCAGGGTATGAAACCCTTTGTCAGTTTATAAATTTGTTCCTTATCAAGTCATAGACTCTTACTACCTTTTGTACGTAAAGCACTAACCAGACAATTGACAGACGTTTGAAATGAAAATTCGGTGTGACTGATAAAAATAGCCATAATGTAAATAAATGTCGACCTTAAGGTGATTAAACCTTTTTTTTTCCCCGACTGTACAATGAATACAAATTTGTAAATTAAACTTTCATGTGTCAACATTGATTATAAATATAACTAAATAAAAAATTCACACAAATATGGATAATTAAAAATTTGTCTTTTAAACAATTAACTAATAAAATAAAAGTATAAAGTTGATTAAAGTACAAGAAAACAAGAAAAGAAAAAGCAGATTTCTTTATCTGCCTAGCTCTTTTAATTCATTGTAACATTTATTTTGTAAGGTATCTATTAATTACGATTACAACTTATAAAAAAAAATGTAACCCCCATTTCATCTCAATCTCATCACAAATGAATATTTTTGAAATATTTTTGGACAGTAGCATGGCCAAGGCATTCATTAATGTAATAACCCTCAATGAAGACTTGACCTGACTGACTTTGATTTTAATTAAATTTGAAATTTGCTTTTTTTGCTAGTTACAGCGGGTCTGTTAGTAATCTTATTTCGGTCAGCTTTTCTTCACAAACCCTTTTTAATTAAATGCCTGACAAAAGTATATACTTAAGCTAAAAAGACTGAATAACACCTAAGCAAAAAAGAGGCTAGGACGAAATTTCGGGCAAAAGCTAGCAATATACAATACTAATCATCTTTATTTTCTTAGAAAAGTTTAAACTTTTTAAGTTAAAATCATAATGTAAAGCTTCATTGTGAAACATAAGTGATCCTTTATAAATATAAATTATTACTTTAAAGGTTATTAGGTAAGTATAATTATACATACTTATGGACCTTGTGTGAACGTGTTTATTGTTAGGGACATTTATTAAGATACCATTTGCCGTCAATCAAGGTTTCCATTCCATGGAAGCAACTCACGGTCAAGGCGCCAATAAAATTAGCATCGCGTTTATTTGTTTTCTTGCGACAACTAGTGACGTCACGAGAACTGGCAATTGAACAATTGAGTAATAAAATATCAACCCTTACCTCTTTTTCTGGTCTTGATCCGTTGACCCGATAATACTGGTTTTTCTACCTTCTGACTCATACAATATATTGCTGAAACAATAACACGTGGCATTAGTACTACAAAGTGTAGGTACATACGTGAAGAGTCCGTTATTCGCGAGGGTCATTGCCCGTCGCCACGCGCCACCACTTTCTTTCTCATGGCGTCTACCCAATGTCGTTTACTTACTGCCAAATCAACCGAAGCGTCGAGAATCAATGCCTTTAGCAATAGCACAAGGATAGTTCACAACTCGATAACGAGATCACACACTTATTATGACTCAGCAAGCGCTTTTCGTTTTAACAATAAAACGCTGCACGTATTCACGTAACTAACTCAACAAAGATAAGTACGCACTGTATGATATGCGCAATCTAGACTAGACATATATTACATTGATACTTACGTAGTGACAGGTTATGTAGGAGCCTTTTACTCCTTTTGCGGGTTCTCTCGGACTGCGCCTGTTCAGAAAAGAAAGAAACGCTTGCAACAAAGTCTATTCCCAACACACAAAGACAACGTGTTTAGCGGAGTAGGCGGATATCCGGTGGCGGGTTATGGCAGCAAATTCAAATTTACAAGTCGAGTGATGGTTCACAAAATTTATTTTATTGTAGACTTACTGATTTTGATAGACAAAGTAACTTGAAAAACAATAAATATATAATGTTTACAATAGGCTGAATAAGTATTTAATGAAAATTACAATACACTGAATATGATGTAAATAATTTAAAAAAAATAGATGCAACAGGGAGGTTTATAGAATATCAAAGAAATGTACGTTTCAGTTACTTTGAAGTAAACTAAATTATTTTTTTGGATTTCACAATAAATTTTAAATGTACAAAAATAAATATTCAAGGAAAACAATAATTGAAAGGAAAATACTTGACTGAAAATGGCAGACAGATGTGAGATAGATATAGACAAACAAAGCCATACATGAAAAATAATCTATGGTTTGAATGAAACATCGATAGATGGACCATAGATAAGGAAAGTCAGTTAAAAATTTACAGCAACTGATTAACATTCTTATCGTTATTATCTGTGGCTTTTAAAATCTGCATTATAAACAAAAACCTACATCCATTTTTGTCGTTTGTATGCAATTTTGTCGACCGTAGACTTTTTAATGGTATGTACATCAGTCAGAATTGATCTGTACATGGAATTGATAGCTGGTAACACAGAATACTGTATATAACAGGGGGTCGAGAAAACTTACCTACAGAATTACAGAACAGAATAATGAATATAAATGTGTTCTGTAACAGTGTGTTTTGTAGGTTCATTTTTTATTAATAAATAAAAATGATTTAGTTACACTTTTTCGAATTTCATTTAACATTTTCACTGTTAATTGTTTGTTGAATGTTGAACAATTCAAGTAAAATACCAAGAAAATATGGCAAATACATTATTAACAAAGGTAAGTTAAAGTATATATTATAGTACTTTGTGGTTAAAGTATACATATTTCCGCAAAATATATTTATTTTATAATTGTGTGTTTTGTATTACTATTTCCTTTTCTAATTTTTCTTTTTATAGCTGTAACTCTATTTTATTAACGCACTTTAACCAAATTGTTTTTATTGTTGTGTAACACACAAAACTGTTCTCTGCTGACTTCTAAATCAGCAAATCAGATTTTGATACGACTTCACTATTAGAAAGATTTGTAAGTATATAAATTTCACAAAAAAGGCAGGACTGACTAGATTTTTAGATAGATGGAACAATATTTTTATTTAGATTGGATGAAAGGTACCCCATGTTCTTTCTTATATCCGTGACAATGTGTATGCAAAATTTCATGATGATCGGTTCAGTTAGTTAAGGTGTGAAAAGGTAACAGATAGACAATTACTTGACTTTTATAATATTATTAGTATATATTAGTATGGATGCATTTCATCCAAATATGTACTCTTTGCAGATTGCTGGCTTGCGTTTGTCCCCTGGCATGATCGCCATTCAATCATGTCGAAACAGAAACAGTAAACATGTTAACCCAAAGTATGCCAAGATGCGTAAAGAAAAATTTATTAAAGTTAAACTGCCAAATCCCAATGAAAACACAGATACAATGCCACGGGAAAAAGTGAGACAGAAAATGAAGGAACGGGGTATACTGCCACCAAGACCATGGACGGAGAGGCCTTATTACATCTCTGCCACAGGTGACTTACGTATTTTATTTTTTGTCTTTATTTATGTAATTGTAACTTTGCTAGACCAAGACAAATTTCTATATTGTATGTGATAAACTAATTTTGTTAATTTAGCCGCTATAACCTCTAAGCTGGCGCACAGAGTAATGAATCACCGAACCACCTGCTACTAGAGACGGCATAATAAACAACGCTTTCCATAATAATCCAATGTGTCAGAAGGTGTAATCATATTTTAATACCAGTACACGCACTGATTACGCATTGTTTAGGTTTTGTGTTCCAAGACAATCTCGACTTGAAATCTAAATTTATTTTACAAGGCAGCATGTCTGGCAGCAGCAACCATTCCCTTACCGTGAAATAACAGCATATTATGTGCTGTTGTGTTTCGGCGAGTAAGTGATGCCAGAGCCCATTTCCCTATCCTTAATGCTACTGTAGTCGGCAGTGCACTGGCACCACTTATGGCGTTGATTGTCTTCAGTAGCCACATACTATCAAGTGGACCGTCAGCCTGTCTGTCAACCTCAACATGAAATAAAAAGGAAAAAACTAACAAGCAGTAGAAGAATGTGGTGGCACTTTTTAATAGACTTAATTATTGAAAACTTTTGTGCTGATGACGGCTTATTTCATCTCTTTTTCCATCCAGGTGGTATATTCCAAGAGTACGTTCCCCCCGAGGGCGACGGGAAGGCATCGCTCGTATCACCAACTCGAGCGAAACAAACCGTTGAGCTATTGGAAAAGAAATCCAGATCAATGATGGCCCTTCGAAAAGTCAAATCTTTTGATGATAATTTCGATAAAGGCAATTTTTGCCTCGAAGCGCAGAATATATACATAAAAGCTCACCAGGCGTTGGCGAAGGGAGACAGCGAAGATCTAAGGTTGTACGTTACGGAGAAGGCGCACCCTGAATTTTTGTACAACACCAAAATGAAAAGTATCCATTGGAAGTTTCTGGAATCACTGGAGCCCCCGAGGATAGTTCACGCCAGGTGCACTGACGTCATTAGCAAGGAGAATATATTTGGACAGGTGTGTAGCAAATTTTATAAGTCGTTCCAGCTCTTGATTCCACCGGACAATCGAGCTATGTCAACTTGATCCCGGTAATGGATTAGAAATGTGATTAATTGCATAACAACACTGAGGAGTGGTCTGCGCCCGACAGTGGGGAAAAAATACTTTGTAACACTTTAGTGTCAAAAGCAACTCAATTATTTAAAAATAAACATTACACAAGTAGAGGAATTTGTCGTAAATATCCGGCTCTGGCGAAATGGACACGAAAATAATTGTCGGATAAATCCGACTCTGGCAGCTGAAGGGTTAACGTTATTATTACACACACTAAAACTTGTAATAATGTCAGTTTTTGTCATCAGTCATTCATTAGCTCATGCAAATCAGTACTCTGCTTATTTATAAAGAGTTATTTTTTTTTATTCTATTACATAGTGTTATTCTTTTTGAGGCTTTTTTTTTTCGGAGATCTAGATTAGTACAACTTTTATGCGAGTCCTGAATGATAATTAAAATTGCAAGTTTTTACTAATTGTGTCAGTCAATTAAGCTTATAAAACAATTTTATTTTAATAGTATAGATGATTTTTATTTATAAATAACTAGCTGGTGCCCGCGACTTAGTCCGCGTTGAACGATGAAAGGTCCTTTCTGGTGTCCCAGACAATGTGTATGCAAAATTTCATGGTTATCGGTTCAGTAGTTTTTGCGTGAAAGAGTTACAAACATCCATACATCCAAAAATACTTTCGCATTTATAATACTAGCTGGTGCTCGCGACTTCGTCCGCGTTGAACGATGAAAGGTCCTTTCTGGTGTCCCAGACAACGTGTATGCAAAATTTCATGGTGATCGGTTCACTAGTTTTTGCGTGAAAGAGTTACAAACATCCAAACATACTTTCGCATTTATAATATTAGTACGGACTAGTTGAACCCGGCTACGCTTCGCTGTGACTCAGTTGGCAACGTTCCATGGTTATAACAACTGTCAACATATGAAAATTATGTTTTTTTTTTCATATAAAAACTTGGTTTAAATGCAATGTTGTGTAAAGTTTTCAAGTTTTTGAAGCACACACAAACATAACATTTATATATATATTATAAATGTTATGTTTGTGTATATATATATATATATATATATATATATATATATATATATATATATATATATATATATATATAAAAATGATATGTTTGTGTGTGCTTCAAAAATTAAAAATATTAAATTTAAATTAAAGCAATATTTTTTAAACTGTAATTAATAGTATATATATATATAGTTATGATTTTATTAATAATTACCAATGATAACACGAGATTAAACCTCAGTGATTTTTGGTGTTATCATTTTACATATATTATTTTATATATTAGTATTAAAATTGTTAAATGTTATAAAAAAAAAATAAAAAAATATAAATGTTATCCCAGGTAGAAAACTTGTACTATAAAACTATATATATATATATATATCCTACTGTAACCAAGTATTCTAGCAAATAAATGCATTATTATTATTATTATTATTATCCAAGTATATATTTTTCTTTCTTAGTTTTAAATTTTTTACAATATAAATTAAAAAAAAACAATAAATATTATAAAAAACTTAAATCTAGAGTTCCGCAAGTAGCGAGGCAAGGCCCAAGCTACCGGTGGTTAGGGCTGCAGAGTGAGGAACCTCCTAACAATTCGTGCCGTGTCAAGAAGTACCGCCTTCTGTATCTGACCCTTGATCCATCCATCTAGCGAGAGACTCTTAAGATGTTGGTCGAGGCTCTTCGCTATAAGGCCATTCGCCGATATGACTATCGGGACGATGATTGTCGAATCGACATTCCACATGGCGGTCACCTCGTGAGCCAAGTCTATGTACTTGGTGAGTTTGTCTTTTTCGGCTTTCACGAGGTTTTCGTCATGTGGAACAGTAATATCAACAAGCATCGTCCGGCGTTGGGATCGGTCAATAACCACGATGTCAGGCTTATTGGCGACTATAGTCCTGTCCGTGATTATGGCGCGATCCCAATAGAGCGTGGCATGACCATTTTCGAGAACTGGCGCAGGTATATATTTGTAATATGGTACTTCAAATTCAACAAGGTGATATTGAAGAGCAAGTTGTTGGTGAATAATTCTGGCTACTTGGTTATGTCTGTGCAAATACTCGCCATTAGCAAGATGAGAACAACCGGAAATAATATGTCTCAATGATTCTCCCGGACGGTGGCATGCTCGACAAATGTCGACCGTACCGTCTTTGAGAATATATTTCCGGTAGTTTCTCGTCTTGATAACTTCATCTGCAATTGCACAGACAAAACCTTCGGTTTCCCCAAAGAGGTCACCAAAACGTAGCCAGTTTATTGAAGCGAGCGGGTCTACATCGAGTCCAGTGAGGGCTCGATAGAACCGCCCGTGCAATTCCTTGCTCTTCCATACCTCCCTGCGATTCTCAGTACTCAATATTACTGGTTTGCGCCAGTTCTCGTGAGATAAGCATAAGGGAGTGAAGTGTTTGTCAACTGTCACAACATCATGATGTATCCCGCACTCGATGTTAAGGAAATATTCTCTGAGACTACATATTTCTCGGTTATGAAGGTCCTTGGCGTTCAAAAAGCCGCGGCCCCCCAATTTCCGAGGAATATATAGTCTCATAACAGACGAGCGCGGGTGTAACATCCTGTTTGTGGTGAGCAGTTGACGAACCCTTCTGTCCAAGGCATCTAATTCAGTCTGCGTCCATCTTAGTATGCCAAAGGAGTAGGTTAATAAGGGCATAACCCAGCTGTTGAAGGCGCGCACCTTATTACCACCCGACAAAAGACTTTTAAGTACTTTTGTTAGGCGACAAAAGAAGCGCTCCCTCACCCTCTGTTTCATGTCCTTATCAACGATACCCAATGACTGTGACATACCAAGATACTTATAGGTTTCGGTTTCAGAGAGAGATTTAAATGTCATTTCAGTGAGTTGTAAATTAGACGAATTTACAACTTTGCCCCGCTGTACATGCATGACCGCACACTTATCTACACCAAACTCCATATGTATAGAGTTGCTAAAAGTTTCTGTTATTTTCAGCAACTCTAACAGATCCTGGCGTTTGGATGCGAATAGTTTGAGATCATCCATGTACAGTAGATGAGAAATGACCTCTCCCTCTCTCCGCAACCGATAGCCTAGTTTTGAATCCTTCAGCAATGTGCTGAGAGGATTCAAGGCTAGGCAAAACCAAAGCGGACTCAGGCTGTCGCCTTGAAAGATGCCTCGTTTTATACTTATTTCGTTTTGCGGATCAGAGACGCTCTGTAGACTGCCTGGTTGATGAAGAACAGTGGTCCACTGCCCCATGCACATGTCCAAGAAGGATCTTAGAGTTGAATCAATTTTATACAACTCCAAAATCCTCCTTAGCCATGAGTGGGGCATCGAATCATAGGCCTTCTTATAGTCAATCCAAGCCGTCGACAGAGTCCCTCTGTTCCGCCTAACATTTTGACAAATGGTCATGTCTATGAGGAGGAGCTCCTTAGTACCACGGGACCCAACTCTACATCCATTCTGAGCTGGGGCCAAAATATTATTAGCAACTATGTGCGAGTTAATTTTTGTCCTCAGAATGGATGTGAATAATTTGTACAATGTTGGTAGACATGTGATGGGTCTATAGTTTTTAGCTTCCGTGGTACTGCCGGATTTGTGGAGCATGAAGGTGTTGCCAGTTGTTAACAGACTAGGAAGGGTACCGAGATCAAGGGCTTTTTGAAATTGCATTGCCAAACATTCGTATGAGCATCGAAACCATTTAATCCAGAAGTTGTGCAATCCGTCCGGTCCAGGACTTTTCCAATTCTGGGCCGTACGAATAGCACAACTAACATCATCGGGGCTTATGGTAACAGCCCCCATGGGTTCGATGGGTTCACACGTCTGCTTGACAATGTTTATCCAATCGCCCTCCATGTGCTCGTTGGAAACCGACCAGATGTCACGCCAAAAGTTTACCATAGCATTTGCATCTGGAAGCTTCCCAACTTCCACACGGTTATCTGTTCCCTCCCATTGTCTGTATACCTTCCTTTGGTCACTTTGGAAGAGGCGGTTCTGAAGAAATCTATCCACGCGTTCTTTGTAGCGGCGTATTCTGTTTGCCCACGCATAGACTTTCTGCTTCAAGAAATCAATACGTTCTGTGACACAGGCCATGTATTCTTTAGGTCTAATGTTAGTTCCTACAAAAGCTTGAGTCACGAAACGCATGACTCGAGGTCGTTTATTACCGTTCTTGAAGCAGAGCAACTTTGCAATGAGAGTCCTAAACGTACTGATACGTTTCTCGATACGAATCTGCCATGTAGGGATGCTTGAAATATCCCTCTTTGTGTGAGCAGTGTCTAAAAATCTCACCTGGGCAATGCGACATACAGTGATGGCCCCACAGTATAGTATCGAGAGCGTATCAGTTAGGTCTTTGCTGTCCTGTATATACGAGGATAGCAAAGTATTTACGGCTCCCATTAAAGCAAAGTTACGTCTATTCGCAGGCAAACGTGGTAAGCGCGGTCTATACTCGCTTGTGGAACGATATCTCAGAATCGTCTCTTCCAAAGTCCTCCTCAATTGCTCATTAACCTGGGTACTTACGAACTTGTTCGTACCATCTTCCTCTCCGTCAACAAGGTCTATAAGCGTCATCGGTTGTGGTGGTGGAACCGGTGTCAACGCCGCAGTGGGTAAGACCTGTGACGGTTCAGTTGTCGCGCGAACAGATAGTGAGTCCAGGCGCAGCCTATCAAGTGCAGACTGGTCCAACAGTTGACACCGTTGGATAGCTCGCACTTGATCCGACAGTCGTTGGGCGGTGACGGTGACGGATGGTTCAAGGGCCTGAAACAAAGACAGCATCCTGGCACGGTACGACGTGAGGTTAGTTCCCCCTTCTGTAGCCCCGTAATAGGCGCGCATGCAGTTCTCATTAATGGTCTGAGTCCATCTCATGCGGCGCACTACACCACCGGTAGCGGGGGTCGGGCGCGAGACGGGTTGTCTCGCAGGCCCCAAGCGTGCCGGCAGCGGGGGTCGTCCTCGTCGCGTCGGTGGTGGCGGCGGCGAAGGCGGCGTCGGTCCGTCATCGTCACTCGACGTGCTCTTATCGTCAGCGGTCAAAAATTCCTCCGCCGAGGAGCACGGAGATGACGAGACGGGCAGTGGTCTTGGTTGTGCGCTTTGGTTCGCTGTGTTTTTCTTCCTCTTTCGCAATATCATTTAAAATTCATTTTATTTGTATAACATTTTCATATTTTCACATTTCATATTCACATTTGGTTTGGTATTGACAGATCAATTTGTGTCATCATAATTTTAATTTGGAAGCAAAAGCCCAAAGATGATATTTGTAATCCATGTTTATATATTTTTTATATTTTACACTATTTCAAATTTCTTGTTTCAAATAAAATTTGTCGAAAAACTTGATTAATAAAAATATATACAAAATTATAAATGAGATTGGAAAAAGTGACTTGACACCTGACAGCGTTTTTATTATTATTATTATTATTATTATTATTATTATTATTATTATTATTATTATTATTATTATCATCACTCAGATAACAGTCCGCTTCCACACTCGGCAACAGCTCGCAGTGTACGACAGATTCGGTCGCCTCTTCCACGGAAGCGAAATCTTGGCGAAAGACGTGCTCGAGTACGTTGTCTTCGAGAAGCACTTGTCCAACATGTACGGGACGTGGCGAGTCCACGGAAAGATTATCCCGGACTGGACGCCTCCCAAGGAGCCCTCCAAGCTCACCAGGGTCCAAGTGGAAGAGGAGGAGAAGGAGGAGGAGGAAGAGGAGGAGGAGGAGGAGGAGCAAGAGACACCACCCACTCAGCCACCAGTTGTCAAAGAAGGACCGACACCAGCATTAGCTCAATGATAGTTCTCTATTGCGAATAAAATGTAGAATAGAATATTGGAGGTTTTATTTTATTTTGCCATTTCATTAAAACAGGACGAGTCTTTTTTATGTTAAAATAGACAGACAGGTCGACACTCCAATTGATGCTAAGTTTAATGGCTACCATTATAGAGAAATGGGCTCCGGCATCCCTTTAATCACTCATCGAAACATAAAAGCACAAATGCTGTTACATGACGGTGTTCTTCGGTAAAAGGTCATGAATGATATTTTGATTGATATGCAGTCTCAAAATGGGCAACCAGTGTGGCGGTAGTAGCCACTGCTTACACAAAATCACCGTTGAGTAACTGAACTTGTACTGTTTGGATTTAGTGAGTAATATATTAAATATGATATTTATTTATCTACTTGCTGTCAGCCCGCGACTTCGTCCGCATTGAAAAATTAAATATAACTGCCGACATCTTTATCGCTGTGACGACGGTGGCGATCATTTTTTTTTTTATATTTCTCATAGAGATAAATAGTCGCAAAAGACCACAGTGAAATAACAGCACGTGTGCTGTTGTGTTTTGGTGAGTATGTGATGTCAGAGTCTCTTAATCCTTTATCCTTAATGCTTATATATATATATGTTTAATATAAGTGGCGACGGTAGCCACTTACCTTCAAGTGAACCGTCAGCTTGTCCGACGTCCTCATAAAAAAAACTTCATAAGTATGATAAAATAACTTTTAAATAAAACCACACAATTAAGTTTGATTATTTCTTATTTTATTATTATTACATATAATAACCAAAGTTCCATTTATATTTACATTTTTCATTATTATTATAATAATTTATATCACTTTATTCCATAATAACTTTTAAAAATATAGTGTAAAGCTTATCGAAGGGCACTGGAAGATAATTATTAAAAAAAAATCTATACAATATTGCATACCCACATTTGTATTATTTTACATATTAATTTTATATATATATATATATATATATATACATTTAAGAATTCACGAAAAGCTGAAAATATCGTGAAAATTAATGTTTAGAAACTTTTAAAAAACTAATATCCTTAATTATATTTTGTCTCACTCGTAATACAAATATTCGCACCTTCGATAAGACAAGGCATACTTTTTAATAATTATTTGAATATGCAGAAGTGCCTTAAAAACATTATTTATTTATTTAATAGCCAACCTTACAGCATGTAACATTTTAGAAATACATAAAAAGAGTTAATTTTTTATATTTTTCTATAATTATATAAACATATATATGCACATTATATGCAAATACATACTTATAATCACATGTGCGTGAAAGCATGCGTGCGTGCGTGCGTGCGTGCGTGCGTGTGTGTGTGTGTGTGTGTGTGTGTGTGTGTGTGTGTTAAATGTCGATTAAGTTAAAAAATATTCACAAGAGTGAGAGGCTTCATTTGATGCGAAAACAAAAATTGTTTCAAAGCAATATATGTATATAACTTAAATTGTAAAATTACAAAAAGTGCAGTTACGTCCTTTTCTTGTCGAAGGTGCGTTATATTATTATATTCGAGAATATATGGAATGATAAAAAAACATGGCATTTAATTTGTACCTTGTAATAATAACACTTTGCACAAACAATATCGAAAAAAAAAGTCAAAAATACACAAACTTTAAATATTTACAAAAATATTGTAATTGTAATAAATTGTTTTTTTTTTTTAAAAAAAAAAAAACAATATTATTATGGTGAAAGAAAATATAAACATTTTCATTCATTCTTTATAGTTTTCAACTTTATTTCAAGACACCAAAGTTCATATTTGCTTGACAAACACAACTATAATTAGATATTTTTAATAAAATCGTTTTTTTTTTTTTGTTTTTAAACCAATATATTTATGGCCTTATGAAATTTTTACGAGCAAAGTATAACATTCTTTTTATTTTTCTAAAATTATCACATCAATAAACTAAATATATATTTTTTAAAGAAACAAATCATTGGTCACAAAAATCCATTTAAGTATAATAAAGTTTAATTTTCTTTATCACTATTATTACTTATTTAATAACAAATATCGTTACTAAAAGTATTTTTATGTATATTCAATGTAAATTAAACCCTTCAGGTCCACAATGACCATTTTTTTTTCCTACATTACTTTTTGTCAACTTCAATGCCGACTATGTGTGTGAAGAATTCAGTTCGTTCACTAATTGACAGATGGCGTTTCTTTTAATTCATTTCAAAATGTTCAAAATCGGGGAAATTAAATAACATAATCGAAAGTATATTACTAATTGTACATTATGTGGTCATTCGATCACTATATAACACTATATAATATTATGTACAGTGGGGGCACGAAAACCTTAGTCAATTTTCAAATCCATTCCTCTCTATCAGGTCGTAGACTTTCGGTACCTTTTGAAACTAAAGCACAAAACTGACAGACGTTTGAAATGAAATCACTGATAATTCGAGTTTAAGGTGAGACGAATCTTTTGTCACCCCGAGTGTACATTGAAATGTGATTCGGTGCGATGCATCCGGACTTGAGGTTCAAACGATCGCCGCACGCGCAGCGGGGTTGAGGGTTGGGGTGATGTGGGGTGTTTGGGGTAAAGTGGGGTGGTTGGGTCGCGCGGGCGGTTTGGGGGGCAAAGGGGGTGGGGATCGCGGCGGGGGGGCGTCCATCCTGCTCTGAAGCCTCTGCCGTTGGGTCTCGCGAAGGTTCTCAAGGAAATCTGAAAAATGAAAAAGCAAACATCTCAACTCAATTTCAATAGGTGTTATACCAGAGATGACGAAATATATAGATATATATAGAATAGATCAGCAACATTTTTTTTTGCTGGCCAAATAGTGTGGTAAGTACTGTATTAAGCTGATCAATCATTTAATGGTTAGGTAAATAACAGTCATGCGAAAATGTGTAAATTGAAGAAGTCAAGTTGAGTGTTAAAGTTACCAGGTGGATGATGGTGTAAGGGCGGTCCGGGGCGGAGCGCCGCGCGCACTTTGCCCGCTCCGTTCACTCCGTTCGCTCCGTTCGCTCCATTCGCTCCGTTCACTCCGTTCAATCCGCAATCGCTTCTGCTCGTACTGCTACTGGCGGCACTCTGTCATTAGCAAACAAAAACTGCCTTTTTAACCTCTGTCTATGTCCCATCATTTTTGTATTTAATAAACGGAGAATTGAACTAGATTCATTTATACATTTTAAATTCGTCACTTACAATACCGGACTTGCCTCACAGACACCGACCTAAACAATATAACCATGGACAATAGTACACTACAAATTTCAGGGGTGGTAAGTACTGTATTAAAGACCTGGTAATAAACGACTCAGTTGAACATTACAAATGAGCCAAGTACCTAATATATTTTGCTAATCACCGAGTTACCAATCGAGTGAACCGACCTTTACATAAAATAGAGAATATCACTTCTACACATACATTTCTTCAATAGTACATATACTGAGGAGTAACTGCTTTAGTACCTGAGTGTCTGCATCGCCGCAATCGTCGTTACGCAGTGGAAGCTCTGTCACCGAGTCGGCGTCATCGTCCGCTCGCTCCGCTAAGTCCGCTTCGCTCGCTACATTCTTATACTCGCCGTTCTCATCCACCTCAACTATCTGCAGCTTCGCTCCGTCTAGCTCCTGCAAAATTCAATTACACTATTAACTTCTGTTTTGCATCGTGTAAAACCTCTAAATCCCATTTCCCTATCTAATACAAAATATGTCGCAAAATACAGATTTCCTATAGAGTGCTTTTAATCTTTCATAACGCAGTTTCGGCCGCCAGTAAACCTAACCTAAACCGTTGAATGTCTCATGTGGATTATCTAATGCGGAAAATGTATGAAGACAAAGCAGAAGACAGCGAGGAAGGCCACACATTCCTGCGCGTGGGACAGTTGGGGTGCAAAGCGGGGTACCTTCATGTGGGGCGCAAAGTGGATGGGTACCTGCATGAGCGTGTCGGGGTGCAGCAGGCGTCCGTCGAGAAGCGCGCGCGTGTGTGCGTGGCGGGCGTAACGCGCGGCCAGCGGGCGCAACACGTGACGCAAGCGGCGCGCACCGCGACAGCGCACGGCCACGCACCGCCCGCCCACCTCCACGCGCACCGCGCACCGCCGCTCCACCACCGCGCACCGACCCCCGAGCACCACCGACGGCGACCGCGCCTCCACTATGCGCTGCTCGCCCTGCGCAATTAACACATTCGTCACAAGCACAGATACTAGAGGTGTCTCCTCCTTTCTGTTTTCTGTTCCACACTACCGCCCCTTTTCACTAAATCACTTCCACATATTGGAGGAAAGGGGGAGGAAACTAACCGGCGCAGCGTCCTTGAGAAGCACATCGTAGGCCGTGCACAGCAGATTCCTCCTCTGCAGCAGCCTCTCTATGAGCCGCTCCACCGTGACGGAGGGTTCAACACCCACCACCGAAGTGGCTCCGTCAGGCAGAACCACCCGACATAGAGAGCACTGTCCGGAACCGCTCTGACTGGATTTCACCACCTAAGCCAAACGCAACTTTAAGTTTATCCAGTTTAATAAAATAAGACATGGATGGCTTTAAAATTAAATATTCTAAATGAATCTAAGCTAAGCATTAACTTTTCATCCATCTTTCAATATCCCAGGAAATTTATATTTAATATTACAATAATGTAGGATTATTGTTTGAAACTTATATAGTTTTGAGTACATTTTAATTTTGAAATTTATTTAATAAATAATACTAAAGAGAAGTCACGCGCAATTAGCCATGGATATTTTTAATATTTGCTAAACGCCGACATAACCAACCAAACAATAAACAAGGAACACGTGTTCCTTTAAAATTTCCATTTGTTTAGGGAAATAGATCACTTAACAAACGAGTGTTATTTCGAGTCCTTGTATGAATGTTAATATTGTGTATACAATACAACGAGCGTTCATTGTCATACACAATAAATAAATAAACCGCATCTAATTTTAGTCTGTGCACAGAGATTGTTTATTTACTCTGTGTGTTTATACTGAACCGAGTTTTATGAGACGTGTAAACTTATTTACAGTTCTGTTGTTGTAACGAAAACAAAAGATCGTGTTCAGTTAATGTCGGTTATGGTTGGTTTTTTTTAGTAAAAAAAAAAAAACGAAGTTTTTTAAATAGTTCAAATAATAAAATTCCCACATAGCTTTTTTTTTATTCATTCATTCATCTCAGTTATTAAACTTGATTGTTATAAAAAAAAAATAACAACTTTCAGTCGTAGGACTGCACGTTCCAAGTGAAAACTGCGCCATCTGTTAACATTTTAACAAACTATTGACGAAATAGACTGCCCGATAATTTTTCATATAGTTTTATTTATAATGATGGAATAATATTAAAAAAAAAACAACTTGAAGTCTTGCTCCTTGGAAAATTTAAAAGAGAAATATGATTAAAAAAAAATGTTACTTAGAGCACACTTGAGTATACTGACATCAAATGTGTCCTGTGGAGGTGGGTCGGAGTCCTGTGCGCGGTCCCTTGACCCTGTGCGGAGTCTCCAGGGCAGCAGAGAAGCCCCACCGCTCCTTCGGCGCTCCGACGCGTTGCTGGACGACTTTTTCACCTGACACATGTCGCCGTTTAACTATTAACGTCATTTCATATATATCAATAGTCGAAACAATAGCAAAAATTCAACAATTTTAAATTTATTATAAACAAAATATAAAATGTTGTTATTATAATTCAGATAAATACACTGAACCTTTTCCTGAACTTGTACGTTTGGGAATGTTAAAACACAATTCTCAATAGCAATTCAGTGAAAATATGTATTGTAAGTAAAAATTATCGATCTCCTTTGAGATTACATATAAAAAAAAATATTAAGCACTATTAACAATTTCAATCGTATTACTTACTAAATACTAAATATTTTCACTATACCTTGGCGTTGCTCTCTTCTCTGGAACTATCGTCCCTATTGCTATGGGCATAGGGGTGAGGCAACCCTCGCAAATCGGCGCGTGCGCATTCCGCGTGCACCCCCGACCGCAAAAACCGAGGGTAGCTGTCGAACTTCATCACGTTGAATATCTGCTTTTGGGCCTGCACGAGTAAAAACAAATCGGTCACTGGAAGAGCACACTTCACTTGATGGTATGTGACCACCGTCGCTGTAAGTGCGCTCTAGAAGGATTGAGGATGGGGATTATAGGATGATAAATGGACTCTGGCATTCACTGAAACTATGGAGGGTAGATACTCTTTCCAATAACAAAATAAAGGTTCTAAAAGTGGGCAGAATGGCGCTAGTATAGCATGTCTAATTGCCTCGGTGAAATGAGGTAGGTATACCTGTGTGAAGAGGTCCTGCGGAGGCGGCTGCAGATGCAGTCGCAGCGCCGTGGAGCGCTTGGCGGCCGCGTCCACGTTGACGGGCTCAGAGGCGCCCTCTGCCAGATGGCGCTGCCAGATCTCCTGCGCAATCCTCGCGCGCTCCGACCCCTCCGCGCTCTGCGCGTACTGCTCGCACGCCCACCAGAAACTGACACCACAACTCAACGTCAAAGTCGCTGTACTCTGTACTCTGTACTCTGTACTCTGTACTCTGTACTCTGTACTCTGTACTGTCGCCGTTACCATACGTAAGTCTCGGATTCACTCATTGATTGATTGTATGAGGTAACATTTGAGTATGCTGTATACAGAATACAGGAGTATGCAATACATGTGCGCGGATGAACTTATTTGTTGAACTTAAATAAATAAATATCTTCACACATTCCACACAGCAACATCTAGTTCGACATTAAGCAAACTATAGGCTTGTACATATATATTATAAATACAAAACATACAAATGTTGAGCTATAGAAAATTGTATATTGAGTGTTTACAAGAGCATTAGACATTCCAGACATAGTCATTGGTTATTTTTTGGGTGTACAACTGAAGTGAGGCGTGAGATTTAGACAGAATATTCATGTAGCAATATGGCACTCACTTGATATTCTCCGTTGCGAATTCCTTGGCCAGGAAGTGCGCGAATGCCGAAGCACCGGATGGGTCAGCGAGCAATTGTTCCAGTCCCAAAGACCAGCGCGCAACTCCGCCGCAACTCGGATTCGTGCCACCGTTCAGTGTTGCTGCGCCCTCGCTTATTTGCTGTAAAGTACGAGTGCAACTCTTTTGAAAGGTCTGTGGACTCGAAAACAATCGAATGACGCGATTGTTTATCCGTACTAATATTATAAATGCGAAAGTATGTTTGGATGTATGGATGTTTGTAACTCTTTCACGCAAAAACTATTGAACCGATCACCATGAAATTTTGCATACACGTTGTATGGGAAACCAGAAAGGACATAGGGTACCTTTCATAGTTCAACGCAGACGAAGTCGCGGGCACCAGCTAGTAGTTTATGAAGCGATTGCTACGTGTAGGCGAATCGTCTCGCGAACTTTGAAGCCAAAATTAGCAAAAATAAAAGCTATTTTTCGATATAATTATTAAGACCGAATGCATTGTTTTTAAAATATAATTAATATATAAGATAACTAGTGCAGTGAGCAGACGTTATGTGTATTTTCATATGTAATTATTATTCCATGTTGAAAACTTTTTTTCATGTAGATTCATAAAACCTACCGAATCTAGAGATTTGCGGATCCGAATAGATTGGGCAATCAGAGATAAAACAAAATTTAAACTCTAAACATAGGTGCTTCGTTGGTAGAAAACAAAAATCAGTAAACGACCTTAATATATATTCCTGGATCTTGATCACTTGGTACCATTTGAAGGCTAAAGGTGATCAACATCAAACATCCGGCTTACTAAAGATTCTTTAGTAATGTCAGACCATTGTCTGTGGAATTGCCGTTTCGTCACTAATTTGAAAAGTTTAACCTATACGGGAAAATGTAATTATCTGACGTAAACGGAATATGACGAATGTGTTGTCCTAAATCGGAAAAACTGATGAAATCATCCTGATTTGTCTAGAATTTGGATAACTTTCGAATTTTTCCCACGATTCGTCCGATGAGGCGTAGACAAATTAATGTGGCAATCACCTTAAATAGGTATATTGATGTTGAGGAACTAGAGATATTACCTTAGTGTACATATTGCGAGGGTCGTGGTGGCGATAGGAGCTACTGGCGCCGCTCCCAGTCGTCCAGCGTCGGAACGGCGATTGATCGCTCTGCAAACAAAGATACATACTTTATGTTCATCTGACTATTGGACAGGGTAACAGAAACGAAGCAGAAATTTTATTTGCATTTTTAACCAGAATTCAATTAATTAAAACATATATTCAGCCATCAGTTCCAAGCAGTCCAACCAATCACATAATCACATGATCATAATTTCTATTTTAGAATTATTCATAAGTGTCTCGTCGCGAACAAGACAACAAATCCAATGCATTACAAGAAAAAACACAATAATTTTTTTATGTTCCTCTATTTAATTGCCATCAAGTCTTTGACTGTAATCAGAGTGTAGTGTGAGTGCCCTCTCCTTCAAGAAGACTACCCTTTTATTAACAGCTACATTCTTTTGTGCAACTCCATTGTGTCAAGTCTTTTCAGGCGTATGTGATAGACCTGATTGTCTGGACAGTCACTCTCCCTGTACTCTAATGCTGTCAATCTCTTCCTTGACAGTGTTAATAAAAAAATTATTAAAATGTATGTTTAAATTGCACAATCGCTGAAACATACTTCTCGTACACATACCACAGCTGAATACAAATATATGTAAGCAATGGATGTGACGGTAAGTAAGTATTTGTTCATGTCAAGTAACGCATCAGAGTAACATGATGGACGCATTGTTGATTGTGTAAAATCCCAAGTCGCGACGCTGTGATAACTTATATACGAGTAAATGGCACTGGTATCTATCATTTACAAATAATATTTAAGAATTACACTAAAATTAGGCTGTTTATAAATTTTTAGATAAAACTCATGTAGAGTATTAAAAAAAAAAAAAAAAATTGGCACTTAAGCCTTTTTAAAGTCAAGTGGGCCGTCAGCCTGTCTGTTTGAATATTTTTTTATTGTTATTATGTTATAAACATAATTTGTATTGCTTTTATTGTGTGATTTGTATATGAATTTTTGATTTTATTGACAATTGTTTATATTTTATAATGTTAGTGTCGTAAGCTAGTATCTTGATGGTGGTTTTGACTTGATTTATGGACATAAAATGTCTGAAATAAATTTGATTTGATCGAGTCAGAAAGAAAAAGAAATTAATATTCCCGAGTTGAGAAATATCATCGGTGAGAAATAAGTACCCAAAGAAAATTAAGTATCTAAAGAAAACCGTCCGTTATTATTTTTTTAAATTAAATTAACTTTTAGAACAACGCAAAGGGGCAATATCTTTCCTATTCTATATTAACGAAACGATAACATGATCGTAGGAAATATTAATTTAATATAAAAAACCCGAGTGTTAATTAATTAATTATCTTAAGACAGTATGAATCACAGTAACCAGACCAATTTAATCTATCAACTTGATAAATTATATACGGATGTGCAGTGTTATCAAGTTTTTTTTTTTATTTGTTATTGTGTGAAAATCTTGAACTTATTACACAATAGAGAGAACATAGAATATATTTCGTATCCAATCTAAGGAGTGCTTTAATTATTATTATATCAAGCTGATTGATGTTTTTTTTTTTTTTTGTAACTATCAAGTAGACAGGCTGACGGTCCACTTGATGATGGTAAGTGGCTACTGTCATCTATTAAAATTAGCATAGAAACGAGTGCTGCAATGGTGTCAGACTAAAGTAGAATAAAGTATAAAAGTTTAGGAGGCGATATGGATGAAACACAATAGCATAAAGCAAGACCAACGAGACAATGCAAAGAATGTAAACAAACTTTCAAGGGTTATCAAGATACCATGAAACAGATAACGAAGGCCGCTTCGTGTGAGGGAAAAGGACAACGGCTTTGTTTACATTTTTTGCGTTGTCTCCTTGGCTTTACTATACGTGCTGTTATTTAACGATGATATTTTGTAAGAGCGGTTACTGTTGCCAGATGAACTGTCCAATTTACAACTGTGAAACGCAGTGTGTCTGTAAATTATGTAAATTGTTTTATATGAACGTACATAGATTAAATACTTTATATATTTTTATTGATATCAAAATTCCATACAAGTCATGATTTATTTTAATAGCAAAGTTACATAATTAAGTGATATACGCTCGTAATGATGTAATCGTTCTCGCAATTATTAATGATAAAATAATATAATAGTACCGCAATAAATTGTCAACTTGTTATCGACGCTTAATTGATTTGTTAACAACCAAAGACAAGTTATCGTTCATTCATTTCCCACGATCAATGGATTCATTCAATAATGAATTTGCATAACGATAGGAATGATTTGGAATTTACCAAAAACTCATAAGCCATGTGAAAATATTATTTTGACGATTTAATATAAAAAAAAAAAACGACAATTTTTCTCTACAATTCATAAATTCACTAGCCGATTATATAAATTTATAAACTGTCCAGACGATTTATGCGTGATTGAAGAACAAAAATTTACATCCTCATAAATACTAGTAAAGAATTGCTCATAAAAAAAAACAACACGCAAGACCAGATAAAATTGGAACGTGCAAAGAGCCAGTCTGAAAAAATACTAATATAATAAAATATCCTAAGAGTTTGTTTTTATTTCTGGAATTCGCTAATCTCTGGAACTAAAAGTCAGATTTGAAAAATCCTTTTTTCCTTTGATAGCTCAATTCTTGAGAAAATATATTTTATATCAGACTATGGCGACTCTTAATAGTCACGAAAACAAAAAGCTAAAGTTATGATTCCTTCTTTGGTGAATATAATAATAAATTTTGAAATTGTCCACATAGCCAAGTGAATTAGCAAGTTGAAGTGGCAACGGGCCGGTCACATCTGTCGCAGAGCAGATAACCGATGGGGCAGAAGAGTACTTGAATGGAGGCCAGCGTGAAACGCCCTGCGACCAGATGGCCAGACAACCTGAAAGGCTTTGCAGCGGCTGATGCGATGGACAGAAGACCGTGCTTGGTGACGAGAGCCTTGGTAGAGGCCTTGGTGACGAGAGCCTTGATAGAGACCTTGGTGACGAGAGCCTTGGTAGAGGCCTTGGTGACGAGAGCCTTGATAGAGACCTTGGTGACGAGAGCCTTGGTAGAGGCCTTAGTGACGAGAGCCTTTGTAGAGGCCTTGGTGACGAGAGCCTTGGTAGAGGCCTACATGCAGCAGTGGAGAGACAAAGACCGTTGACAGCTTTTATTAGAATAATCGTAAAATACAATACATAAATAAGGTGAAGAGAGATTAACTGGATTTATCAAAGCGAATACTCCACTCCACATTCGTCATCCAGTTTTACTATATCTTTTATCTCGTAAGTATCTCATTGGAAAAACCATATAGCACGCTCGCGGAACAATATAGCCAAATATTAATTAACGTCGATTTTTGTGTAATCTTCTATCGAGGCAATGATTGATCGCTTTCGGCTTAATCTATAGATATCGGCTTTTCTGACGTGTTATAAATACACTTTTTCTGGTGACGAGAGATCGCTTAGAAACAGTGTTGCATAACAAATCTCTATCTTTATCGGATTAGGTAAAAATAGAGTATATACGAGTACATACAACAATTCAACAATAAATAACTTTAAGATAGTACAAAGTAAGAGAAAAACACGTGCAGACCTTTGAGAGTATATATATTTTTATGGCTAACGGCCCAAATGATACTGTATATAGTATTTTCAAGTGTGATATAGTGACCATGATAGGATAAAAAATAAGGGGTGATGTGGGAATAGCGGAATGCTTTCACACTCATATTTAAAAATGCTTTTCTATAATGTACTTTTTGTTCTGTGGAACCAATTTATATTGCGCGAAACGTTTCTTATTGTTCTTACAGTTTGAGAATTTCACATTATACTTTTTATTGAAAATTTGTGATATCTCACTTAGTTTGCTGGCGTTCGCAGAGGTGATCTGGTGGTGATATTTTGCGTTTTAATTATAACCTAATAATTATTGTTTAATATTAAGTAGTGTTTCGCTCACTGGTCGAAATTCGACAATAATTATTTCGAACTTAATATTTTTTATTGATAACACCAAAACTCTTCAATATTAATATACTTAGCTTAGCTACTCGATCGACTTAGCTATTAAAATAAAAAAAGGTATTGGATTATGGATACAAATATTATTAAAATATTCAAAACAATTCAATCTTAAAACAATTTAGATTAGTTCATTATCAATCTGTTTTTTAATGTTGATAAGAATTATAAACTGATAAGGGTTCATATAATGAAAAACGATAATGTCGCGTAAAGGTAGACCTACAAATTCGACCTGTGCTGGGATAATAATCGTATAATCAATTTTAATATCAACATTTATCTCTTAACTTAATTAATGATGGCACGAAAAGTTACTTACAATCTGCAATAACTTCATAATGGAACGTAAACGCATAACAGTTGGCATTGTTCACTGAAAACTCCAAACAACAACATTAACACTAAACTAAATTGGAAAATTATGCAACAAAATCTTCCACAGGAATTATAACCGTCAAAAACTTAAAACACGTCTTTCGCGTTCGAGATTCGCGCGAAAACTGAACGGAACTGAACTAAACTTCGATTCAACATTTTCAACGCAAATGTACATATTGTGTCGCCCGCTTAGGTATTTTAAATTAAAATTTCTTACCGCGGCTGTACACACACGACAAGAGCCTCTCGTCGAGACTCTCGGTCAGGAAGGCTCTCGTCGAGAGCATATCTGTACACACTCGTTCTGACAGTTGAACAGAAGACTCCCGCTACAATGGACATAGAAACTGGTGCTGCTGTTTCCTTTTATGCCGTGAGCTATTATAATTTTTTACACATTTACCACAAAAATAAAACTCTTAGACCATGGAGAAAAAGAAGATGGTGGATTCGCGCTCCACCATCTTCTATAGTATTCTCAAACACAGTCAGCGGGCAAATAAATGAACGAGTGTGTACATGCTCGCTCTCGTTATCCCTGCAAGAGCCAACGAGACAATTTGACTCGGGTGCAAGAAACCGACAAGCGACCGATACTCATCGAGACGAAAACAAGAGACCGATACGAGACGAGACGAGAGCACCATGTACATATTCGCTCTCGGCCTTGTCTCGGGTTGTCTCGGCGAGTGTGTACAGCCGCCATTATCTTTTGTTTATACGAGAGCAAAGGCGTACGTTGCAGAACACAATGCAATTATCACAATTCACAATAGATGCCCACCCGTGGAGGAAATTAAAGAGATTTTTGATAGTTTTAACAAAGAAGTGCGACAGGTAGGCTAACCCAGCACTTGACCACTTGGGCGGTACAACCACGACAAGGGAACGGTCAAGGGAAGAAACTGTCTGATGTGAATGTCTTATAAAATATAGTGAACTTCATAGGTAAAAATACTGATTACAATGGTTGTTTTCCTGTCAATTGGTGTTTAATGATGTCAATGACGTCGTCACAGGTGCTGCAAGTGCGCTACCGAACAAAACAGGATTAAGATGTGGATTTTTTTTATCGCTGTCTTGTTATGAACGGAGCTCTTTCCAGAACGATTTTAGTATTATTTATTTGTTATAAATTGCCTATATGAACATATTAATGGAATTTAACTAAAGCTACGCATTGAATATCATGACAGAACTGTTCGATAAGATTATTTTGTTTGTTTCTTATGTATTATCTTTCAGACAACTACTTTCATGTAATGATGGCAATAAATTCTTTTAAAATGATTCCTGTTAAATTTATATGTATATATGTCAAGCTTATATATCTTTTTATATAGACTATTATATATACCAGTAATATTGTAAATGAGAAAGTTTGTGAAAGTTTTATTGGATGTTTGTCAATCTTTTAAATATATATATTTTTTAATACATGACTTGTTAAACCGTCGTTTTATGGTACAACTTACTCAGAATTTATCTACGATTTATCTTTATAAAATAAAAAAATATATTAACAATATTTTGAGTCGTTATTAGGTTAGCTATTGAATAGGCCGAGATTTATATTGTACCTATATTAAAAATCCAGTTAAGTAAAGGTAAAGTTAGAAATACTCCGAATAACCAAGATTACAAATACTTGACATAAATGTTATTCGAGTGTTTTTCTACATACATCAGGCAATTTAATGCAATCCTAACTAATATTATAAATTCGAAAGTGAGTTATGTTTGTTTGTTTGTAACGATTTCATGCCTTAACTGCTCAACTGTTCATCTTTGGATACACGTTGTCAGAGATACAGATGAGGACATAGGGTACCTTTTGTCCAGAAAAAAAGTGATGTCTCCGAGGAATTATATAAAAATTTAAAAAATCAAGTATACGAGCAATAAAGATGGAATAAATTTTTATTTTTTAAGGGTTTAGAAAAAAAGGCGCGGTCGTAGTCTCAGACATAAGCTAGTATAAAGAATAATATTTTTTATGATAGAATTAAGAAAAATCAGAACGTTGTGTAAAAGTTTTCACCAAAAGTAGAAGTGATAACAAGTTTTTTATTTATTTTTTTATTATTAGTTATTTCAAATTTTATATACGTCATATTTATATAACCTAAACTGATTAGTTGGAAAGTCACCTCTTTATACTTCAATCGAAGTTAGCGCTTACAGTTGATGTGGTTAACCAGAAGGTTAGTGTTGCCATATTATAGCTAATGCTGGTGCCCGCGACTTAGTCCTCGTTTAAAATTATTATATAGCCTAAAGCCTTCCTCGATAAATGGACTATCTAACACAAAAAGAATTTTTCAATTCGAACCAGTAGTTCTTGAGATTAGCGCGTTCTACCAACAAACAAACAAACTCTTCAGCTTTAGATATCAGTAAGTAAGTATATATATATAGGCTAAATAGGTTGCATAAACTTATGAGAAATATGGCACTGCTTGCATGTAAACTTATTATACTTAGTTTTATATAGAGATATTCAGTTAGTGAGTTAGAGAAAAAAAAAGCCTTTGAGAGCGTTAAGTCAAAACATTTCATGTTATTTAATTACTAGGCAGTCTACTAGGACTCATTGAAAAACAAAGATCCTAACATAGATTTAAATCATTTGAAATGTGTTAGTCTCATCGTAAAATCGACTTAAACCTATGAAGACTAAACCGGGTTTACATTGGATTATGTTTCTAAAGTGGAGTGATAAGTCGACGTGTATGCCAGACACCCGATTTTCTTTGTCATGAATAAAAAAAAAAAAGGATTATTACGACCGGGTCAGCGTGTAAAGTAAATAATAATATGTATATACTCTGGCGTCATATCGCACGTTAAAATAATTTGACGTTTGTCGATCATTGACGTCAACGCTTAAATACTTAGTAACCGGAACCGTTTAGATAAAAAAAAATCATTTAAGTCTTAATCTATTTTGAAAATCTAGATTTATTCAAGAAAAACTATTAAGTTTTAAGTGTAAGATGTGTAAGTTTGAAACTGTTTATCAAGAAATAAGTCAAGCATTTGGCAACTAGAAATCCCTTGTATAGGGAATTGTTCAAACAAATACAAAATAATAAAATTAGTATTATGACGTGGTTTTATATTGCAAATTCGTCAAAATTTTCAATTGAATTGAATACCGCATTTTTATTTCGACAGAAAAATTCCGACAATATATCAATTTTATCGCATGACAAAAATATTCCAAAGTTATTTTTCCAGTAAAGATTTTATATATATAAACTAGGACCTAAACTAGTTAGATGACAGAAGAGGATAAGTAGAGATGAAAAAACCCATGTAAAGAAAAAAGAACGATATTAATGGTAGATAAATATTCCAAAATCTTCTAAAAACTGAACTTTATATTAATGAAAGGAAGTTCATGTAACTAATGTTCAAAAAAAAAAAAACGAATTCCTAGCAGTAGCAAAGCTAACTGCATTAAAAATAATTAACGTATAATAGATTCTGCAATATTATTATATAAGTATAGGTCTCACGGATGTTTCGTACAATTTTTCTCTTCATGAGAACCTTCTTTGGGCATAAAAACTAAGATTGACAAAATCTCGAGTTAGGTTTATAGTTTTTTCTTTATTCTCATTAAAGCTTAAAGCTACTTACATGAGAAATATAACAAAACAATTAATTAGGAAACGAAACATCAAACAGGCAGACAAATGTCACCAAAATTAAACTATATTTGTTCATGATTTTTAACAAAAACACGTCAAAACATTTAAACATTTAACATAAAATGTTTCAACAGCTTGGATCTATATTCTCTAAAAGATTTTGCCTGTTTTATATGCAAAGGTAATTTCGTTAAAAAGTTGTGCTCCCTCAAAAGTAACCATTCTTTTTTTGTGCTTAGCAACACATTTAGCCATTAATTTTTATTAATTTACTAGCGACCCGGCTTAGCACTGATGTAATTTTCCGAACAATTTCAAGAATAAGACTTCAAAGTATATTTAAATAAAATATTAACCGAATCGGTCCAGTCATTTTCGAGTTTTTCGCTTAGCAATACATTTAGAGATTATTTTTATTTATATAAGATTTCCATTTCAGTAAAGCAAATTAAAATATTAAAAAAAAAAGATACATACCATAGACGAAAATATTTTAAAAAAGAGAAATCCAAATGTCACTAGTTTTTAAATTTGAATCGTTTAAATTAATTAAAAATGAATCGAATTACTAGTACACTTCACAAAACCGATAATCCACGCGGTCTAAACACTTTGTATACTAAACAAACCTTATCTCGTCACTTCCACGTTTAAAAACTTTCACTCTATGCGTACGCGGTCGGTTGTGCGTTGACATTTTTCAAAACCCCTATTACTATGTGTTATAAGGTTTATTCTTGATTAGAGTCTAAATGAAATTAGCTCACGAGTCGCCCGTCAGAGACGACGCAGTGAAACCGACTAGTGTGTTAATGTAAAGTAACGGATATATAATTCTCACAGATTTGTATAGACCGACGCGACGGTGTAATTAAAAACGTGAATATCGAACGTACAAATAAATGCGAGCTTCTTACTGGTTGCAATAAAATTTCACACGACGACGCGTTTAAATCGTGAAATTCAAATTTCGAAAAAAAAAAAAACGTGAAATTTTAATATGTAAATCTATTTTAAAATTAATGTAAACTATGGATCTGACAAGTAGCGGCAGGGTAAACAATTTGAGCAGCCCGTGTGGCGGTTGTAAGCACCCCCTTTATAGAAGACTTTAAGTAAGTAAGTAAGTAAGTAAGTGATGACAGAGCCCATTTCACTATATCATCCTAATCCCTTATAAATATTTAATCCGACTATTGTCGGCAGCGCACTTGCTGCATCAGTGGAGTTGCTCTTGTTATAGGCGACGGTAGCCACCTACCACCACCTTCACATAAAATAAAAGTTCATAAGGAAATATTCCTACCTAATTCCTAAACTAGATCCTTATATAGCTTGATATGCTACCGCAGACATCTATCATCAAGTGAACTGTCACTCTATCTGACAATATTTACATAAAAAAAAAACTGTACTCAGTTACCACGCTTCAGTCCCTTGCAAATGTCATAGCTATTATAGTCTGTGACATTCGCCAGGTTTTCCCAGAAGTTCTCTACGAGTTCGTTTCTTAAAATCGAGATTGTAAGTCGTCTTGGTATGCGAAACGTCCGCATTAAAAAAACTGGCTTCTGGCAGTAAGAGCACATACTATTGGGCATCTGTCAATGATTAAGGGACACCAGAGGGACCTGGTCTGTCACAGACACTTCGTTACCCATGTCCTGTCACAGATACAGAACTAATTACTTCGTAACCCTTGTCCTTTCATCTTCATTCTACTTTATTCCTTATATTAACAAACAATATTTCTATAAGTATGGTCGGCAATGCAATATTATTCTCTCTTGTGTAGCTTATGATTATAACACGACAACGGATAGTCACTTACTAAGCTCGTCTGCCACATTTTATCACAAAAAAAACACATTACACAAGATAACATGAAAGTCGAGATTTTTTTTTTTTTCACTATTTACACGGCTTTATCGTGAAGTTGTAATTCACTTGTATCTAACAAGGACTTGGCGGTCCTTATATATGCACGTGATCAAAAAATAAACAATAACCTTAGATTACAACACATAGGTACCATACATACAGTATGTATTTATATTATTAAAAATACGGCGAGTTCAGAAAACTCGACGTAGATAATGCAACTTGACGCATAGACTTCAAATAGTTTAACTAGTTTACAGATACCCAGTGATTTGGGAGTATGTTATATTGGGAAATGAAGTTTAAAATTTTGTTTAAAATTCTTTTTAAGTCATAAATCACCAGAGTCGTGTCGGCGACACGTTTTAAGTTAAAATATTATTCTGTTTTCATTTATTAAATTTTAATTATTAACATAATTATTAACTAATAAAAATTAAACTTAACGAAATGAACACAGTTTCTTTATTAATATTATTTCAGAATCTCATGTAACAGTCAAAAATTTTTTAATTAGGTATATTTATTTAGTTATTTAGGTTAAATTATTTTAAAGTATGAATTCTCCTCACAGTCATAAACCAACGTCATAATTGCATGACGTGCTTACTGCATACTTATTACCTAACATAGTCATTATAAAAAAAATTAGGTGATTTTTTTTTCCTTTTGCTTTTTGCTTGGCTCGTAAGGGTTATTATAGCGTGATCATAGTCTATATCCTTCGTCAAGAATTGGGCTATCAAATGCAAAGAGAATATTTAAAATCAGACTGCTAGTTTCAGAGATTAACGCGTTCAACTAAACAAACAAACAAACAAAATCTTCGTCTCTATTACATTAGTATGGGTAGAATTTATAAAAAATAATAATAATAATATCAAATTTACATAGAACACACGTACGTACTACAGATCAACTCGGCATAATTATTTGCACACACCCCGCGACAACGAATGCCACCTGTCCTCACATTACAACCACGACTTGCGCACGCGCCGCAACACAGAATAGAAGACAGAACTGACACTTGTGCAAACAAGTCTACAGTCCAGCGCAAATATCTCTCTAAACACACGCACACACACACACACCCACATATCGCAATTTCTTTGTACACGAACAATCGAGTACTAAGAATATTAATTGAAGAATAGACAATAATAACAAAACAATTCATTTCTGATTCGTCATTGTCCAATTGCACTGATTCGTTATGTCTACTTGGTAACAATTGAAAATATTATAAACTATTGAAAATACCTGATCAAAACCAGCTGGTGCTTTAAAACTGCTTACCTGCAACAAGTACAAAAAAAAATAATTAATTTAAATACATATTATTTTCATCATTAACTTATGCCTACCCCTTAATTTTCCAGTAGGTCCAGGTCAGTAGCAGACTGGATTCGGCGTCAACAGTCGGTCCTTACTAGGTGGTTATGGAAGTCTTAATGGAGTAGAGACATACATAGCGACTGCGGAAGTTCTAAGTTAAAGAGAAATCGATGCATGGTTAAGGGAAGTCAGGTCAGATAATTAACTGCACCTAGTGCACACATACATTTGAGACTATACTATACTATAATATCTGAGTCCACTAGATTTATTGAGAATCTCGATAGGAAATCAATTGTAGTAAATCTGTGCAAGATACCGATGCCATCAATTTCAAATAAACGTTACAAAAAGGCTAGGGGTCTATTCAGGAATCAAGAAACCAACTTATTTCAAGGCGATGTCAGTAAGGGAAGAAAAACTGATATTATAATTTTCGATAATCAGTACCTCAATAGATTGACGCGAGAATATACATGCAATGAACATACGTGAATATCTATTTTCTTTATTTTGAGTCAAATAACAAATACGTCATTATAATGTTGTTCTATACAACTTGCACAGACAGACCTATTTCATCATATATGTATGTGTGCCATGTCGTGAGCTATCAGATACATTGTTGTCAACTTCTCTTCAAAACTAACGGTCATTAACTGTTAGCACTAACTGTTTGACAACTGCACATCGAATACAGTCTGTACAGTTGTCAACAGTAGGTACCTATTGTAGTAACCTTGTAGCAACACAATAAAACTCTTTACGTAGACGCCGAAGCAACAATTGGCAAGAATTTCAAGCACGACTTTAACATAGCTAAGGTGACGGAAAAACTTAATATGGTTACTAAGTTAAACATGCTTTGACATAGAAAAAGTGTATGTGGTTATTAGTTAACATAAATAACAAACGTTAATAACATTGAAATACATAAATTTGTACGTAGTATTAAAAGATATTTTTTTTTATGTTAAGGTGGGCAGACAGACGGCCCACTCGATGGTAGGTGGCTACCGTCGCCTATGACACAAGCAACGCCACAGATGACAAAAATACAAAAATATATGAGATATGGTTTCTCGCAGAGGATTGTTCCAAATGCAATTACATAATCCTATATTCTCATATATCTTACAATAAAGTTCTTGTACGACTATGTTCGTTAGACTTTAACTTTGCTATTAGGTAAGTTTAAATACTATTTTGGACAACTCCAAAAAAATATATTTAAATATTGGTAGGTACGAGCAAGAACAAATTAAAAAGTATGTTGAAAAGATAACATAAAGCTAACAAAAGGCACAATTCAAACATTTCCTGAGAAATCATGTGACGTTTGAATAAATATAGGAAAAATTAATTAGGAAAATTAAATACAATTTTGTTTTTCATACGCCTCGTTGAGAAAAAGTTTTACTGATAATATGTATAAGGTCAATGATAATATCAATTTTGTTTATAATGAATAAACTCAAAAACTACTGGACCGATTTAAAAAATTCTTTCACCTATTGAAAGCTACATAATATCAGCGAGTAGGATATAATTTATAAATATACGCGGACATATTATAAAATGGCTTGTAAGATTGTAAAACCTGCGATGCATTTATGGTAACATGTAGGTGTGGTTTTGTTTAATTAAGTGTCAGTATCGATGCCATATGTTCGCACATACCTACTAAACCTTTTATACGATAGCCTCAAAGACATATTGAATTGCCTTGATAAAACGTTTTATACTTGTATTAACGGTGACGATGTATATATTTTATAAAATTTTATATATGTATATCGAAAGCAAACTATCCTGCCACATTTAGCATATTATTCAGCAAGCACGATAAACGTCTGAGTGTAAGCACATGACGATTTGAACTTGTAACAATATAATCAAAAGTTCTTTGATAGGACTTAATAGAGCGTAAAATACCTATTCCAATGTCTACATACAGAAATACACAACATTATCATCTAGATGAGCGACAAGACACGATTAGTGAGTTGACCTAAAAACGATAAAAAAATAAGCACTATTAATTTGTACAAAACATATTAACATAATCCAGCCAATTGTCAATTAGACCTTATTTTTTAATTTAACATATATAACGAAAAAATAATTTTTAACAAGAAATTAGATATAATAAAAGAATTAAAAGAAAATTTACATTTAATACTCGCACTTTAATGAATTGGTACCTAAAAAGGTAGAAAGACCACTTATTTTAGTAAAAACTAGCTATTGCACGCGGCTTCGCCCGCGTAACTTTATATAATATAGCCTATGTTACTCGCTGATAATATAGTTACCCAACAGTGAAAGAATTTTCAAATCGGTCCAGTAGTTTCGGAGCCTATTCAATGCAAACAAACAAACAAATCTTTCCTCTTTATAATATCGGTAAGCGTATAGATAAAAGATAAACCTTTTTGGTAAAAAAGATTTTTGGAATCAGCATTCCATACCTATCTATCAATAATTAAAAAAACATTACTATTGAAATATGGATCTATACATGATCTATACGACAAATAAAATATTTCGACTTCGAGTCAAATCAAAAGTGACAACAAAAACAACAAATTTTGCCAATTGAACCTCAGTCTGTTAAAAGAAAATATATTATATTATATACGAATCGAGGGCGAGAAATTAATGACGGATAAGAAATTTCCGTCATAGAATAACTCGTAACTTCAGACAGATATAATCGTTTAGAAGAGGAAGTTTACCTTAGGCAAAGTAACTACTGTAAGGCAGTTGTAGGTTTAGGATGTAATGAAAGAAACATTTGACTTAATTTTAGCACTCAAATTCTTGTTGTTTTTCTAACTATTATTATAAATGCGAAAGTTTGTTTGTTTGTTAAGCTTTCGCGACCGTTTATTGTGTGCGTGTGTATGTGTATGTGTGTATAATTGTGTTTTTGATTGCAAGTGTGCGAGTGTTTAACGACGCACGACTTTAAACAGTTAATGTATACAACTGATTGAAAGTCATCTAATGTTCAATTTATGGATTAACGCACCCTTGGCCCATTTATATAGTCTATTCATAAGGTGTTGTAATTGTTCCATTTTAAGTCAAATGACGTCAAAACGTATCGTTTTATTCAATAGTGAAGCATCGAGCACTCTCCGTCTGATAAGTTCTGTGCGCGTTCAACGTTGTGAAAGTTAATACCTTGACTTTATTTTTTTAAATCGCACGTTTTTAGTTTCAATTGGGACATTAATTAATTAATTTTACGTAAACAAGTGTTGAAAGTTCATGGTCGGTTTTTGAAGTCATACTTCTTTGGCGCGTTATGATAAAAAGATCAAGAGTGTATTACGGAAGTTCGAAAGACAGTTTCTTATGTACTTCTTGACTGTTTTTTTACACTGTACAGTGTACACACTGTACACTGTACTGTACTGTATACTGTACAGGTGTCACAAAACTCAACGATAAGTTGGTTACAAAATGTAGCCAAGTTTATGACAGTTTATAAAAAAATATCAATCAAATTAGTTTATTCAAAATATTTTTTTCCTTGGACAACATTTTAAGGTGGCGTGAAATTTCTTAGTTTTAATTTTTGTTATGTAATTCTGAAAAACACTGCCAATCGTCACAGGCGCAATGAAAACCATGCATGACTGCGGTTTAGAGATAAAAAAAAACATGTCAGTTGCAGGACTGTACGTCAGAAGTGAAAACGTAGCTTCACAAAAACAATATGTTACATTACATTACCTAACAAGTCGCGAGTTCTATGGTTTTTTCCCATCTCAAAAATTGTTTTTTTTAAATTATTTTAAATTAATATCAGCTACATCAATGGTTACATTACATTACATGACAGTGTCGCGAGTTCAATGGTTTTTTCCCATCTCAAAAATGGCCAACGCGCCTAAAGAAGTTTTCACTTCAAAAAGTATTTTTGTTTTAATATTAATAGATTTTTTTTTTTTTTTTTTTTTTTTCAATTCAATCATATATTGTAAAATTTTTGTTTTGTAACGGAGACAGCTAAGCAAATCCATTAATGGCGACAATTTAATAAGTGCAGTTGTTAACTTATATCGCTGTTGGTAAATCGTGGAATTAGCAATAACAGGAAAAAGGCTTGTGTAATGTTTTTAAAAAAAAAACAATTAACAGCCGAGAGCGTGTCAAAGGAAACACGCTCTGGTGAACTAAATAAGCAAGTAACCGTTTTTATTATAAATGTAACACGAAATAATGAACATTTAGCTTTTTGAAATTATATTCTCTCCGGTTTCCTCTTTAATTGATATACACAATTAAAATAATTAAGGAAATATAGAAATATTCGTGTTGTAACAATTAAAAAAAATCAAATTAAATTGTCTGTCAATTAAACCGGCGAGTTTGGTATTTTGTCCCGGCATTTGAATGAAGGTAAAGGAAATTTTAACCTTGCAGGCAACTACTTGGACAAGGCCTCTCTCTGCTTTGATCTCGGACCCACACATCACCGCTGATGGTGGAATACTGTCTGTCTGTCTGTCTGTCTGTTGACTGTCCCGTCGACGAGGGAAAGGCAACTTCTTCTATGAAAGAAAAAAGTAAGAATAAATTAATGACAGTGTTGAAAAAAAGGTCAATCCAGCAAGAAGTAATGGTGTAAGTAAAAAATAATTTAATTTACCGCTTCAGTTGACTTAAGAAGAAGAAGAATGAACGTAAACTGGTTATTTTATATTTATTTATTCGCATACTATTTGTTAGCTCAAATTTTTTCAATTATTGTAGCTCCAAAAATACACTTATTGTCAAGTTAGTACTTAGCGGTCATATAAATTGAATCTTCAAACGTAAAAGCATCTATTAGCATGAACCAACCTCCGAATGAATTAAAAGTTTATGCGGAAACTCCTGAAGCCTTTGATACAAGTGCGCCGCACTAGTCGCCAAACGAGCCATCTTTCGCCCTCCTCTATTCGCCTTAACCCGACTTAAGTCATAGACAGATCAATAACTTAATAATACTTGATGACACTTTCATCCCACACACTGACGTCTTCACTATCTTATCGCTGTTATACAATCAACGGACACTTGCTCTAATTAAACCTTTCACTAATTATTTCAACTTTATCAAGAGAAATCTTTCAATTATACACTTGCAATATTAATATTCAGTCACTGTTCAATTGCAAATACACTAAATATGCAGATCACAATATAGACATATCCAACACTGCACTGAGACCGTAGCAATAAAATGTCCATTAGCAATCATGCAAATAATTTTTTTAAATAAATTATTAATAAGACACACGTAACTAAAGAATTGCATGTATGCAAATATTTGTAGAACGCGGACAAAGCATCCTATAGCGACGTGCAATCGGTCTGCTTGTCGGTCGCGGACTGTAAGCAGTAAGTCAGTAGAGCTGGTTCAGCCTGGTTCAAACTATAATGTCCACATACCGTATGATGTCATATTGAAGAAACGTACTACATATAATGTGATAAGCGGTGACAGGACAGCAAATAATGCCGGTAAATTATAGTACACAAACATTAATAGATACGAGAAAGATGTTGAATTTAGAGATGATAGTGATTTATATCACAACTGATATATTTTTTTATATGTAAACGTTCTCAGAGAGGCTGACGGTTTTGGGTGGATGTTTTATTGTTTATCAAATAAAGTATACAAAACATAAAGGTATCAAAACATAAGTTATTATAGAAGTTAGACACAAAAATCTAAAATTATAAAGTATATATGTATCTTAATAGGCCTTATAGATATTTTAAAAAACCTTGTTTAAAGTAAGTTAAATTAAAACTAATCAACAACTTTCAACAAAATAATCCTTTTTCATCACAAAGTTATCACAGATAGTTTTTTAAGCTCAATTTTAAGACTACATTTTCACAACAACACACAACAAGCATGATTTATGACGAGAGCTAAAACATCTTAAGCACTAAATGTATTTAAACAGCTTATATTATCACAGAAGGTAGTATCTGTCTATATAATATACTATAACATTATAAAGAGCTAAAGTTCGTATGTTTGTTTACAATATGTTGGAGGTAATCTTCGAAACTGCTTATTCGTCCAAAAAATTTTATCACGGATAGTTAGTATAGAATTTCAGATTGGACTTTGGCTAAATGTTCCAATAGGGCACCAGGTATCTAAAAATATATAAATCCAAAGCTTGGTCAGGCGTTATAACTTTTACTAGATGGTGCCAGCGACGTCGTCCGCATTGAAAAATGAATAACAAAAAATATAACACCTGATATAACGCCTGACATCTTTATCGCTATGGCGACGTTGGCGCCGAATTTTTTATATTTTTAGACGATCCCTCGGGAACTTAACATTTTTCCAGGACAAAAAGTATCCTATATCTCAACTAAAAGACATTTAAGAGACTATCGTACACACAATAACAATATGCATGTAGTTACGTCAATGTTGGTAAAGGTCGAGAAGGTCAACGCTCCTTTTATTGTGTCTTAAAAAATGTAAATCATCCGCTCGTTCATACCAAAACCTCACGAGAAATCGCTTTACACAGCTCATGTCCATAGTAAATTTGGTCGTTAAAGCCCAGCACATACGCAGCTATAATATTAATTATCTACTTTTTTTTTAAATATTATAAAGGAGAAAGAACGACTTTATTTTTGTATGTTTGTCTGTTGGTTTTTAATGGATAAAATCAAAAATTACTTTACCGATTTTAGAAAATTTTTCACCTATAAAAAGCTACATTATCAGCGAGAAAGAAAGCCTACATTTTATTTTATATTAAAATTTAGGTAAATTATAACATTGTAATACAAGAGGTATCAAAAATTTGCCTAGAAAAGAAATTAATATAAAAATAATTTTTCATAACTTTTATATATTATCTTTTTATATCTGCTAACTATATGCAAAAACTTTCGTCGTTAAGAAAGTTCCATTAGTTAAATTAAATCCGTATCCAAAACAGTAAAGACTCCAATCCCACCATAGACACAGCATTTGCTTATTGGAAGTTAATCCAAGTTGATCCCGGTTTCGTTATAATTTTTCACACGTTCTTGTCGTAGGTAATCCAAAACGACAGCAAATCAATTGGTTCTTTGTAATTATTCGAAGAATTAATCTTAATTAATATCTTTCAATTTAGCGATCAGTGTTAAAAGTTTGAACAAACCAAGACAATACACAAAGCGAAATATTTACCGGCACGAATATGCCTAAGATACACCGTTTCATATGCTAATCGGAAATAAGCGCATCCAGAGATCATAATTCATTTTGTTACGGTATCTAGTCTACATATTAATGCGATCAATGGTTTAATAACCGTGTTGCATTTGGCAGGATGCCTCGAAAAGATCGAGCAGTAAATGCTCGTAGCAAATATAGTTGTTATCGTTATTATTTTGTAAGATGCTGGGAAAACAACATAATTTTCCGCACATACGAAAGGATAATCTCAAACTATTAACATACACAAATTTAAACTCATGTTTATTACTCCTGTAAAAAAATGACTGGTCACGCTTGGCATGGAACAAATATAATGATTGTTAAATTGAGAATTCATCACGGGCAATCGATACTGAAAGAGCACGAAGACTATATGGAAAAATAAAAACAAGCTTATTGACTATCTAAGTAGCTATACTATCTGCTCATGCCATCCAAATGCTTTTGAAATTTAAATTATTAATTTAATTCCGCTTTAATACAGGGTACAACTGCGTTTCGCAATCATAACTTGGTAGCCATTATGTTCACTGTATCAAAATGTTTACTCCCAAAACCACTGTCTCAAAAGTATGGCATGTCTCAGGGTAGCATTCTAGGCCCTCTGTTATTAGCTTTCGAAATAGAGATCCGTGAGTGAGGGACAAATTCATCGTTTTTTTTTTTCTGGACAATACAAGTTGCGTGGTTATTAAACCAATTCTGAATTAGGATGTATATGTAAATCACATTAACGTTTACTCTTTGGTCACGCCACGACTATTGATGAACCTCTATTTAGCACTTGACGACCATGAATTTTGTATTTGAACAGAGAATGTTGGTATGCTCTGTGTAGTAATACCATAAAAATAGCTGATTTATAAAAATCTTCAATAGTACTAACGTTGCTTGGAGTTCACACATGTTAGTTTTTTTTCAGTAGTGTTTGCAATCCTCACCATTCAAAAAAAAAAAATCAGTGGCACTCCGGGAGTGCCGGAAAAGGAAAGTACATACTTATATACAGAGGTATCAGTTACATTACATCACCTAACAGGTCGCGAGTTCAATGGTTTTTTCCCATCTCAAAAATGCCCAACGCGCCTAAAGAAGTTTTCACTTCAAAAAAACACAAATTCAAGTTTGGACTGTAAAAGAGTGTTAAAACAATAGCGGTACTTACAAAGAATCTAATCTAAGTGAACATTACAATCACTCGCCACTGTACATCATTTTGAATTACTTTTAATATGTGAATTGTAATTACGAGTATGTTATTGGCACGCACGATATGTATCCCAAATATGCGTATTATAAGTGATAAAAAATCGACTCATCCCTACCAGTGAGGATACCATAGTAGGATTATATTCGGTAGGCGCACTGACATCCATTTTGCCACCGAAAGCAATGGGGACCATTGCTAAGCTAACAGAGACGTTAATTATTTGAAATTCCAATACAAAATAAATGAGCCTTAAAATATACTATTTTTATTTATAATTAAAAAAAAACTCTTTTTAAATATTTTCTATTTGATGATCCGACAGCCGTCGTTTTGTCAAAAGCAATTGATTGAAATGTTTAAATTTTCATCTATTATGAATGGGAAAAAGAAAAATAGGATTTAAACTTTTTTCCGGACAATCCAATCCAGAACCACATTAGTATTACCATAAAGCATTCAGTGTATACTCTGTATACAAAAAGTCATCAAGTTTTATACAATTCTTAAACATATACATAAATAGCTTTTCATTTAGAAACAAGATTTCTGATAGCAACTTTTCCTTAGTCCAAATTCTATTGAGACCCAAGACTGTTATAGAATTCTGACGTCAAAACTCGTGCACAATGGCGCATTAAAACATACCTTAAAGACATATTTGGCGAAGTCCATTCGACTAAAAGTGACTTGACTTCGTGTATGAGATCACGTAGCCTACATTTATTACTAGCTCAAAATAATATTATAAATCAGAATATTATCTGGTAAATGGTATTAGATAAATATTTCTTCGCTGGTCTACACAACCATCTACTAAAGTGCATTCTTAAGATGTGTTTCATCACGTTACATCTCTTAAAGTGCGTCAAAATTAAATTAAATAATAAAATAAACTTTGCAACATTATTATTTATAAGTAATTATTACATATGGTAGCGAAGACTAGGCAGCTTTTTTAAATTTTTAAATTTTTAATAAGGACACGTCACGTCTATTATTTTCTCAGCTTTTTTGCTTATAACTTTTTTTTTAAAGAAATAACTCAGAACCATACACGCCTGAACCAAACCTATCAGAAATTAAAACAATGACATAAATATTTCATTATTATTTACCTATCCAGTCTACAAGTGCATAGTTATTATTAGCAAAATAGACAGTAAACACGCAAACTCTGAGAAAAATTGAAAAAGCTGCTTCACTGAACACTATAATTTTAAATATCCCACGAGGATGTGGAGAATTATACACTAGATGGAAAGACAGATCGCTTTTAAAGGCTCGACTACTTTAATTAGCAAAAAAGCCATCAATTACTCTAGAGTTAATTGAAAGACATTATTATCCGGAAAAGACACGACGCTATAAAACAAGTGGGCGACATTGTGTCGGTTCTGTGTTACTAAATAAACAGTATTTCAATGAATTAGAAACACTCTGTGTGTGTGTGTGTGTGTGTATATATAATTGTTAGTTGGAAACGATTAAAGTTTACCTTTTTATTTCATAGAAACACGCAACCCATTAGTGGAGTACTGGGAATTTTTAAAGAACAGAAACTTTCAGGGAATTCGCATTTTCCAATAATTAATATTTCAATATCAATTGTTATTATACGTAAAACTGTTTACATTTTAGAATGAGATTCAAGAAACATTCAATAAATCTGATTAGTGGCTTATTTTGATTCAAGTTAATTCCAAAGACACACATATAAATTTATTATTTTATGACTAATTCAGCCATATACGTTCACAAAATTTCATTGAAATAATATAAGACGGTTACAGAGAATAGCAGAAGCTTTTGCCCGCGACTTCGTCCGCGCCTCTTTTTCTTAGATATTAAAACATTTGTTAAATCTTTATTGCTCATATATTTTTCTCAGGCGTTGAACGTTTTATCTTTATTTTTTTATGATCCCTCCAATGCAACATACCTTGCAACAACCGGAAGATTGCAAAAATCGTTGTTAGTTTCCTATTATCCGTTTCTTTGCAATCTTACTAGGATTTTTGCGAAATTCCGTTCTTTTCGATTATACTGCGACATATAGGAGCAAATTCCAAAAAACCTACTATTCTCAAGGAATCATCTATAAATAAAAATAAAAATTCGCCTGACAAAATATATATTTTTTGTCATATATATATATATGTAAAAAATATATGAGATTGAATTAATGTTTTAACACCTAAAGGGAAATGTAATGGGGCGCGGATAAAGTTGCGGGCAAAAGCTAGTTGGATATAAATGGATGAGAGACGATATTCTGGCGCGCTGGCGCGATCTTGACATCACATGAACTGGTTGTGTGTTTGACTTTTAGATTTTTACATGACGTATATTATGTATGTAAGCACAATTCAACTGGACAATTATCACTGTCAACGCGCAATATTTGCGCTTCACATTTTAAATGTAACCAACATGTGAATTAAATAGTAAACCAAATCGATATTAAGAATTTATTCGACGCAGTTATTTACTATAAAGGGTTGTTGGGAGATGACCATGAAAATGTTTTGGTAGCAACATTTACAGACTCTTACAAAACCATATATTTATGTGAATCACACTTGTGTATGTTTGTTTAATATTTAGCATTATAATATTAAATATTTAATGCATTTATCTTAAATAATAATCAGTTTAGAAATGATGTTGAAAAAGTGAAGTATTTTATACTCAGCATCACGAGTTTTTAACACACGATTGATTTTATTTGTAAATTTTATTTTGACTATATAGTCATAGGTAAATAAAAATAAATTGTTAAATATACGCGGTGAGCACAAAACTCGACAACGACTGGACCCAAATAAGCTATTTTTTTTTTTCGTTTTCTTTGAATTTCGTGGAAGCTTTTTATAAAGAGAAAAATTGGAAAAATTGCCAAAGATATTGCATACGTGCGAAGCCGGGGGCGTTTCGCTTCATTAAAATTGATTGATAAGCGTCGACAAACGCTAAAAGATGTATAAAATTCGACTTACAAACTTCGGTACAGTAAAGGCAAGTAAAGATACAATTACAGTACATACAATCCCAACTATATAATGGGAACAAATCCCACTAATATTGCAAATACTATTACAATATGCAAAAAATTGTTGGGTATGTATGGATGTTTGTTACTCTTTCATGCTTAATAACTATATACGGAGGCTAAAAAACAGTTTATACACTAGAAAATTAAAATGTTAATATTAAATTATTAATTAGAATATTTAAATGAGTATTGAGTACGCAGACGAAGTCGCTAACAAAGGTTAATAATTGAAAATATTTAAAACGATTTTCACGTGCGTCACAGACAGACGACTATATTCAAAACGTGAATTGCACGTCAATTTAAATACTTACCAACCTTACCTTACTCGACCTTTACTTGCATTGTGCAACTAATTTTCGCTTAGAACAAAGACCTATTCCATTTTGCATTTATACAATACACACTAGCTAATGCCCGCGACTTCGTCTGTGTGAAAAATAAAAATATATGAGTAGGTAATATAATGTAATGCCGGACATCTTTATTGCTGTTATGATCTTGCGAGGCGTTGGATTTTTATTTACAGATGATTCTTCGTGACCACTATTTTTTTTTAATTTTTTTTTAATTTTTATTTTATTTTATTTTTATAAATATCTTCACACATTCCACACAGCACCATCTAGTTCCACAGTAAGAAACTAATGCTTGTATTATGTATACCAGACAGTTGATATACTACATAGATTATTTTTTTTTTTGTAAATACATACATATTATAAATAAAAAACATCCATGACTCAGGTACAAAGGTAAAATGTTAACACATAAACATTTGCCCCTAGCGGGATTCGAACCCGCGACCGTTTGGTTAACAGCTAGGGTTACTAGCCACTAGACCAAACGTGTCGTCTGTATGAAAAGTACGCTATGTCACTTTCTGTATCCTTGACGTGTTATGGCGTGAAAAAGTTAACAGAAAGAAAGCGATACTTTCACATTTATAATATTAGTATGGAAGTATAAATTAGGGGATTTTAATAATATGTGAGGCAAAAGATCATTAGCATTTTGTTGCCATTGGCCATTGGTCGAATGGCCTTGGCTTTTATCGCTCTTTTCATTAGTGAAAACCGTATCAGAATCCATTGGACGGTTTAGTTAGATGAACTTCGCGAGGAGAAACAGACAGACGCGGACAGAGACTTAAATTTATTTTTATAATACTTATGAAAAAGGGGCGCGGAAGAAGTCACGGGCAAAAGCTTGTACCTTAATTGTTAGAAGGGTTGTATTGATTATACGGCACGTGATATTTTTTAAATGAAATATAACTATAGAGGTCACGAGTAAAGGAACAACACAAGCCAATATTTAATTTAAACGTGAAGTCCGCTTTCATCACATTGTGAACGTTCAAAAACAGGAAGCGATACCTGGATTCAAAGCTGTTGAGTGATGTATAGAGCCTTCACTTCTATTCTATTGTCCGTAACTAAAGATATTAGATTTCTTAAAAAGCAGAGGCCACAAACAAAGGCATGCCCTTTATTTAAGTTTTAATTTAGACCAACACTTCAATGAAATCCGCAAAAAAATGAACTTGTTATAGTTAAGTTGTTCTGATTTTTTTTAATGTAAAATTTTTGGAAACTTACATTAAAAGTAAATGGCTACCATCGGCTTATCTATACTAATAATTATTATAAATCTATACTTCTATACTAATATTATAAAGAGAGAAGATTTGTATGTTTGTAATGAATAAAGGCTAAAAAACTACTGGACCGAATTTAAAATTTCTATGACCTATAGAAAGCTATTAGGTTGTTCGGAAAGTCATTTCGTTTTTTTTGGGGAACATGAAAGACAGTTTTCGTATAATGAATAAATATTTTATTAAATTATATATTGGCCATTCTGGTCCAACACCTTTTGCCATCTTTCTGGCAGTAACATAATTCCCCTCTCATAAAAGTTTTGGTCCTTGCTGGCAAAAAACTCGTCCAGGTGGTTTTTGACATCTTCATTTGAGGTAAAGGTTTTGCCATCCAAAAAATTTTGCAGGGACCGGAACAAATAGTAGTCGGAAGGCGCCAGATCTGGAGAATATGGTGGATGTTGCAGTACGTCCCATTCAAGCTGTAAAAGTTTTTGGCGAGTGACCAAACTTGTGTGAGGTCTCGCATTATCCTGGTGGAACACTACACCCTTCCTGTTGATTAATTCGGGCCTCTTCTCTTTAAGTGAATCATTCAATTTGTCCAGCTGATGACAATAGACTTCTGAATTAATCGTTGTATTGTCCGGCAAAAGCTCAAAAAAAACGATTCCTTTGACATCCCACCAAACGGAGAGCATCACCTTTTTTTGGTGAATATTGGCTTTTGACACGCTTTGAGCCGGTTCATCTTTTCTGCTCCATGACCTCTTGCGTTTAACATTGTTGTATACAACCCATTTTTCGTCCCCAGTAATAATCCGCTTCAAAAATGGATCATTTTCTAGACGTTTGAGGAGCGAATCACACGCGTCAACACGACGACACAAATTTCGCTCGGTAAGGACATGGGGCACCCACACATCGAGCTTCGAGGTTAAGTCCATGCCTTTCAAATGGCCATAAACAGTTGAATTCGACAAATTTAATCTCTCACCGATCTCTCGTGTGGTGATTCGCCGATTTGCATCAACTAATGCCTTTATCGCATCTTTGTCAGCTTCGACCGGCCTTCCAGACCGTGGTGCATCTTCGACATCAAAATTGCCGGATCGAAATTTTGCAAACCAGTTCTGGCACTGGCGTACTGTTAACACGCCTTCTCCATACACATCCGTCAATTTTTTTCTCGCTTGGACAGCATTTTTACCTTTTCTGAAGTTAAAAAGTAAAATATGACGAAAATGCTGCTTATTGCTCTCCATATTTAAAAGGGCACCAACCAAAAACTACTGGGTAGAATTAATAGAACTTTTTCACACACAAGCCTTGCAATATCAGCTCTCAAGACATATAATGGTTATGGGGCTTAAGTGTGAAGTTAGTTTCGAAAAAACGTAATTAAGTCCTCTGGCGGGAAAAAACGAAATGACTTTCCGAACAACCTAATACATTATCAGCGAGTAACATAGGCTATATTTTATAAAGATACACGGACGAAGTTGCGTCCAACAGATAGTATAGTATTAACATAAACAATGTCACAGGTGCTGCCTACCTTTTAAAGAATAAAGGATAAAGAGATTCGGAGGGTATAGATAGGGAAATGGACTCTTACGTCCTGTAGAGATAAATAATAGTACTTATTTCAAAGCGGAATTCAATTTTGACCTCTTATTTGTAAATGACTCAGTTTGCAAATCCATACATAGTAATGGATTATAAATGCGAAAGTAACTCTGTCTGTCTGTCTGTCTGCTACCTTTTTACGCCTTAACTACTCAACCGATCATCATGAAGTTTTGCATACACGTTGTCAGAGATACAAGAAAGGACATAGAGTATACTGTTCTCGAGTGTATAGGGTACGTTAAAAGTATTGTTCCCGAGTTATTGTCTAAAAATATAAAAAATTGGGCGCCACTGTCGTAACAGCGATAACGATGTCAGACTCGTATATTTCACCAGGGTCTGTCTGTCAGTCGCCGCGGTGCCACCACTGCGGCGACATTGACGACACGGCCGAGCACACACTCCAGGTGTGTTCGGCCTGGAGTTCCCAGCGCCGGGAGCTGAGGGCGGCGCTGGGTGGTGGAGACATCACACTGTCAAGCATGGTTGAAGCCATGCTTGGCAGTGTGACCACCTGGAAAGCAGTTGCTTCCTTCTGCGAATCCGTAATGTCGCAGAAGGAGGCAGCTGAGAGGGAGCGAGAGGAAGAGGCCGGTCTCGCTTCCCTCAGACGCAGGCGGCTGGGCAGGAGAAGGCGGGCATATCTAGCCCGTCTTCAAATGTCCTAGGGGACCTGCGCACATAGCTGGCTAGCTGTGTGTGCCTGCACAAGGTCCCCCCCGCCTGGGGATTGCCCCGGTGTCTCCGGGCAATCCCCCATTGGCGTTAGCCTAGCAATGTCTAGGCCGCCCTGAGGTGGATCGGAGTTGTTGCCTCGGCAGAGCCCGGTCCACCCCGCTCAAAGGGCAAGGAGGCACCGGGGAGTTTTAGTGGGTATTCCCAGTGCCGCTATGATCAGGTGCTGGGCGACCCCCACATACCCCTTCCGCCTAGCCAGCGGTAGGGAATCTGTAAGCGGATTACTCCTCGTCAAAAAAAAAAAAAAAAGGGTCTGTCTGTAAAAGGCTGCTAACTCTACTGTGTTTTGTTTGATTAGTGCAGAGAAATTTGTTTCATTCGATATTTCGTAGGTCGTTGTTGTACGCGTCGTCAAGGGTGAGAAAGCAGGGGGGTGTTCACCTGCCGTGACGAGGCTGAGGCTGAGGGGTCAATGCGGCAGGTGGCTGACACCTGACTCACATAAAATTTATATCATACAAATATTATCTCCGGGTACCGAATGCAGAAAATACGTTAAACTATTACTATACTACCTACTTAATACAACAGTCTAAAAAGTTAGTTACAAGAGCAACTTTGATATGTTCGTTTCGATTATTGACCTTGCCAGGAAACAAACTTAAAAATACTTAATACGTAGTCTAACTAAACACTCGACCATGGATATCATCGTAGGATTTTTAAATTACTAAAACATTTCAATTAATTACTTTTTTTTTATTATTAGCTTTGCATTTTCCTTCTTGTTATGTATGACTTTACTTAGTAAGTAGTAGGTATTCTTTCTATAAATTAGGAAACTATGTTATAAATTATGTCTTGTGAGTTATAAATTTGCATACTGTTAAGAATTAATTTTTGTATATATGGCTGTTTGTTTTTTAATAAAATAAAATAAACTATAAAATAATTTTTAACGTTTAATAATATTTTAATCAGTGGACAAAGGAGTAGATTTATGTCATCCCATACGCTCTCCGAAAGATAGAAGTGCACGTGCTATCATTTCCCGGTTTTCTGTACATGGGTGGTGACTGCCGTCAGACAGGTAGCCAAATATGATTTCACTATTTACTATTAAAATGTTTTTCGAAGAAATTATATTACTTAAATATTTTTTAAACTCCTATAAGATCTGTGATCATTATAGCAGCTACTATAATCAAATTGGTTGTCGGCAGATAAAGTGAATGCGATGAAGTTGTGTCAAAATGAAAAAAAAACCATTTGTATTTGTGGACTTTATGGTTGAAAATCTTGCAACGATGTTGTTGAATAATAATAATATAACTAGGTACTACAAGGCTCAAGCGACAGTGTACATAAAAAGGAGCCGAAACTACTCTCCAGGCTCCTGTGGCTTCGCCACCCATAAATTCTTCCAGAACTTAAAAGTTTTCGACTGTCAGAGAATTCTAATAAACTTCGAAAAAGTCATAGTTTTCATTCTTCATAAAATATTATAAAGAAAGAACATTTGTATTTTTTTATGTCTGTAAAGAATAAACTCGAAAACTACTGGACTAAATTTGAAAATTCTTTCACTTATAGAAAGCTACATTATCAGCAAATAACATAGGCTATATTTTATGAAGTTACGCAAGCGAAGTCACGTGCAACAACTAGTTTTTCATAAAATAAGTACATGAATTAATGATGCTTCAATTGTTGAACGCATCATATCACAAACATTACTTATCTAATTATAAATTTGTTTTCTACACCTTGACAATGGAATCTTAGTAATTATCCGTAATTATCACATCAATCATAATCCATCATGAGCTTACGTATTATAACGCGTTCGCTCTAATATCAATAGAAAACGTTTTTTTAATGGCTTTTAATCAATTGATCTTTTCAGTCAAAACATAGTACTTATTTCTTAAATCATAAATATAAACAAAAATTAATAGTTAAATGTATTACTAAGCGCAATACTTGGCTTGACAAGTTTTTTTTTTTCGGTAAAATCCGAGGAAGGTTCTTATGGAGAGAAACATTGGAAAAAATGCCCGGAAAACGTAAAAACTTGACAGAAATACGTCTGTCTGGTCAGCTAGTATTTTTTTTTACGCACAGCAATAAAAATCCATATAAATATATTTAATTAATATAGGATAGGCCGGAAACGAGTCATCACAGTCATCGTGCAGTGCACAATAACTCATAGGGCTCATACCAATACCAACCGTAATTTTCTGTGGTTTGCGCGCGCGCAGAGACATATACGCGCGATCCATTGCTGCGACCGCACCGTTAGTTCCGCACAACATCGCTCACGAGCACACTATTTACACTGAAGAAAAACACTTCAATAACAGCAACGATCACGAGTTTACTACGTATCGGGACCGACGACGGATCGTAATAAATATTACTGAAATTTGGACCAGATTAATACTGAGACGTTCCAACAATTACAGAAAAGCCGACGACGTGCGCAGAAATGCACGGTGAATAATTATTAATATTTATTATGAATCAACGTGTTTTATAACCGCATAGTAGCGAGTACATCGCGCGTTAGTCAGGAACTGCGCTTGCGCAGCCAGGCGCCGGTTGGGCCCGCGTCCTCTCCCCCCTACACTATTTTTGTAGCCCTCAATTCCCCCGCGTTCCTCGCATAATTACCTACGTAAAATCCGTTTCTGTATATGGTTGCCGCGGTCGTTTAATTAGTTGACATAAATAGCAACACACGAAACCTTAAAACGATTCCACGAATTGTACTACGCTACGAGTCATTGTAATTGAAAATGTTTAGAAGGTATACCACGGTTTTTCCAACCTGGTAGACACTGGCATCTGTAAGTTTTCCGAATGTTTTTTCACAGGTGACGATACACTTGATGGTAAGTGACTACTGTCCCCTATTAACACAAGCAAAGACACATTGTCCTGCAAGTGCATGAAAGGATAGGGAAATGGTTATGGTATGGTTATGGTATGGTAGATAAATTTAAAAGTAATGTAAAATCTATACAATAAGTGCGAGTACCTATGTATATAATTATCAAAGTACACATTGTCACGACAACAATTCTGGTATAAGTTAACACACACAATGCTTATGCCATGGCCCTTTTCCCCGCGCTGGACAGCCACGGCGGGTCGCAAATTTCTCGTGACCTCGTCCATCAACGGGCACGCTAGAAAGTTATTTGGTTTCAGGTGGTAGGAGTTCGGCATAACCCCCACCGACTAATTTGCTCCATGAAGATTTCCCGAAGTTAAAAAAAAAGGTTTTTAAGCAAGTGTTTTGCCTGTTTCTCTAAGGTTCAGATACAGCCTGAAGTCACAGCTCAAATGCCATTTATGGTTGTTTATTGAGTTTCTTTACGAGTATGTGACCGATCTATAGCTTGTACTCGGTGTAAATTATTAGTCACAATCATAATAGTGGCGACGTATGAAAACTGTTATTGTAGGCATAAACGTATGGATGAATCGTCATGACTATTGAGGGCATTGAGGCGATAGATTATATTTTAAGCAGCCATAGTTATGACTGCTTGTTGTATCTTTTGCTGAGTTAATGGACTACTCGCCCAAATTGGGCGAATTATACTGGGGACAGTACCACAATAATATATTTGTTCATTGCTTAGCGATTTTTTTTTTAAACGCGGTTCTGCCCCTCTATTTATTTTGTTCATAGGAACATCATTATATTATTATTGTGCGCATTGATTTTATAAATCTCACGAACTTTTACATTTACATAAAATAAAGTCGCTGATAAACGAGGAAGGTTTGTGTATACATATATTACAAATTGCAAAAAAAGCTGTATCTGTGCGAAGCCAGGGGCGAGTCCTACTAATTTGGCTCAATGATCAATTACCGACCACAATTTCCTCCAACAGAGCGATGGCCACCTAATTAGAGCGCGTTAATAGTTTAATCGTCAACAATTAACTACCACTCTCTAAATTAAACTACATACACCCCTATTATATTTAAATGACTCATTTTTGATTCGCATAACTGTGTGTCACTAATAAAATATTTTTAATCAAATAGGCAGTGATTTCAAGTGGTTATTATTGGAAACTGGATCAATATATTATATGTACAATAAAATTGTACACATAAATGTAACTTAAAATACAAATTAAATAAAACACACACATACACACAGGGAGAGAAAGAAACAAAGTGTGTGAGATAAAGAGTTCTTTTATAGAAATTAAATACATAAACACTAACTTGTCATCTGGTTACTTATTAATATTAATAAATGAATATAGGCTGCTTATTGTTATTAAAAATGCAAGGAAACACAGCCCGCCAGCCAGTTGTTTCATTCGGAGAGAATTCGGAGCCGGAACAGACATTCAGACAGTCAAAAATTTTAAAAATACATTTAATAAACAGCAGTTATTTTGACATTAAAAGTACTTAAAATATTAAGTTTAGTTGAAATTATATAAAATTGATATTATTAAATATTACACGTTATCGTTATTTAATATATAGAATTTAACGTTCATTTATTTAGGTATTTTAGTAGATATAAAATAATCCCATTTTAGGGTTGTAGGTAAGGGATAAAGAAAAGTACACTTTTCATCCACTAAAAGTAGGGACGCGAATGAAGTATTATAATATATAATATGACACATTTAAAAAGAGTTTGTACATTTGAGAACTCCAGACAATTTACGAATCGGGTCATCGCCCTATCAGATATGGCACAAAATTCAATGATAACATTGACACTTGAGATAGAGATGACGAATTTAGAATTTAAAATAAAAATGCATTTAATTTCACCAAGCTATTAATAAACAAACGAATTAATATAAAATTAAAAGGAATAAAATTAATCCGTTGCAGTCATGTTTCTTAGGAATTCTCCTTTGAGAAATGAGATCGTTTTATTTTTAATAGTTATTTCACAATAATAACGCCTTTGTTCTTTCCTTGTGATGTCTGTGTTTATTTTAATATTCGTTTGAATATAATAGAAAAACATTTCTTTTGTATTGATTATTATAAAATTGAATTAAGCGTGTTCAAAATTTGGAACCCATTTAGAGGGTGTAAATTCATAAAGAGTTCAAGAGTATTGAACTCACAGTAATCGACGTCCAAAAAAACCTTATTAGAGTTAAACAGTCACATTAAATTACTGAATGAGTGGTTAGGGTGCTTTTGCCTCAACTTCGATTCCCGGCATGGTCAACTTTGGAAATGAACTATTCGAAGTTGCCTCTGGTGTTGATCTAAAAACTGGCAGGGCACTAGTTTCCAGATTCCAAATAAATTGAGAAGTAGAGACCAAAAAAGAATTATATTAATGAAGAGACATTTTCTTGGTGCAAATAAACTTGAATCGTTGGGGTTAGTTAACAACGTGTGAAGAAAAGATCACAATTGAATGGTTATCAAGTTAGAAAAAAGTTACAATCCGTACTAATACTATAAATGCGAAAGTATGTTTGGATGTATGGATGTTAGTAACTCTTTCACGCAAAATCTACTAAACGATCACCATGAAATTTTGCATACACGTTGTCTGGGACACCAGATAGGGTACCTTTTATCGTTCAACGCGGACGAAGTCGCGGGCACCAGCTAGTTTACAATAATTACAGATAGTTTTCACAGAAAAAAAAGTGAACAAGACGTGAAAAAAAAAAAACGATTTGTTGCGCGGATGTCTGCAATCAGTGATCAAGAAGCGTGGCGAAACGATCGCATTTGTTCTTAAAGTTAGCGTTAATTTTCCAGTCACAAATCTTTCAGATGTTAAAGTAAGTGTTTTTTTTTTTTAAAAATTCACTACAAAGAAGGAAATTAATAAAGTGTAAACATTTTTGATCGTGGCAACTGGGCATAATAAAATTTGGGCAGAGCTAACCCAAGCAACACATAACTTGTATATTGACTAACTAAAATAGATATATATTTATGTTCTAAAGTCATACTAACACTGTTAATCGGCTCTAGATAAGTTTGAATCTCTATAGAGGCCTTTATTTCACCTAATAATGCTTAATGCTATATTACAGTTAGTAAAAATTTGTTACAATGTCAAAACGCCTAATTAAATATCAGATAATACTAATGTACAGCTTCTTAAACAGCTTTTACACTTACACTAAGGCTGTTCTCTTATAACGGCAATTTGAAAAACATTACGCATTAAATAAGCATTAAGAAATTATTGTATAATGAACTTTGCCCTATTTTGATATTTTTAAGAATAAAAACTTTCTTATGGTCTAGGGCCGTGTTAATTTAATGCTGATCCTATATTAACATTGACTAAATACAATTAAAACCCATAGGTCCGTTTTCTTCATAATCCATTCTTTAATAATATCGACAGCTATATTCTGATCCAAATAAAAGTATTATTAGAACTACAAGTAATAAATAGGTCGTAATTTGAGTTTGCAAATGGTCATTTATTATTAACGTGAATTTATGCTATTATTGAATGATTAAAACTTTAATTCACTTGCCGACATTTTGCTTTCCGTTTTCTTTTCTTACAAAAATAATTAAAGTCACCTAAATCTGATTAAAAAGCGTAGTGATCATTTATTTTGTGCAAGGATGTTATAAAAGCAACTATGTTTGTTAAAACTATGCTAAAATCCTAACACACATGTTGATACTAGGTTAGGTTTTCTAAAATGTTTTAATAATAAAGCACATTTGGGAGGGCGCGTCTATTTTTTACCAAAAACATCCATATTTTACCCGACAAACTGATGCGAGCATCTCATTTCACCCATAACAGACAAAAATAAAGTGGTATACTTACCCTTCAAACATTAATCTCCAAGTCCAGTCACAAATAAACACTATTTGATCATAACAGCCTCATACGTATTTTTAAAATCATTAAGTTTTTTTTTACAAAGGAAATAAAAGCGTAAGCATTGTAAAAGATTACATTAGTATGTTGTAATTTTTAAAGCTACATATTAATTGTGTAAAAGTCGCAAAAAATGCCCTTAGTATATTGATATGCTTTTTACTGACTTTATTAATGTTGTAATACAATAGTTGTAATGCTATTAAACAGCCTTTATAAAGCTCAACGCTGTCTAAAGGGGGGGCCCAAATTTTACCTAAAAGAGTTGTATAAAAGAAATACAGCTGATATAAGATTTGCTTATAATGCTTTGCGCATGAACTTGTGTTATTAGACGTTTGTTATAATGGTGTTTTGTGCTGCTTGGGAAGCTATATTTGTGCCCAATGAGCCATCTAGATACTTACAAAAGTAAGTTTTTTAAATGCCCGGTGGCCTCTTTACGGTAAGGGAGCCCACGATGCTAAATGAAGAGTTACTCTAGCGTTGTGGGGATCTAGTGGATTTTGAAGATAAGATAGAAGAAATAAAAAAAGGTTATATAATATATACCTTTTCACTGGTGGAAGGATCGTCTACAGATTTTCAAAAGTCTTAGACGCTGTATTAAGAAAAATTCTACAAATAATCGTCAAATTATGGATCAGCACATTTAAACTGAAACGTCTGTATGAAAATCTGACGCGTTCGAGTATTTGAATATAGCGATATTTTTTTTGCATTTCCAAAAAATCTGCCACGAGCTGACGTCACATCCAAATCGTCAGTCTTTTAAATGGAAGCTTAGTTTGGGTCCAATTAAGATACCCTCTGAATATCTAACGCGCTCGAGGAGGATTTATATTTTTCCCATTTCCAAAAACACGTGAGGCATATAAATTAATTATAGTGTTTTAATATATCTGACGCGCTCGAGTAAATCCCAAAATCCCCTCTTGGGCTCCCCTACTATCAAACGTGCTTTATTTAACCATAAAGATTTCTAATTTGATCAAAAAAGCCATGAGTAAAATTTACAACAAAACTCCGATCTCAAATTTGACTCAGAGACGTCCCAGATACGGTACAGGTACATGCTGATTTGTCGTCAAGGCAACTCGAAATTGGACGCTTTTCCCTTAACCAATTATGAAGACACAGGAGCCATGCACTTGTACAGTACAACTGGTTTATATAAGTACAAGTAACAGATTATGTTCGTATGTAATTACAGTACACAATGTCCCGTTTCCCACGGACGCTAAATCACCTAATCAGGCAATTAACTGACGCCAGACACACGACACTGTTACGACGCCAGGATCCTTTTAATATCATACTGCCTATTTGAAATAACTGCTACTTTGAACTCTTATTAGAGTGTTTGTTTCAACTCATTTAATATTACGACAGATATTGGGTTTGGTTAATGTTATTTAATTTTTAAAATGTAGTTTTTAAGTATGGTAAAATGTATTTAAAATGTAGTTCAATTAAAATAGTTTCATGTAGTGGTCTCCAACTATAGGCCTCGTAAGAAAGCTCAACGTCGCTCAACGAGCTATGGAGAGGGCTACGCTCGGGGTTACACTACGACATCGAATCAGAAATGAGATCTGTAGACGTACGAAAGTTACAGACATAGGCCAGCGGATCAGTAGGTTGGCAGTGGCAATGGTCAGGGCACATAGTACGGAGAGCCTTGGGCCGCTGGGGCCGGAAGGTTCACGAGTGGAGGGGATGGACCGGCAAACGCAGCGCAGGACGTCCACCCACAAGGTGGACAGACAACCTGATAAGGGCCGCGGGTCGACGGTGGATCCAGGCTGCTTCTGACCGGTTCTATGTATTTGAAAGTTACGGGGGAGGCCTTATGTCCTGCAGTGGACATCCTGCGGTTGAGACGATGATGATGATGACGAATTTTCAAGTATTTCTGACTAACTTGTGCCGGCGACTTCGTCCACGTTCTTCGGGAACAGTACTTTTTTTCCGGTTGAAAGGTACCCTATGTTCTTTTCTGTTTTCCCTTTACAACGTGTATGCAAAATTTGATGGTGATCGGTTGGGTGGTTAAGGCGTGTAAGCGTAAGTAATAAATTAATTTCTTCGAGGAGCAATCTCCTCAAAAATATCCACACGTAGGCGAAATTACGTGTGAAAAACTAGTAAACAAATCTCCGCCGTTGCGTAAACTGTCTGAACTGAACTGACACATCGCTCGCAGGACGTTGTGTTTGTTTTGGTGGCGAAAACAGTTCAATGCAAAACTTATTTGGAGAACCAATGAATCATATTAATGACGCGATTCTTTTCAAATTTATCTAACGATTCCCACATTTATTTGTTCCTTGGTTTCGTAAAAAGAGCAGTTAATATTATCGAAAATGGAGACCTAACCTCAAAAAGTTAGCTTAGTTTTATTAGTATTCATGGTCGATAGATTAGTAATAAATTTTAAAAAATTCCTATATCTATAAAAATTAAAAATCTCTGTCCGTTTCTCGACTAACTTATTCCAAATCACCCAAACAGATTTTGATAATGTTTTCATTAATCGAAAAAGCAATAAACGGGAAAGGTTTGTGTATAAAAAAACAACGGTGACTCGATATGTGTGGTCAAGGGGTTTAAATAAACAACTCTATATAATTCCCCATCTCATTAATAATTACCTATCAATCTAAAAAATAAAATTACACAAATAAACATAAAGTATACCTTAAAAAAACATTACCAAAATTAAATAAATATCTTTTATTAAATAAATAATAAATCTGCATGGAATGGGACGGCCTGTGTAGCGAGTTGCACACGCACAAAGCGTGACGATGCCTCGCTCGGCCGGATTGATTTGTTTTCTTGTAAATGTCTAGACAAACCTAATCGGTAATGGTTTCCAAACATTTTAATCATCTTGTATGTGAATACGTGTGGATAATGAATAAATAAATAAATAAATAAATAAAATATAAAGTTAGTAAAGTAGTAAACGTAGACAAAACAGTAGTACAGCCTTTAAGGCTCTAAGGTAAATTATTATTTTTCGATGAAACATCCAGTTTATTGTCCCAAAATTAGCCATATTCATACATACATATATTATAACAACAAAAAATACAGAATAGGTGTATAGTTAATAATTTAAAATAGAGATAGGTAGATTAAGAAAATGGCCTAAAAACATTAAATACTTATATGAAAGACTAGAAGGTATTACACATTTTAAAAATCATAAAAAAGCTAAAGACTAGCTAATGTTTAACATAAAAAATATATATTATATTTTTTGGGCCTTTATTAGTGTGTATTCGCCTGTTGCGTATCGACCTAAACGCCAATTTTTCTAGTCTAGTCTAGAAATATAAAACACAATCAAATTTCAACTTTAAGATATCGCCGCGAAGGTTTAAAATTTTCTCATTTGTTTTGAACGTTTGTTCGATTTTTTATTATTATTATGATACCTCACGTTTCTGCACTAGTTTTAAACTTCATAAACACACCGAACTTCATACTATTTGCATATTGAATTCTGTTTTTCAGATCACTGGAGCAACAGTTCTGGACTTTAGCGAGGTTTAGTGGAATTAGCGATAGTTTATCCTAGAAGGTTTGTTTTTGAACGGTTTTTTGTATGTGTTGGTCACGAATTCTTATTTGAAAACAGTTACAATCTATAATTGAATTAGAGATTTTTAAAAAACACATTTTTTAGGTTATATACTATGATAAACTGCGTTTCGCACTCACTTGGGCAGCCCGTCTGGCGGCAGTAACCACCCCCTTACAAAAGACCACCGTAAATGTTATTATTTTTATATGAAATTAACAGGCCAACAACTGTCTCGGGTCAATAAATCAATAGTAAACAAATAAATCTAGGTTACTAACACAAAATAGATTATTATATGACATATACGATTGCATTTTAAATTGATTTACTATTTTTAGCAAATATACGCCAGGTGAAGTGTTTTCATTGATAAAGTGATGCGATAAAAAGTATTTTTAAATATATATCTAACGAATTCCGTTTGGTAATTTCCTAGTGAAATACACTGGATGCTTTATAAAATTTACTAACTTGCGATTACTTATAAACAATTATATTAATTGTAAATAATAATATACAATATTAAACAATAAAAAGTATGCCATGTTCTACTCGAAAAGGGCAATATTTGTATTTGTAAATATTTGTATTTAATAGTTTTAACCACTTGTCGTCCCATTGTACTTAACTTTTATTTTCAACAACAACAATTAACTAATTAACAAGTTTGACTCATTTTTTGTTTAGTTAGTTTGAGTTTTAGTTAAACTGTTATGCAGTTTTATAAAACCATGTTAGATATTACCTTTTTATTTTTTGTTTAATAAATAAATAAATAAGTAAAATAAGCGACGGCATACTTACCATCAAGTCCATCACAGCCTTTGTATATATTTAAAAAAAAAAACTTAAAGCATTTTTCATAAAGAAACTTATCGAAGTTGAGTGGCTTTGTTTTTGAATATATTATTTAATTATGAAACGTGCTTCGTTAACGACATTCTATTTTAAATGTAATCCATTGTTAGGCAAATGTTTAAACGTATATTTTTAGCTGTACGGTTTGTGTAATGTATGGTAGTTATTTTTGGTACGGATGAAACATCTGTTTGCTATGGCTTACCTTGTTATAAACTAAAATAACCACGGAATTAAACAAGATAGCGCATTTAACTCACTTATGTCTCACGAAGTAAGTGCGGAATGCGACTGAGAAGAAATCATTATCTCCTAACTACGAAAGTAACTCTGTCCGTCTGTTACTTTTTCTTTGTTACTACATTTGTTAAAAAAAAATATACTTTTGGTATAAAGTTTATAAAAGTATTTTTTTTTTTTGCTTTTTTGTTAATGAATAGTTTTATAAAACACACCCAGGTGTTTTATAAAACTATTCATGTTGTGTGTGTGTGTGTGTGTGTGTTTTAGTGTGTGTGCGTGTGTGTAAATAAATTAATTTAGTTATAATCAAAATAAAATTACTCACCATCAAATTGTCGACAGAATTGTATCCGCATATCATATATCCCATAACACGATTAGCCATTATTGAAATACTTCATCGCTGTACACCAAAACAAAAAATAACTGTTCCATCACTTATTAGAGCGAAATTTAAAAAACAGCTTACACTTCATCTTTTCAATTTCAACTCGAAGGTTCAAAATCAAACATATTTCACCTTCTATTTTATTATTTACAAGCGTTCACTTGGATTATTAAAACTTCAAAGAAATATTAACAGGAAAGTTTCACTGTTTAATGGAGAGGAATAAGGTTAAAAAATAAACATTTTACAGAATAATGGAGATGGAACATTTCAATGCATTCAAGGATGTTGACCATTTATTGTTCGCTCATTTATTTATTTTGGTTGGGATATAATAATATGATATGATAAAAACCGATTTTGAAAATTCTTTCACCTATAGAAAGCTACATTATCAGTGAGTTACGCGGGCGGAGTCGCGTGCAACAGCTAGTATAAAGATAAAATAGAAAGATCGAATGACGATAGGCAATAAATTTAGACAATAATATCAAAAGAGTGAATGCGACGTTTGATTCGGAAAGTTATATGGCTATGTCCAGCAGTGGATATCCTGCGGCTGAGATGATGATGATGATAATGGTAATGATGATGATGATGATGATGACGATGAATCCACTTTAGTACCAAAAAAACATTGTTTTATTTATTTTAACATCTCCAATGTTAATAGCACATTCCGAGTCAAAAAATAGATAGATTATTGTCAACTGTCAACGCGTAAGTACCTCTAATCAAACGTCAATCACTGTGGCACGATCGCGAGTAACTATTCTTATTCAACTAACTACAATAATCAATATACATCTATACACACACTGGTCATTGTGAAGGAGACGTCGATATTATGCAATTGTAAGGGACTCTTTCACCATCACTGAGTAAAGTGTCAAGTAGGCTAACCGCCATTTAAAGTCACCGGTCACCCGGGAATTATGGAGCTGATATATACACCTTTGTTTGTACGGTAAAAATCTCAAACATTAAAATGAAAATAATTTTAAAAAAATCATCGCCTATCGAAGGATACAGTGAACCGAGTGCATAGGCACGGTGACGGTCCACTGGACGATAGGCGGCTACTGTTTCCCATTAACATTATAGCAACGCTATAGGTGTTGCAAGTGTGTGGATTAGGAGGGAATAGGGAAACGGTCTCTGCTCATAGACACGATCTCGGATGCCAGAGACGATTTCCCTATCTTTTTCTAATTCCTTATCTAATTAATACTACTATGTTGCTTGTATTATTGGCTAGGGAAGCCACCTACCATGAAGTACTTTAAAAACAAAAGTTAAATGGTCAGATTATCGCAATTATATTTACTAATGTTTAAGTTGAACATTTATTTTATAATTCCAATATTAAGACACTGTTGTTTTACCCTTATCAATTTTTTTTTAAATATGTATTTATGTCATCGTGATCAAACCGAGTATTATTTTTCATATTTGCTAGCTAAGCTCACGAAACGCTTCTTTATCGTATAAAATTTTAATTTAAAATTTAAGTTAAAACGCTATTTGACGCCATAACAAGGTTAGTCCGTATCACGTCCCCGTTTTCGGTTGCATTGCGGACTTGCGGAGGTCACGTCGGTTATCAGAAATGATTGAAATGAGTTAAGTCGTTTCAAGAATAATTGGCTACACTGACTGAGGTCAACTGCGAAAACCAAATTCTATTGAAGAAGGGTTATTCAACTGTAGATACACTAATATCATTTACCTACATTATTTACTTATTATGCTGTGAAAGAAAATTACAGAATAAATCTAATTTCATTAAAAAAATTAGGAATTCATTTAAAACCAAACCGATGAGAAATCAAACTTGTAAATATATATAGATAGCATTTACACAACTCCTTCCATACTTAACATTATAAATGTGAGTATGTCTGTTACTTTCTCACGCCTTATCATCATAAAATTTTGCATACACCTTGTCAGGGATACCTTTCATCAAGTCTGCAGTCGTATCATTAAGTCCTTTAAGTTTTTTAGGTTTATATTTCTTTAAGCTGTAACTATAGATATTTTTTCTCGCAAGAACAAATATACACAATATATACAGGCTGTCAATGAACGGTTAGGAAAATCAATTCCATGTCTCATCTATTTCAGCATTCGTATTGAGGTCGATTCGCGTCCTCGATAAACCATCTCGGTCGGTGCACTCAATCGATCATTCAATTGATTCTAATATAATCGATAAACTCCAACGTTCGATCGATCGCGTCTCAACTATTACTTTATAGGTGTCGGCATAACGTAAATATTTAATGTGTGGCGACCTATTTCTTTAAATCTTCGAACATTGAATCTATACATTTAACTATTTCAAATTCAAACTAACCCAAATTCGTTGAATTAGGCAATCCTATGAATCTGTTTGACATTGAATGCCAACCATATTTATTATCCATAGGCTAAAGAAAATTAAAATGTTTATGAAAAATTAAAAAATTTGAAAAATAATTTCTTGTTTAATAAATAACCAGTTATGAAACAGACAAGAAAATTTACGTTTTCGTGGCTGGTTATGAAAAATAGTCATGAAAAATATTTCAGTCAGTAGGTACTGAGAACCAGGGTTGCAGCGGATGCAGACTTTTTAACATCTGCAGATGCGGATACGGATTACTTGTTTTTTTTATTAGATTTAATTTTTATTGCAGAAATAATTAACTGTAATTATTAATTTTAATAAATTAGTGTTAATAAGTAAATAGTCCAGTAAAATTTACTAATAAATCGAAATTTTAGCTCCATAACAACCTGCCTCCGGCTTCGCGCGGATGCAATATTTTTCTGCAAATTATATACACAAACCTTCCTTGTTTTTCGGTCTTTCCATTAGTGAAAACCGTATCAAAATTGCATTGGGTGGTTTAGTAGAAATTAACAAACACACAGACAGAAGCGGACAGCGACTATACATATTTTATGACATATAGATGCCAGTTACTATAAGTACTAGTTCTAAACTTACTTAATTATATGCTTTATCTAAATTAATAGTGCTGTGAATATTTTTTCGTTAATAATAAAATAATTTGTTTAAACTTTAATGTATTGAGTTTTAAGTTTTTTTAAAGTTAATAATTTTTCGTTTTATATTTTTTTAAGATTGCTCACTTTAAATAACAAAAGGAGTTAAAATTTCTTTTATTTCCCTTTTTATAGTCACGACCACGACATAGGATGTCAAGTTATCCGCTTTAGTAGCGTTGTGACAATAGAGTTACATTACACACGAACAAGCAATGCGACAACGGAAATGAACACAATAACAGTTGACGGCACGACTGTACTAAGTACAATCGACGACTAAAATTATTTTAATTTTACTAGTCATTTAATAAACTGTACTTATCATGGCCCTCAGTGGCCCACATGGACAAGTTAAATAGAGGACTGCTGTGTACGAATTTAGTTTTTAAGTTTATATATATATATATATATATATATAAACTTATATATATATAATTGTACTCTTTTTATTAAATAAAGGTTTTGAAATTGAAATTGAAATTGAACTTATCATAGTATACTAGAATCATATGTCCTGACCTGACTAGCAACGCACAGTCAAAATTACTATGTCTAGCTAGAAAGCTGAAATTTTGAACATAAACGTACTAGCGAGGTGCTATAAAATACAATATAAATTATAGTCATAAGGTCCCTGCCTTGTATATTAGAGGTACGTGTAATAAAGTTTAAAAAAAAAGTACTAGCAACCCGCTCCCGGCTTCGCTCGGGATGCAATTTTGCAATGCAGACATGATGGATTTATAATAATATGTAGAGATTTATGTTTTAATGAAAGAAATTGTTAATGTGAGTCAACTGTAACAGATTATTTTAAGATTAATATATATTAAAAGAAATCGCTGAATCATTATTAGATACAGTGATATTTTAGGCATTAAATTGAACCATGTGACCTTTGAAGGAGTAAATCAATTAATAAGTCACGGGCTCTTAAACTCGCCCACCAGGTTGGATGAACAAATGTGAATATAATGACTTATTGAGGAGACAATCATTGTAAAACTAAGTCTGTTCAGCGTTCGGTGAGTCACTCAATCTATATATGGAAAAGTAGTTTAAGGTTGGCAAATAACTTAGCGATAGCGTTTGATAACAAAAATAGAAGGGATTGCTTGTGTATGTTTGAGATTTACTCAATGAAAACCCAAGTAGCGTATATTTTATTTGTTATACTTATGCGTGACAGACAACACAACAAAATTAAATAATGCATTTATTTATCTTTAAATAATTTAGAACAAAGTCGCTTCCCTACCGTCTGTCCCTCTGTATGCACGCTTAGATCTTTTAAACGGATTTTAATGATGTTTTCACTAAACTAAAGGAAAGATCACTAAAGGAGGACGGTTTTTATACATAATTTGCAGAAAAAAATCCGTGCAAAGCCGGGGGCGGGCCATTAGTTAATAATAAAACTTAATTTCAGAGCTAAGTGTTAATTGCAGTCAACATAGTTAGAAGAACTTCTACTTAGATTATAAAGAATCAAAATGATAATCCACAGAAAAAACATGTATGGAGCCTTAGTAGGCCATATTTTGAGACAAATTATTCAATTAAAAATATGTAATTTTCACAACCATTTGGTCCATTTGGTCCATTTGGTCGAGTTGAAAATGGGACGAGTTTTTGGACTAACTCTAGTTCATGGTTTGATGAACGATTATACCTATCCTTCATCAGAGGTTATTTATGTGTATACCTATTCAATTTGAAGATTTGGAGAGAAGTCTCTTTGAACTAATTACGTTTAAACTATATATTAATGTCACATAGGCTATAATTTATAATGGACACGCGGAGGCAACGACTAGTTTTTACTGTAATTTTAACGTTGGCACACTATCTTTACAGATAGAGTTAGCTTTAAATAATGTTCTACTAAGAAACACCGGAATTAACCGGAAACATATCGCACTTCGTTTTATCACGATATGATGCAAAGAAATTGAATATTATACGATGTTACAAAAATATGTAACAGAACGTTATTTGAACAACATAAGCAATAAATCAAACAATGTCAAACCTACTGACGATTTTAAAAATATTTTGATTGTAAGTATATTAGGATAGATAGAACAAAAAATTAAAACTTTATTTCAATTTAACATAACTTTTGTTTTTGTACCTATTTTTTTTTAAATATATCTATTTAACTTTGTTCCATTCATTTCTCACTGAAATCACATCAATATATATATACATAAATATTATGAAATAAAGTTCCTATCTGGCTCTGTCAATCTCTCCGCTAACTTCTTCTAACTAAACTATCCAATGAATTTTGATACGATTTTCGCTAATGGAAAGAGCGATAATTGGGGAAAGTTTGTGTATATAAATTGCAGATAAAATTTGCATCCGTGCAAAATATATTCGGTGTCTGATTTTGTCTGTTTCTTCGCTAATAACTTCTTTTAAGCCACCAAACGGATTTTGATATGGCAGAGAAAATAATTCATCCGTATAAAGCCGGGAGGTCTATACAGAAGTCTATATAGGTAAAAATATATTGTTAATTTTTTTGTATATCTTTTTATTTTATATAACGATTTTATATTCGTTTTTTTTTTTAATTTTACGTTAGTTTTCAATAAACATTTTATTGTAGACATAATTTTTTTCTAACCTTCAAAATGGTTATGGGTCTTACGTATTTCAACTAGCGCGCGAACATTATAATAGTTGTATCCTAAATGTACCACAAAATTGATACTAAAAAAAGCAATAATAATTCTTGCTCTTAGAATTCCGCATTCCGCAGTCAGTAGGTTAATAATTTGTAAAAATTATACTTTATTTTTTTTTTATTATTATTTCAACACATCACAGGGAAAAGTTTCTTGTAAAAGCATCGGCCGCAAAAACTTATTGGGAATTACCCGATAAATCGAAAACACAGACGAAACGGTGACAACACATTTAGAGGAACAACAAGACACTGTGAGTGAAATGAATGATTTTTTTTTTTTGTTTTCAATTGTATGTAATGTATGGCGATGGCAGTGCGCGTGCGTTACGCGTAATCTCCCGGTACGAGACTGCCGGGAGCGCGGCGGGCGGTTACTAATTGACAGGATAGTATATATTGTGCCGTCCATTAGAACTGGCACAATATAACTATTTTTTGATTTGAATACGCCTTTAAATTTACTTCCATAGTTGGGAAGCAATTCAGAAATGTAATGATAACAAAATAGGGGGATACATTATTTAATGCCGAAGTCCATGAAGACGAAGTTGCCGGCATCGGGTAGTTAATTTATATTATTACTAAGACAAGTAATATTTTTCATTTACAAATAATAATTAATTAAATTTTGTAATTCTATGATATCAATCATCTATATACAAATATTAATTACACCACTCAGACAGCAAAAGGACAAAAGGTTTCGATAGGGTCTATTCCCTATCGACGCCCTATCATAGGGAATGGTTACTGCCGCTATTAATTTTTGGAGTATGTCCTCGTGAATAAAAGCAAATAGATTTTCAATAGCAACAAATCTAAAGAGAGAAGATTTGAATTTTTTTTTGTAATTAATAAACTCAAAAACTACCCCTTTTTAATAATTCTTTCACCTATAGAAAGCTATATTTTATACAGTAACGCGGACGAAATCGCGTGCAACATATTGGAAGTAAAACAATAAAAACCCATATACACAGTAGTTCTAAATTATTCTAAATCCCGCATGGATACAATTTTTTTTTCTGCAAAAATTGTTAGAAGTTTACAGCGAATATGATTAATACTATTTAGAAGATAGATTATACAGAAGAGAAGAGACTAGAGATGACGAGATGACTCACGCGTTACTGGGCGTCCTTTGAAAATCCTAAATGCTTAAAAATCCTATGACCATAGTGAGTTTGCCAGATGTTATAATATTAAATTCACTGACATAACATTGTGCCAATACGCAACTACATGACTAGCACTGACATTGGTCAATTAGATCTAAATGAAGCATGCGGGCGCGCTGACCGACCATCATTGCCGTCTCAACAACCACGCCACGCACACAACGTTCAATCATGTCTACACACAACTCACTTCATATAAATACACTTCCTGTAAACTTATAATGTATGGGACGCACATAAGCTAAACGTTAAATTGCCTTTACAATTTTAGTTGAGAATTGGGCTATGTTTTTATATATTTTTTTATTGGTAAACAGGCAATAATCTGGGGTCCGTTGACCTTTCTAGGGGATCCGTGGATAAAAAATATTATAAAACAAACAACACTACGCTGCGTTGTGACAACTGCGACAAATGTTTATAGATAACCCAGATGTGAGTAAATATAGCAATTCTGGTTTTATTTTTAGGGGTCCGCGAGTTACGGTTGGGTCGCTATAGGGGTCCGCACTAGGAAAGAGGTTGAGAAACCCTGCACTGACTTGGGTGGCACACAAGCTACACCAAGGGCGATGCAGGTGCGCTATAAATTCTTGTAGGATCAGCAAGAAATAGATCCCTATTGTAGCTAGACGAAAACACAGCAGAAGGGTGATTGTTCCAAACTTCCAATGCCCAACTGATCGGGACCATAAACAGCGGCTCTTTATTAGTTCTTTTAGAAGTCCACACCGTCCAAGTCCACTTGATGGTAGATGACAAAGACACAATCATTCGAATTCCACATTGTGATGGCTTGCGGTATGTTAGCAATGGATGCACATTATTTTAACACATAAAATTTATAATCCACATTCAGACCATTGATAATTGTTTCCCAATAAAATTTCTTTGTAAACACACAACATCAACGCCATCTATCGGATAATCTTTGAACTAGCTGTGTCTGTCTGTGTATTTCTTGTTTTTTTTTTTTTTATTGAGAAAGACATGCACATTCAATGTGTGTGTGTGTGTGTGTGTGTGTATGTTAAACTTGCAGCAGTGTGTGTAATGTTGTTTTTTTTTTTTTTTTTTAATTAATTTTAATGTATTTCTAATGTATACTATACATACATGTATAAGAACATTTTGCTTTCTACATATAAACTCTTAAGTGTTTCAAATTTCACACTCAAACTGGAAACAAAGTTTTCGCTTCACATATATTTAAATGAAAAACTAGTTAAACAGTGACACATACTATCATTGAATTTTCGATCATTTCCATATTATTTTGAACACCAACAGTAAAGGCATAGGCTTCGATAAAATTGTGCAGTAAATACCTATAAATTATTATTCATAACGCGCTTATAAAGTTCAAGATGATGGTACGCTGTGAAATGAAAATGTTATAACTACATTATAGTAATCTATATCTAAAACTGACCTGTCCTCCCCTTAGGTCTGGCTCGCTGGCTGCAGCGGGTAGGTCTCCTGCACCCCCTGCACCCCCTGCACCCCCTGGACCCCCTGGACCCCCAGCACCTTCGCATACGTCCCCTGCGCTTGCGCTGAGGGCTCGAGTGCGGGATTGCAACTTCTTTTCCCTGTCCCTCCCGCTCAGGATGTTCTTAGTCTTCGACAGAATGTTGAACGACTTGGTAGACTTGCGGACCTGGAGAAACGTCTCCATTAGATCCTGTCCTAGCAATTTGAGGCTGCAGTTTCTCCATTGAAATATACGTTAAAGTCTTGCTAACGAGATATTAGACTGAGTTTTTTTTTATGAAATATACGTTAAAGTCTTGCTAACGAGATATTAGACTGAGTTTTTTTTTATGAAATATACGTTAAAGTCTTGCTAACGAGATATTAGACTGAGTTTTTTTTTTATGAAATATACGTTAAAGTCTTGCTAACGAGATATTAGACTGAGTTTTTTTTTATGAAATATACGTTAAAGTCTTGCTAACGAGATATTAGACTGAGTTTTTTTTATGAAATATACGTTAAAGTCTTGCTAACGAGATATTAGACTGAGTTTTTTTTATGAAATATACGTTAAAGTCTTGCTAACGAGATATTAGACTGAGTTTTTTTTATGAATTATACGTTAAAGTCTTGCTAACGAGATATTAGACTGAGTTTTTTTTTTATGAAATATACGTTAAAGTCTTGCTAACGAGATATTAGACTGAGTTTTTTTTATGAAATATACGTTAAAGTCTTGCTAACGAGATATTACTGTTTTTTTTTTTATGAAATATACGTTAAAGTCTTGCTAACGAGATATTAGACTGTTTTTTTTTATGAAATATACGTTAAAGTCTTGCTAACGAGATATTAGACTGAGTTTTTTTTTATGAAATATACGTTAAAGTCTTGCTAACGAGATATTAGACTGAGTTTTTTTTATGAAATATACGTTAAAGTCTTGCTAACGAGATATTAGACTGAGTTTTTTTTATGAAATATACGTTAAAGTCTTGCTAACGAGATATTAGACTGAGTCTTTTTTTATGAAATATACGTTAAAGTCTTGCTAACGAGATATTAGACTGAGTTTTTTTTTAACTGTTAACTCATTCCAATGTGACTGCAGGAGGATACGTTTTTTTTAATTTGTAGGCCATTTTCATTCTCATATTTTACTACTATAGTTACAGAGTGGAATTAAAGTTCATCATTGTACATATTAATATAGCTAAGAGAGAAAAATTTTAACAATTTTTTTAACAAATTTTAAGCTATTATTAGCATATTATTATGTGAATGCAAAGGAAACATTTTATAGGGAAACACTTACGGCGGGGAATAAATTCTGCCAGACGCTTTTATGCTGCTGAAAACTTTACTTATTTTTATATATGTTTGTAGAATATTATTACTAACTAAACTAAGCTACCTAAAAAAAAAAACTAATAGCAAAAAAATGTTTTATGTAGAAAATGTTAATTTTTACCCTAAGATTGATAAAAGCAATTTTAATTCACTGTGTAACTTTCAAGCTATGTTTACCACTTTTGAAATTTCCTAGCAACTGTCAGAAAAAAAATTACCTTGCATTTAATGCTGCCTGGATGAACAAAGTTATCGTCGTCCTTGTCACGATTAGGTGTCGGATCTCTCATCCCCAAAACGAGCATATCATCCAGAGACGCCTGCAGGTGTTTCCTGCGAGACGGTCTCGCTTCTTCGTGACTTCTCGACGAATACACAGACACAGAATCCATGCTCGCCTTACTCGTCGCTCCAGATATAACGGTCACATTCTCTACGGACTCATTCGAATGATAGTCCTGTCTGGAGCGCTCCTCGTATATCTCAACTGAGTTAAAAGTTTCCGATACACGAACCACGTTGTCAAGATCCAATTGTGGCGGAATCAACTCATAGTGGTGGCTTTCATTTTCAGTATACACTTCATTGTAGACTGTACCATTTTGGAAACTTCTGGAACTCGATGGAACATTCCCATAAACATTATAATTGTAATTATCCTCCTCTTTTCGCGGACTCACATGACGCATTGGTTGCAAATCATTCGTTAGAATAACATCATCAAGGTTCAAAGGTCTGCCCTGTCCTCCGAAACCATCGACAACAGGAGTCGTGTTGGACAAAAACGAACCATCAGCGTCAAATGAGCTGCAACCTACCAAACCTAAGGGCCTCCTGGGCATTTCCTGACGGAATCTGTTTGGCGCAGGTTGTTGCCCCACAAAATCTACAACCAAAATTCTATCTGCAATATTTCTGCAATCATTGTTAAATCCTATGCCAGAATCGCTGTTACTAGATGTCGTAGTAACTTCACTGTGATTGCTCGGTTGAGGAGAATTAGCAATAAACTCGTGTCCATCCAACCTAGCATCGTCTTGTCTGCAAGGACGTCTATCTCTCGGCCTGAAGACAGGTCTGTTGCACCGCGAAAAATTGCCCAAACCTGGACTGTCTCCCTTAATAGCGAGCCTGGACAACTGTTGCAGAGTAGGACTACCACAGTCGTCAGCCGGCAATGAATACATCCCTTTAATTACACCAACAACATACTCCGCTGACGGTGGAAATTCTAAACACCTCTCAGCAACTGGATCTCGAGTGCAATTGATTTGGAACTCTCTGGCTCTTGTAATATGAACTTCGTGTTCCGCCATTCTCGGATCGACAGCAAACACGTGACAGCTATGTGACACTTCACTGTCATTTCCGGACATTTCTGCTGAAGTCACTAGTCCGAAATATCTTCGGTCAGCTTCGGAACCGCAACCGGCGTACACTATGCGTTCGCGTTGATACTGAGCTAATATTTGGCCACTTGGGCGTCTCAAGAATAGGGCATTCGGAAGAACAGAGAGCAAAACTGGAGTTGCAGGGCGTCTCTCCTGTCTTAATTTTCTAACGGCAGTCCTCACGTTGCTCGGGGCTACAGTGGCTGTCGCCTGAGGTGTCTCTATAGTTCCAAGGTAACCGACAACTGCGCGACATTCGAGGCGAGCGATGTGATTCGGTGTAAGTTGGGCTCGACTAAGGTTTTGAAATATTTCATTGACACCCGAAGTACTCGGAGCGGCGTGGCAAGCTGCAAATTGCATCGGAAAAAACAATTAATTGTGAATTTTAATGTAACACAGAAGGAATTGCTTTTTTTTTAAGATGAAAAGATAAGAATGTGTTTTTACTGTGTTATGGAAGCTGCACATGCAGATGTAAAACACCATTAAGTTAGTTCCATATAAGAGTTTATAGATTATGTACTAGTTATTTTACTCGCTGATGATGTAGCGTTCTATAGTTGAAAAATTTTTTAAATTCATATAGATAAAAGAGTGAAAACTTCATTGTTAATTATGAGTAATTAAATTAATATTGTTACATAAACAGTGATGTTAGTAAAGGGATAGTTAAGTGTCGATTTTCATGTGAGGACTATTTCTACATGCATATGCCTATATGAAAATTTAAAAATACAGTGGAACAAAGATAAAAATATACATTTTGTGCTGGACATTACTTTAGTGTAATCAAAGCTTTATATTTAAGTGCAAATGACACACATACACAAATACACAAATAAATTAGTTTAGTTTTGGCACATACCTAGTAAAATTGAGAAAATGTATATCCATCTGCAATTTAAAAACTTATTGATTAGGATTTTTATTAATTTTTTTGATTTGATTAATATAATGTCATTATCATTATTATATAATACAATAAAATATTAAAATAAATATAAATAAAAATTAATAATACCACAACCAAAATTTAGCATAGGTAGTTGTTTTTTGTAAAAAAAATAATAATCAAAAACACCCTCAAGCCAAGCACTGGGTTTGTATTCATTCACCGCACGCAAGGTCCGAAGAATCGCACGCTAAGGCATATTTCTATACTTTAAAGCATTTTTTAATTTTTATTTAATGTAGAAAGCATAAAAAATGAAAAACTTATATTCTAGAATTATTTCTTTATATTACTTATCATTGGTAACATTTTAACTTCACCTATCCTGAAGATTCATCGGAGCTAGCACACAGAGTATAGATTAGGGGTCAAGTAATTAAAGGTATATTATACTATATTTAAAAAAAAATTGTACCTGGATGATGTAAAATGGCTGGTTGGGGTCTACGTCGTGGCGGAGGATGTCTTCTTCTAGTCCTTGCTCTCTCATCGGGCTCTGTATCCTCAGTGTCAGTGGGTGGTGACTCCCTTAGCGCCACACTCAATGATATTGCTCCTGGGGCGGCAGCGACTAACCTTGCCACTGATGCATGCGGAGCCCTAGCTACATTAGCTCCGTCAACGGCTAACAAAGCATCCCCTGCGCGGAGACCAGCTCGGTCTGCCGGCCCACCGACAGCCACAGCAGAAACCACACACGGCCTTTGGCCTGCTATTGTAAAACCGAAGCCACCAGCGCCTCTTGCCACCACTAAACGTCGTTCCGACGTACGAGCCAAGGCAGCCCGACGACGTCTTCTTCTTTGCTGCTGAGGCACCATACTCACTTTGTTTTGTTACTTTTTATCACGATTCAAGTTTTCATTATTTAAGTAGATTGCAAGGCCAACTGAAATGCGATATGGTAGCTAGGTCAAACAACTTGCTCCAGGCTAAATATCATAAGTGATGTTAGAAAACTAGAAAAACTAGAAAGTTTCGTGGGAGTTTCGAATTGGTTTCGAGGTCTTCGTAACTACTAACTAACTCAACTTGATTTGACAAATAGTATAGAAAGTTTGAATGCATTCATAAAATTGTAAAAATTAATTAGATTTTGTTTGCTCATTTTACAAGACTGGATTAATTTTGAGTAACGGAATAGCTATCACTATAAAATATTTAGTTTATTTTCATCTTAATTTATTGTTAAATATATAAAATAGGAATTTGAGGTGTTTCTACATAAAATAATTTGAACGCAACAAACACTTAACAAGCTGTCACTTTAAAGATTGCATGACATTGACGGCTGTCATCAAGCTGAGCACGTAATGATCGTAATGTAAAAAGCGAGCATGCTTGTTTGCTTTGCTTTTATGTACATCTACATTCATGATATATGCACATTTTGCACATTTTCTATTTAATTCTATTGTATTTTCTAAATTAGTTTTTCGGTTATTGTGTCCAATAATTAAATAATATATAAAAATGGCTGTAAGTAAATAAGTTATTACATTTATATGTAAAGAATTTTAATATTTATAATTAAGAACTACTACATCTCATTGCATCTGCTGTACTTAATTAAATATGTTTAAATAAATAAAACTATACTAAATCGGTCGTCTTTCACATGCTTTATTATTTATACTTATTATTATTATTATTATTCAAATTTTTAGAAAAAAGGCAAAGCAAAGATTAGCAAAGTAAAAAGAAACAACCAGACTACAAATAAAATGAAAAAGCAAGGAAAAATGAAACTACAGCGTCACCGGGCTAAACCTCAAAAGCAGAAGCAAACTGTACAACCACAAGAGGAATGGAGTGACAACAGTGATTCGGCTTCGGGAGACGAATGGGCTGACATGTTGGATGAGGAGGAACAACAGTACATCGCACAGAGAATAGCGAAACAACCCCATTTACTGGCTAACGTACCACAGCAGGAAGAAAAAAGTAATAGGTAAACAAATCATTCTGTTTTACAAATCTTAAATGTTTATATAAACTTCACAAGTAGTGGCAGGGCACACTGTGTTTCGCAGTCATTTGGGCAGCCCGTCTGGCAGCAGTAACCACCCCCTATTACAGAAGACCACCATGAAATAAAAGCATGTGTTCTTTTGTATTTCGGTGAGTGAACAAGGGTTGCCAAGATTTTCCTATCCCTTCCAAGTCCCTTCATCCTACTGTTGTCGGTAGTCAGTAGCGCACTTGTAGCACCTATGGCATTGCATGTGTTATAGGCGACGATAGCCGCCTACCATCAAGTGGACCGTCAGTCTGTCTGCTGAATTAATGCAAAAAATATTTTACAATTTACAGGGGAATGAAACGAAAACGCAAAGAAAAACTGCCCAAACCAAAAAAGCCATTGCGGAATAGTGATAGCGGAGCAGAGAGTGAAGAAGATTGTAGTGATTTAGAGGAGAAATATGAGAAAGATATGTCTGAGAGACCAAACAAAAAGCTCAGACAACTGTTGCCGATCAAAACTAAAGAGGGAATTCAAGAAAGAACAGAAGAATGTGATGGTTAGTCAAATGATAATTATTGTAACATATTAGTGGTAGTACTGATGATTTTCAATTTCTTTATCCCTTGGACACTTACAACACCTATAACTTGTTTGGTTTGTATATTGGATTATATTGGTTTGTAACTTTATAGTTTTGTTCCATATAATTACAAGTATATTGTCTACATAGTCTATATCTATACTAATATTATAAAGAGAGAAGATTTGTATGTTTGTAATGAATAAACTCAAAAACTACTGGCCAATTCTTTCATCTATAAAAAGCTATATTATCAGCGAGTAACATAGGCTATATTTTATAAAGATAAATAATATATATATATACTTTAAATAATCATTTCTCAGATGCAGAATCAGAAGAAGAGGAAGAAGAATCAGAGCCTGATCAAACAGAAGTAACCCAGGATGAAGAGGTGGATTCGGACTCGGGAATGGAAGGTACACCTGATGATGAAGTGGAGGGCGGTGTAGTTACCACCGTTCAGCTAATGGCTACAAGAAGGGACCGATTGAACCACGACAAGTTGAGGATAGGTGCCCTCTGCTCCTCGTTACTTGAAAGTCCTGAAAAAAAGGTGATTTGCGTATTATCCTATAGACATAATATGTATTTTAGCTATCTATACCTCTCATAAAATATACAGTCTCCTGAAAGCATAAAGCTTTTTATGTTATGACGGATAGCTAAATTGCCTATTGATCATAGTAGTGCCAAGGCAGTCATTTGGGCAGCCCGTCTGGCGGCAGTAACCACCCCCTCACAGAACAAGTGTCACATGATTTCTCAGGAAATGATTGAATTGTGCCTTTTGTTAGCTTTATGTTATCTTTTCAACATACTTTTTAATTTGTTCTTGTTCGTACCTACCAATATTTAAATATATTTTTTTTACAGTTGTCCAAAATAGTATTTAAACTTACCTAATAGTAAAGTTAAAGTCTAACGAACATAGTCGTACAAGAATTTTATTGTAAGATATATGAGAATATAGGATTATGTAATTGCATTTGGAACAATCCTCTGCGAGAAAGCACGTCTCATATATTTTTGTATTTTTGTCATCTGTGGCGTTGCCTTGTGTCATAGGCGACGGTAGCCACCTACCATCATCGAGTGGGCCGTCTGTCTGCCCACCTTAACATAAAAAAAAAATGTCTTGTAATGTAACATATCACCTTCATCCACTCACGTCTTCAATTATAAAGATTTATATTAAAATGTTTTAGTTCAATTATAAAGTTTCTTTGTTGTTTTATGAAATGTTTAGTTTACTTGCCGAAAGAGGTATCGCTAATTGATGTATTTTTACTTTTCTCCGTCAGCTGAAAAATCTCTTTCCTATCCTATATTTAATGGAGGAACGTTTGAAAGACGGCTCATTGAATCTGCACTCTGTTCGCAAAATCGCAACTCTCTCAGCGTACGAAGTGTTCAAGGATATACTTCCCGACTATCAGATACGGCATCAAGATTATTCCAACATCAAACGTGAGTGTGACTTACGTTTAGTTCCTTCGGGTTAACTGTCCCTTTAATTAATTGTTCTTATATGTGTAAAAATTTGTTTCTATTTAAACTATATACTCTTCAAAATAGATCTCGTTATATAAATAGTTGCACAGAGGCTTCGCAGGAAACCCTGGTGGCGAATAGAGACTATAAATAGCCTCAAAACCATTCGGTCCAGTACACACACAAACACACACTAATTTTTCCAGTGAAAAAAGACACATTGGCCCTGTACAAGTTTGAGAAGGAATTGGTGGAGTTCTACAAGAGATACCTGCAGAGGCTTGAGAAGACTACGTCGGCTTTGAGACGCAAGAAAGGCGATACTAGGTAATCAATTTCATTTCAAGTGTTAGGTTCTTTGTTTAGTGTACAGGTGGCGCTTTCTCAATTTTATATATTCATAATATAGGTAAAACGATGATTAGAATTACTTTTATTGTCCAACAGTAATAGAAAACTTTATTCTTAGTAACGGGTATCGGGTGAGGAGCGGCTTCACTTTTAACACTTGGTTTGATTTAGTGTTGTGCTTTTTATGTAAAGTTCTAGCAGACAGGCTGACAGTTCACTTGATGGTAGATGGCTACCGTCGCCTATAACACAAGCAACGAAACAGGTGATGCAAGTGCGCTGCCGACCACAATAGGATTAATTAGAACACGTGCTGTTATTTCACGGTGATCTTCTGTAAGGGGGTGGTTACTGCCGCCAGACATACCGCCCAAATGACTGTGAAACGCTTAAACTATCCCGCACACCACTGGTTTTTATTGCTTTTTTTGTATGTACACGGCGAGGCGTAGTTTTACCGGCTTCACTTTGCCGTCCACAAGGCTCCATCTTTTTATTTGAGTTCTTATTTTATCTCAGCCAATCAAGGTAGAAAATCGCCCAAGCTTTTGTTTGTTTATAGCATCACTATGAAGTGTTTTTGTCATAAACTGTTACAAACTACAATGTACTACAACTATAGATATCGCACGCCATACAAAACACTAAGAACTTCTTCTTCTTCTTCTTCTTCTTCTTCTTCTTAGGTTTAAATGGCAATGCGGCTCATTTTAAAATGGCCATTGTCTGCCAGTGTCAAGTTAATGTAGATTGTCGCGTTATGATTTTGCCAGTGTCATTAGTAAAAATATCAATTTGTAATAGCTTTTTTTTTTTAAAAAAAAAAAGGCAAAATTGAAATTAAAATGAAAAGTAGCAGATCCAGACACTAGTTAGTCAAGTCAAGTCTATATTTTTTCTTAGTTTTCCAAAACAGGTCCGTCAAGTCTAAAGCAGTCAGGTCCTAATCCACTAAGAACTTTATGGAACATTTAAGTGACATAATAATATGCGTAGAGCATCAACTCTGTCATCTGTCATTTGAAACCAACAAAATATGTGTCATTTAAAGAAAATGTGACTTTACGTCAACACATTAGAGTTCAAAATGAATAGTAGCATTGACTCGGCCATGATTCCGTTTTTGGCGTACTTTTTAATGTGCCGCTTTGGCATTTGTGATGCAAATTCCACAGCTATAGTAGTACTTTGATGCTTATGTAGTTACAAAGTATAAACATAATCACTCGTATTAGGAAATCGGACGAGTACAGCAGTCAGTTGGCGGTGATATCGGTGCAGTGCATGTGCGGATTGCTCGCAGCCCGTCCACACTTCAACTACGCGACCAACATCGCCCAGAGCCTAGTCCCACTGCTCGACTCGAGGATGCCTCAAGTCCATCGACTCGTCACAGATTGCTGCGTCACCATCTTCAAGGAGGACTCCAAGGGCGATATCACTCTAGTGGTGAGGGATCTTTTGTTTTATTATTTTAGATGATCCCTTGGGAACAGTACTTTTTTCCTAAATGAAAACTATCCTATGTCCTTTCTCGTATGCCTGACAACGTGTATGCAAAATTACATGATAGCAGACAGACAGACAGATGGTTGGTATGGATGGATTAATGAAAATGCTAATTGTAATTCATACAAAAAAATATTAATACAGTTTGTTTTAATGATTTTACATATATATTTTTTAAAACATACTATTTTTTTTGCACAAACTTTTCTATTTTATTCGGTTAGATATTATTATCGATTTTCATTCGAATACATTCGAATATGAGTAAATTTAAATAATTATAAAATAAAATTGGTTACTACTAAGGCGTAGTAGTTATTTGTTATTTATTTAAAAGTTAGACAAAATAGGAGTAAATAATATAATGATGTTGCAGATCGTGCGATTAATAAATCAATTGGTGAAAAGACGAGGCGAACGCCTGAACCCTTCGACCCTCGACTGTCTGCTGGCGCTGGACATCAGCGACGTGGACCTGGATGAGGAGGCGGATCTTAAGCACAAGAAGAAGCAGGAGGAGAAGCACAAAAAGAGAATCGTCAACTTATCTAAAAAGGAGAAAAAGGTATGCATTTTGTTTTTGTGTTAAACATTTATTTTATATTACAATGTAGCGACCCGTCTCCGCTAACATTGTTATATATCATTCTTAGTGTTCTTAAGTGTTTTAAGTACTTAAGATAAGTTCTTAAGTACTTAAGAACATACTATAATGTATTGTTTGTGAATTGTAGCGCGCCAAGAAGCTGAAAGAGGTGGAAAGGGAACTGCTGGAGACGGAAGCTCAGGAGAGTTCTGCGGCTCGCAAGAAGCAGCTCACGGAAGTGACGAGGACCGTATTCAACATCTACTTCCGGCTGCTGAAGGAGGCTCCTGGCTCCAAACTCCTCATGGCGGCTCTCGATGGCATCGCCAAGTAACACACTTTAACAAGAATAAGAAGCGTTCTGTACTTTGTGAAGCCAACTGTGAGTGTGTTCTTGTGTGCGCAGGTTCAGTCACGTGATAAACGTGGAGGTGTACTCGGACCTGGTTGGCATCCTGGGGGCGCTGGTGAAGGCGCAGGAGAGCACCGCAGCGCGACTGGCCTGCGTGCGCTGCGTGCTGCGAGTGCTCGCCGGCGCAGGCGACGCTCTCTCCTTCGACCCGGCCACCTTCCACGCCGCGCTCTACGCCGACATGCTCCACGTGCACTGCGGTAACACTTGACTCTATAATGCCCGCCGGCGCAGGCGACGCTCTCTCCCTCGACCCGGCCACCTTCCACGCCGCGCTCTACGCCGACATGCTCCACGTGCACTGCGGTAACACTTGACTCTATAATGCCCGCCGGCGCAGGCGACGCTCTCTCCCTCGACCCGGCCACCTTCCACGCCGCGCTCTACGCCGACATGCTCCACGTGCACTGCGGTAACACTTGACTCTATAATGCCCGCCGGCGCAGGCGACGCTCTCTCCCTCGACCCGGCCACCTTCCACGCCGCGCTCTACGCCGACATGCTCCACGTGCACTGCGGTAACACTTGACTCTATAATGCCCGCCGGCGCAGGCGACGCTCTCTCCCTCGACCCGGCCACCTTCCACGCCGCGCTCTACGCCGACATGCTCCACGTGCACTGCGGTAACACTTGACTCTATAATGCCCGCCGGCGCAGGCGACGCTCTCTCCCTCGACCCGGCCACCTTCCACGCCGCGCTCTACGCCGACATGCTCCACGTGCACTGCGGTAACACTTGACTCTATAATGCCCGCCGGCGCAGGCGACGCTCTCTCCCTCGACCCGGCCACCTTCCACGCCGCGCTCTACGCCGACATGCTCCACGTGCACTGCGGTAACACTTGACTCTATAATGCCCGCCGGCGCAGGCGACGCTCTCTCCCTCGACCCGGCCACCTTCCACGCCGCGCTCTACGCCGACATGCTCCACGTGCACTGCGGTAACACTTGACTCTATAATGCCCGCCGGCGCAGGCGACGCTCTCTCCCTCGACCCGGCCACCTTCCACGCCGCGCTCTACGCCGACATGCTCCACGTGCACTGCGGTAACACTTGACTCTATAATGCCCGCCGGCGCAGGCGACGCTCTCTCCCTCGACCCGGCCACCTTCCACGCCGCGCTCTACGCCGACATGCTCCACGTGCACTGCGGTAACACTTGACTCTATAATGCCCGCCGGCGCAGGCGACGCTCTCTCCCTCGACCCGGCCACCTTCCACGCCGCGCTCTACGCCGACATGCTCCACGTGCACTGCGGTAACACTTGACTCTATAATGCCCGCCGGCGCAGGCGACGCTCTCTCCCTCGACCCGGCCACCTTCCACGCCGCGCTCTACGCCGACATGCTCCACGTGCACTGCGGTAACACTTGACTCTATAATGCCCGCCGGCGCAGGCGACGCTCTCTCCCTCGACCCGGCCACCTTCCACGCCGCGCTCTACGCCGACATGCTCCACGTGCACTGCGGTAACACTTGACTCTATAATGCCCGCCGGCGCAGGCGACGCTCTCTCCCTCGACCCGGCCACCTTCCACGCCGCGCTCTACGCCGACATGCTCCACGTGCACTGCGGTAACACTTGACTCTATAATGCCCGCCGGCGCAGGCGACGCTCTCTCCCTCGACCCGGCCACCTTCCACGCCGCGCTCTACGCCGACATGCTCCACGTGCACTGCGGTAACACTTGACTCTATAATGCCCGCCGGCGCAGGCGACGCTCTCTCCCTCGACCCGGCCACCTTCCACGCCGCGCTCTACGCCGACATGCTCCACGTGCACTGCGGTAACACTTGACTCTATAATGCCCGCCGGCGCAGGCGACGCTCTCTCCCTCGACCCGGCCACCTTCCACGCCGCGCTCTACGCCGACATGCTCCACGTGCACTGCGGTAACACTTGACTCTATAATGCCCGCCGGCGCAGGCGACGCTCTCTCCCTCGACCCGGCCACCTTCCACGCCGCGCTCTACGCCGACATGCTCCACGTGCACTGCGGTAACACTTGACTCTATAATGCCCGCCGGCGCAGGCGACGCTCTCTCCCTCGACCCGGCCACCTTCCACGCCGCGCTCTACGCCGACATGCTCCACGTGCACTGCGGTAACACTTGACTCTATAATGCCCGCCGGCGCAGGCGACGCTCTCTCCCTCGACCCGGCCACCTTCCACGCCGCGCTCTACGCCGACATGCTCCACGTGCACTGCGGTAACACTTGACTCTATAATGCCCGCCGGCGCAGGCGACGCTCTCTCCCTCGACCCGGCCACCTTCCACGCCGCGCTCTACGCCGACATGCTCCACGTGCACTGCGGTAACACTTGACTCTATAATGCCCGCCGGCGCAGGCGACGCTCTCTCCCTCGACCCGGCCACCTTCCACGCCGCGCTCTACGCCGACATGCTCCACGTGCACTGCGGTAACACTTGACTCTATAATGCCCGCCGGCGCAGGCGACGCTCTCTCCCTCGACCCGGCCACCTTCCACGCCGCGCTCTACGCCGACATGCTCCACGTGCACTGCGGTAACACTTGACTCTATAATGCCCGCCGGCGCAGGCGACGCTCTCTCCCTCGACCCGGCCACCTTCCACGCCGCGCTCTACGCCGACATGCTCCACGTGCACTGCGGTAACACTTGACTCTATAATGCCCGCCGGCGCAGGCGACGCTCTCTCCCTCGACCCGGCCACCTTCCACGCCGCGCTCTACGCCGACATGCTCCACGTGCACTGCGGTAACACTTGACTCTATAATGCCCGCCGGCGCAGGCGACGCTCTCTCCCTCGACCCGGCCACCTTCCACGCCGCGCTCTACGCCGACATGCTCCACGTGCACTGCGGTAACACTTGACTCTATAATGCCCGCCGGCGCAGGCGACGCACTCTCCCTCGACCCGGCCACCTTCCACGCCGCGCTCTACGCCGACATGCTCCACGTGCACTGCGGTAACACTTGACTCTATAATGCCCGCCGGCGCAGGCGACGCTCTCTCCCTCGACCCGGCCACCTTCCACGCCGCGCTCTACGCCGACATGCTCCACGTGCACTGCGGTAACACTTGACTCTATAATGCCCGCCGGCGCAGGCGACGCTCTCTCCCTCGACCCGGCCACCTTCCACGCCGCGCTCTACGCCGACATGCTCCACGTGCACTGCGGTAACACTTGACTCTATAATGCCCGCCGGCGCAGGCGACGCTCTCTCCCTCGACCCGGCCACCTTCCACGCCGCGCTCTACGCCGACATGCTCCACGTGCACTGCGGTAACACTTGACTCTATAATGCCCGCCGGCGCAGGCGACGCTCTCTCCCTCGACCCGGCCACCTTCCACGCCGCGCTCTACGCCGACATGCTCCACGTGCACTGCGGTAACACTTGACTCTATAATGCCCGCCGGCGCAGGCGACGCTCTCTCCCTCGACCCGGCCACCTTCCACGCCGCGCTCTACGCCGACATGCTCCACGTGCACTGCGGTAACACTTGACTCTATAATGCCCGCCGGCGCAGGCGACGCACTCTCCCTCGACCCGGCCACCTTCCTGCCTGATTTTTTATTATGATAAGATAATAAACCATTGAACGTATCATATTTTGTGGAGAAGTCGTCGAGCAATAAATGTCAATATGCACCTCTCTTACGCACGCTGTAAGTGCGAGCGAGATAAACAGATAAAAATGTGATGATGGCTTCGTCCTCAGGAGGCAGCTCGTCGAGCACTCGCAGTGTGGTCGAGTGCGTTGAGGCCGTGGTGTCGCGGGCTCGTCGAGTCCCGCCTGCAGTTCTACAGGCCCTGGCCAAGAGATGCGCAACCCTTAGCACCCAGTTGACCCACGACGGAGCCTTGGCAGCGCTTTCGCTGCTGCACCGTTACATACAGGTATACTCTTACACTCGTAGACCCTTGGGAAAGCTTAGGAATCCTTTTTTTATCTCAAGGTCTCGACAGACATGCTGACGCTCCATGTGATGAAAGATGTTCATATTATACCGGATCCGGCATCATCAATGTTTGGTTTCAGTATTAAAAATTCTTCATTCAAAACGGCAGGCGAACGACGTACAGAGATACCGATTACTCCGGTCCAAAGCATTCTGCCAAAGCTTCGCAGTGACAAAAAGTCCGACATAGTGTGAACAGCTTCATATAAATTATACAGACTTTCCGGCATAAAATTCGCTGGACCGGAGTAATGTGAACGAGGTCTATGACAATTTTCAGCATAAGCCCGTGGCGAGTTTGCTGGAGCAAGAGGCGGAGTGCTTGGCGGGCCGATTCGACCCAACGCTGCCGTCGCCGGAGCATTGCGGGGCCCACGCGGCCTTCCTACACGAGTTGTCGACTCTAACGCGCCACTTCCACCCCACGGTGAGAGAGGCCGCGCGGACCATACTCGACGGACGCACGCTGCCGGCGACTATGCAAAAGCTGTAAGTGTTAAGTGTTAACTCACAGCCAAGGGCGTTATTTTGTATCCAAAACACAGAACCAACACTATCACTGCTCGAATGGATTCAGTAATGGCACTCTGCGTCTGCGCTTCCCTTAAGACTCATAGATCTACATCTGCAAAAGCGGAACTCTCGCATCGATTTAGATATTCTCAACCGTATCCGGATAGTTCCATATTCGCATCCGCAAAAGATTCGCATTGAACTAGTACCCCGAAAAACACCGAAAAAGTTTCATTCGGGGTTTCTTCTCAGGGTTGTCACCTTGGCTTTTTTTTCCGAAACCCTGGTAAATTTGAATTTGTAATGACGATCATAAGAGTTTCTTTGAGAAACCTAATTGATAAATAAATATTTTGATTTCGATTTTGTGAGTTAAGTGCCAATTCCAGGAGTTCTACTTAACTTAAGTGTACGAAACCCAACATGCCATGTCACTACAAAACATACAACTGTACAAAGCTTTTTAACCCTTTAACCGCTTGGTTTTGTAGTTCTCGTGCCCCGTAGCGACTGACTCGTAATTATTATTATTATTTGACGACACGTTTGGTCTAGTGGCTAGTAACCCTAGCTGTTAACCAAACGGTCGCGAGTTCGAATCCAGCTAGGGACAAATGTTTATGTGTTAACATTTTACTTTTGTACCTGAGTCATGGATGTTTTGTATTTATAATATGTATTATTTACAAAAAAAAAAGTAATCTATTTAGTATATCAACTGTCTGGTATCCATAATACAAGCCTATAGTTGCTTAATTTGGAACTAGATGGTGCTGTGTGGAATGTGTGAAGATATTTATATTTATATTTATTTGTTTAAGAGAAAACAATTCAATGATTTAATAATAAACATTATACATGCTGAGAAATTTGTCATAATTATATATATATGCGGTTCTAGCGAAATGGACACTAAAATAATTGTCAGATTATTTCGACTCCGGCGGCTAAAGGGTTAATGTACTAATAGCCTTAATATTCCTTTTTTTTTTGTGTACAGATCGCCAATACAAATATTGAAAGATTACGACGGCTCTCAGATGTCGTTTAAGCCGTCAGTGCCGAGTGCAAGTAGCGTCGCGAGAACAACTCGCGCTCCGAGCGGCGAACGCGTGTGGTCCGTTCCGCGTCTGGCGGCGTACTGTCGCCAAATACACGACGCGGCCTCGACAACTACCCGCAATATATTCGATAGCATCATCAAGAGAAAATAAATAAATCAGTGACGCACGCAGTGATGTCCATCACTGCACTTTCAATTTAGACACAGGAGCAAGCGGCACAATAAAGTTTAATAAATTTTTTATTTTATCTCGTTTTATTGTTCTCTTATTTTATCTATAGGTACTAATATTGTAAAGAGAGATGATTTGTATTTTTGAATGTTTGTAATGAATAAAATCACAAGCTTTTGGGTTGATTTTAAAAATTCTATCAACTATAAAAAGCGAGTAACATTTTATAAAGATAAGTGGACGAAGTCGCGTGCAACATCTAGTATTGAGATGAAGTTTGTATACTGGTTTAAATGTTAAGGAAATTAAATTTATGAATATGTATTTTTTAGTAATTCTTTTTTTTAAATATATTCTAACTCAATTTGAATCTCAACGATAGAAATGATTTACTCGCATATTTTGGTCCACTGACACAAAAAGTCCATATCGCATTACGTCCACAATAAAGTTTTACTGACATTCTATTTCACGATAAAATAAAACTCATATCTACAATAACAAATAATAAAATTATGTACTATAATACAACAGAAATAATGAATATAACTTATGACTTAACTGTGTTTGGATTTAATGTAAGAATGTTTAAAAAAAAAATTACTATTTTCTGTACTAGTATGTACTAGCTAGTCCAACAAAAATGATTTGGTCTAAGAAAATTGAATGGGCTATTTTTTCCTGCAAGCCCACAATATAACATAATATGGTTAAGCTTTGATTCTTCTATTGCCTTCTATTCCTTTTCCTTTATTTATACTGTACTTTTATTCTTTGAAAACATTATTATTCTTTTTTATCATTTTCATCAATAAGATCATTCAAAAATTTTTGAATTTCACAAATGAATTGCGGTATCGTCGGGTCCAGCAAAGTTAATTTTATAAAATTAATATATGACGGTGGTAATGGTATAGAATTGAAATCTGTAACAAACGTCACAGTAAGTTTAAAGCTGAGTAAAGTGTAACACTGTCACCTGTCACATGATCTCTGCACTTGGTGGCGATGACGTTATTTAAACGGTAGCTGAAAAGACTTTATTATAATTGAAGTAGAAAACGCTTACGCACCAAAATCTTGAGTCGTTCAAACAAACGGAGCTAATTCACTCAGTTGCACTCAGCTGAGTGAGTGAGTGAGTGCTCTGAGTCAGCGTTCTCTAGAGCGTTATACGTAACTTCGAAGAAGTGTCATTTTATATGTAATAAATAAACGAATATACGGCCACATTATCCAGTTAAAAAGTTTCATCTTGTAACAACAAATTTATTTAAAATAAAACTGACCATGTGGCTATTAGACCAATGTTTTTATAAAATTAGGGAATATTTTGACATTTAATTATTTTTTACAATTGATAATGATATTTTTTTAAATTTCTTTTTTCGTTTTATTTATATATATTTTGACCGATGTTTTTGAATTTTGAAATCATTAGTTGTACTGTAGGTTATACAGAATTAATGCGTATTTTCATGGGGTTTAATTTTATTGCAGTTGGTAAAAGCGTCAGTTTGTTTCCGTATCGGCTTTGGTAAATTTTGATTCGGTTATACCACGGAATTAAAAAAATAAAGGAGATAGTTTAACACCCCGTAGGTCATATTTTTCGCTCTAGTTTACAATTAATATTTCTTATCCGCGCTCGTTATCGTTTTGGTTTATCATAACTATCTATAATATTAGTATTATATACTAATGTTATTTGGTAGAGTACACATCTACTTCAGTTATATATAATAGAAGTCTTTGGATAGCTTATAATAGTTTTATACTGACTAATCGCGGATTAGTTAGTATATGAGTATAAAATGGCGGAAGGGCAGAGATAAGGTGACCGAGTTGTGAACACATTAGAGCAATGGTCAGTGCATATTATACATACCATTTGATGTCATGCCATTGATTGCATCTTTAAATACTTCATTTATGTTTTTATACTGAGGTTGTATTGTATTTTCCGAATGTATAGATTCGTGTTCCGTCACAGTGAAATGTCTTTTTAGCAAATCTATGCATGATGTAACGTTCGATTTTATGAGAAATCTTAATTTGCGTGTCTGAAATGGAAAAAAAATAGAATTTTTAGAAGAATAAAATAACAGCACATTATTTCCCGGGCACTAGATTTATAATTAATAACAAAATGAAGAAGTTTCCATTGTTTTTATGGATCAATTATAAAAATTCAAAGAAAATTTACAGAAAAGCATCGATTATTATTAGTAGGTACATATTTTCGTTATTAGTAGGTACATAATAATGTCATACAGAAGATTATTTAAGTGGAAGAATTTGATAACTTATAATAATTTTAACTGTTGCAAAATATAATTTGTTTATATCCCTACCTTAAATGCGGAATCTTTGAAGAAAAGAATTAGGACGGCGTCTTTGTATACTCCTTTGATTGCTAAGTTCATACTAATTTTTTCTAATATTTTATTCTCGGTTGCTAAAAGAAGTTGATCATAATTGATGTATAAATATGTTTTATTTGAATGGGATACGTAGTCCATCCATTTAGAGGACTTCCAAATCATTAAATCTTCAATGGGTATTTTAATGGATATGAAATTATTCATGATACCTATGTTAAAAAAAACTCTAGTAATTAATTTACATAACTCAATTAATTGAGTCGCGAGGCTAGTATTATAGCGTTGTGGTAATTATAAAAAATTAAAAAGATTTCACTTTGATCACAACTAATTTGATTTGAATTTTAAATACAGTTTTTAGCGCTACATTAATAGACACAGAATAACAAATATTCCAATTTGTCTATGGCTTGATAAGATGACGCCACTGGACTAAAATATGCGTGTAAAGGGAATGAACTACAATTATTTTAGTTCGCACCCTCTACATAAGACATTGTTTTAATAGGTACGCATTTTGTTTTTATGAAATGTTGAAATCAACAACGTTTTTTCTCATGGAACATATCATTTTTGCCGATGGAACATTTTCTCCCGCCGCTGGTGAAGGGGGGAAGAGTACCAAACTACCTACTGTCATGTCATTGTTTATGTCGCCCTCGCTCGTTGCTCCCTTGTTTTTGTTTTCTGTATTTGAGTTCATGAAGTGGAGTAAAGATTAATTATACAAGATTATTATATTAAAATATCGAGGCAGTAAATAGGGCCTCACTCGAAATCTATGATTTCTTCGCGATACCAAATCTAAAATTTCTATAACGGACATCTTTTGAAACCATTTTTGATAGTAAATGTTTTTAAAACTTGTTTTGATTCACGTTTTACCATAAAATGCAGGAGACCAATGTGTTTAAGAGAGGCTGTGTAATTAGACCATCCAAAACACTCGCAATTTGAACGACTACGGCAACATGGTGTTTTAATCAACACAGTAAAATGTAATTTTGGAAAGACAGAGGTAGCTTTTCTCGGACAAAAGATTTCTAGAAATGGCACAAAGCCTTCATCAGAGAAGCCTCAGAGAACTGCCATACAGAATTTTGCACGCCCCAAGATAATTAAAGAACTTCGTCGTTTTTTGGACATGATTAACTTTTATCGACGTTTTCTAAAATAAGCAAGCACCAGTGAATGCTTTGTTAGGTGCAAATTTAAAAAATTCGATAAACTATAGGTCAATTTTCAACAGACATAAGACATATCTGGGGAGGACAATGTTGTTGCTGATGCGTTATCTCGACCAGTTGATACAATTAGGCTTGAGTTCACCAACAGACGGTTATTTTTAAACAGCTGTTTAAAATTTAAACAGCCGTTTTATTAAACATATATATATAGTTGGTCCCCTGCCGCTGTGTCGTGGTTATCAGTATTGCTTGACTGCAGTTTTATGACATGGCCTGAAGTGATGCCAATCGCCGATATCAAAGCGAAGACCATCAGTCAAGCATTTGTTTTCGGAGCTGAACATTTCATGACAACGTCTTATCATCCTGCAGCCAATGGCTTAGTGGAATGATTCCACAGGCAAATGAAAGCAGCGATCAAGTGTCACGAAAGTGAAGGTTGATTGGAAGCCTTGCCTTTTGTACTTTTAAGTATAAGAACGACTTATAGAGGACATTTCAGCTTCCACCGCAGATCTGGTGTATGGCGATCAATTACGTTTACCTGGAGATTTCTTTGAGAGCTCAAATAAAAATGCAATCGATTATACAATCCATTCCTCACGTAAAACAACACGCAACCATACATTTAAACACAGACTTTCATTCTTTTTCATAGTTTATGCCACTCACAGAACACTATATCTACACCACAGAGAATTTACTAATAAACTTTCAACGTCGTATTCAAAACAAATAACGGAAAAAGACAGTTTGTTTTAAATTGTTTGTATCTGTCTATTTTCAACAAGTAAAACAAAATACTTAGAAGTTTCTCATTTAAAAGTGCTCAAGTGAAATATTCGAACACAATGCCTAACTCTCGGTTCACTATATTCAACGATCATCAAACCAAATCTGCACTAAAAAATGTAGGCCGACAACCATTGCAAACAAATTTTGGTATGTTATGTATTATTTTTTTTACCTTAAAGATCGTACGTACTGTTTAAATATTGTAAATAATTAAACACTATTTTCAAATGCATGTACCTATTTTATATACAACTTCACAATTAGAAAATTTCATTATTATTTATTTACCACTAAAAATCATGGTATATTATTTTATTTCTAAACAGAGAATATGGGAAAAATGCTGTCTAATGGGCCTACCAAACCAAACGAGCCCTTGAAAAAGGGAGAAACCAAAAAGACCTTTCTCTCAAACGCGGGCAAAGCTTGGCAAGGGACTCCACGACAGATTTATTCTCCGCGCCCTTTAAATATTGGATCACTTATTTACAACGACGCAGGATCAAAGGAATTAACAGAAAATGATCTTATAGAATTGGAGTTCACAAAACCTAATTACAAATATGGTGGGTACTTTTAAAACTTCAAAAGAATATCATTTTATTCCCATTAATTATAGTTTTTTTTTTTCAAGCTAGTGTTGACAGACAGGCTAACGGTCCGCTTGGTGGTAGATGACCACTGTCCCCTATAAAAAAAGATATAAACAGGTGTTGCAATGCCGATTATAGTACCTAGGTCTTATGCATTAGGAAGGAATCGGGTAATGGGCTTTGGCATCCCTTACACACTCACCGAAACACAACAGTAGGTACAGATGACGTTATTTCATGGTGGTCTTCTGTATGGGGGTGGTTACTGCCGCCAGACGGGCTGCCCGAATGATTGCGAAACACAGGGTGTCCTGCCACTATTGTCTATTTGCTAATAACTGAAATTCCATTGGCATTGTGTTGATAAACATATAAAACTACTGATTTATTGTAAGATAACAATTCGTTAATCCTTTATCTATACTAATATTATAAAGAGAGAAGATTTGTATGTTTGTAATGAATAAACTCAAAAACTATTGGATCAATTTTAAAAGTTCTTTCACCTATATAGAAAGCTAAATTATCAGCGAGTAAAATAGGTCATATTTTATAAAGTTACGCGGGCGAATTTGCGTGCAACAACTAGTTTAATAATAAAATCTTTGCAGACAATTATCACCAAGACATAATGGACTTCCTTCCGATGCCTGAGTTGAAACCTTTATCAGATTACTCGCCTCCTGCCACTCCTCCACCGGCAACAGAAGTACCTGCATTTGAACTTGACAGTTCCTACGAGGATGAGCTGTTTAGTGGTAAGTTATAATAATATTCAAGTAGCACATCTATCTCATCCGTACTAATATTATAAATGTTGTAACTCTTTGTATGGATGTTTGTAACTCTTTCACGCAAAAACTAATGAATCGATCACCATGAAATTTTGCATACACATCGTCTGTGACACGAGAAAGGACATAGGGTACCTTTCATCGTTCAACGCGGACGAAGTCGCGGGCATCAGCTAGTGTTTTATATGTTTTAGAAAATCCACAGGAAGTTAGAATTTTTTTATGAAATTTTTTTATACTATTGAAATATAAAACCATCAAAAATTGCAATCTCGTCTGGAAATTAAAGCCAACCTATTCTGTTTTTCACTTTTCGATAATACTTATATGTCAATATTGATGATATTTTTCTTCTGGCAACTTTTTACTCATTAGGTGTTAATTTTAAAATCAAATAGGTAAAGTATGAATATTAAAGTACAAAAAAAAAATATCAATCCTGAAACCATAATAAAAAAAATCAAATTAATTTCTTATGTATACAAAAAGCAGTGTTTTGTGTATATATATATATATATAATGTAAAAGTAGATTCTAATTGACACAAGCACAGCATATGTGCTGCTGACTTTATTAAGTAGGATAAAGGAATATGAAGGGCACTAGGGAAATAGACTTTTGGCATTCCTCATTCAAACACCGAAACACAATAGCACATATGCTGTTAATACATGATTGTCTTCTGTTAAGGGTGACTGCCAAATTTATTAAGTATGTGATGCCACTACTATAACATAAAATATATTTTTTTATACTTTTTTTTTCCCAATTTTTCCATTTATGTTAGACAACATAAATGGATACATTTAATTTTTTTTACAGATGATTCTTCGATTGGCAGTATGCCTGACATGGGTGATCTTGGCTTACCCAATTTGTATTGAATTTCTTATTTTCATAATTCACCACAATATTGTAATTTTCTAATATTAAATTTATAATTAAATTTGATTACGAAAAATATAGCGTATTTATTTATTTTGTAGGGATTATTTGCATAAGAAGAGATTCTCATGTAAATAGGTACATTTCGAACTAAATACAAAATGATTGTGTTACACAATTAAAAAAAAAAAAAAACCTTGAAAATGCCTCCAAAATATTGCTGTATGTAAGTACCTATTACTATTTAAATATGTATTAAAATTATTGTTTTACTATTGGTCTTATGCCTTTCTTACTAGAAAGACAATTTATATGAATCCATTTTATATAGCCATTGCTCTATTCTAGTCTATAAATAAATTTGAGTCAATACTTTTTTTATATTAAGATAATTAGACAGGCTGACGGTCCACTTGATGGTAGGTGGTCATCTTTACCATATTAGGATTAAGGATAAGGGATACGGAAGTAAGCTCTGCTCATTTCAGTTTCCTGGCTGCGGCAGGACTTTGCTATATAAGTGACTTTGAATGTTAGAATAAAGACTGTATTTATTAAATGAATATGAATTTTAATTTAAATTTCAAACAGTTTTCAACTTCATATTTTTACACAATACCAATAATAAGCCTACGTTAAATACTTTTTGCCCAGAAATTGCACTTTCTTCTCGAAAGCGGGGAACACAATTGGAGTGTCCTCCTTGTAGAACGGATTCAACATTAACTTAATATATATTTCATAAACATCTGTGAAGAAATTCTTTATGCCATCTTCGTTTCGTGAATCGTGCACCATCACAAATCGCATCTGTAATTAATAATAATCATAAATTTTTAATTGCCTTATATTTGATTATCCCTTTTTCTTTTTTTAATGTTTTTGAAAAAAAAAAAGCAACGCTACAGGTTCTACTACAGGAAATGTTCACTAAAACATTAAGAAAGCCAAAACTGGAAGATTTAACAACATTTAACTGTTGTGGTTTAACAAACAGCGCTAGAACAATGTCATCTCTGAACCAAAAGTTAAAGCCAAGGCTGAGAATTTTGCCCAAAATACTAGTAAACTGATTTTAATGCATCACAAGGTTGTTCAGAAGGTTTTTTCCTTCCTTCCATATAATGAAAACTCTTTATATAATAACTAAAACAATGCCTCTGTCTCTTAAGACAGATTTTTATTTTTAATTAAGTGGTATTATTAATTTTAAATTTGTATTGGTATTTCACCGTCAATATGTCCATCTTGTCTCTAGTCTTTTAAGGTCCTTTAATTTTAATTTAAGGCTCTTATTTGTTATTGTTATTATTGTCAATGATATTATTACCTGACTAGCTGTAACAAACGCCGAAACAAACCATTGATTGAATTTATCCACTGATTTGAGATATGTGTTTGTCACTTTCCACATATGTTCGTCTACAAGATCCAACGCAGCATGTGCAATAAACTGATTTAGATGTCTGTTGTCCTCTTTCTGAAATTTAATATTGCACCACTTAATAAATTATGAGCCCTTTGGATGAGTGGTTGGACTTCTTGCCTTAACGCTATGTCTCAGGGATCCAGGGTCCAATTCTTGGCAGGGTCATCTTTGGAAATGAACTTTACAAATCTCAATTGGAGATTTCCTTCACAAACTTATAAATAAGGCGATAGCAGACATTTCTAAGTGAAATGGTTGAAGAAAAAACAATTACTTATTACAAGCAATGGACAATTTGCAATTATTTTAAATTATTTATAGTAGCAGGGCACACTGGGTTTTATGGGCAGCCCGTTTGGTGGCAGTAACCACCCTTTTACAGATGTTGCTTGTAATATAGATGGTACAACAATAAAGTGGACCGTCAGTCTGTCTGTCAACCTTAACATGAAAATTGTTGTTACTCACCTTTACTTCTTTTGTGACTGGAATAAAATCAATTTCAAATATAGGATTATCGGAGTGTCCCACGATAACGAAATAATATGTTCCTGCCATTTCTAACAAGTCAACAAACTATTTATTTATTTTCTAACTTAGTAATTCTTATTGAAGCTCTTAACATTGTTTTTATTATACCACCTTAATTCAAAACACGTAAGATCTAGTACGTAATATACGTATGCATCACTGAGTAATATAAAGATATAAAGATCTAAAAAAGTTTTTAAACAAATAGGCAAGAAAATTTTTTATGTTTTAGTAAATTCTTACTTTAAACTGCAACCAAAGACTAAGACTACACTGGTAAAATGTAGCACGAATTATTAATATACCTATTTATTAAATAGTATCTACAAGTTAATTAATTTAATCAAGTGAAATTATTTATTATTTTTTTTTTTTTCACTATACCGATGTTCAGTGTCATAATTTCATTACAATACAACCACACACATGTCACGTGTCAATGTCACATCATAATATTCATAATAATATATTCTGTGCCACTTCTACAGAGTAGTATATTCTGTAGCTTAATTTGAAAGTGGGTTGGTTATTTATACGCAAGTTTAAGAGAAAACTTGGTGATTGGTGAAAATTTTATTTTGACGTTACAATAACCAATCACCAAGTTTTCTCTAGCGTAGCGTAAACGATTGTAGAAAGCACACTTGGCTACCGCCCAATTTTCGGACTAGGACAAAAAAAAAATCCAAGTAGTTCTACTGCACAGTATGACAGACTGGACTCGAATAATTTTAATGGAACATGTATAAACTTTTCTGTAAATTTAAAAAAAATACGCAATGAGTTCTACTGGTGAATATGCAATATTGCCATTCACATCCTATTATGTATACCTTTACTTATGCAAGACAGTACCTATCTTTTGAGCCACTGAATTAGATTGTGTTCATTCGACTCAGTAATACAAAATACAATGCCATGCGTGGATAGTGAGTCACTAATTTTACTTTTTTTTTCTACCTACCTATTATAAGTAAATAATTTTCATGCCTTATTACATTTTCTTGAATCTGAATTTACTCTATGCACACTGATTTTTACATCTTCTGTGGTAGGTTTCAGATAAGATCAGATAAGATTTAGATCTTGTTCAGTCACACGCACGTCACATCACACGTTCAACTTCAATTCAGTCAGTCACTTCAGTCAGTGTATGTATTTATTATATTATATCTAATATTATATACATATAGTGATACATATATTAGTTATTATGAAATGAACCAGATTATGAACATATGATTTTGTTTTGGTTTCACATGCTTTAATTCACTTTAATTTCAATTTACAAGTGTTGGTCGTTTGTTTCGTATATTTATATTTACATGTGATTTTATTCACATATCACTTACTAATTTATCTTAGAAATTGGTATGAAGAATACTTAAATTATATCACTACTGTTCCATTAGTTATATTGGTATTATATTCGTTTGCAATGTCTAAAGATAGACCTGCTTTAGTAAATGGCGCTGATCCACTGCAAAGACTTGCGTCTTTTAAACCTCCTAGAGACCTTTCTCTTGGTGGAGGAAAAAGTAGTAAGAAAGTTTATGCACCCAATTTAAATGTTACTAGGAACAAAAATAAAAGGTAAGGCTATAATGTGTGTAGTTTTATATTTATGTTTCATTAAATATATTAGCCCTCTAACAGTTTGGGGTGGTAGGTCCATTACGTTAAGAAGGTTGAATTTTAAATATGTATTTAAATTAAAAGGATAAAATAAAATAAAATCAATAATCTATACATGCATTTATTTGCATTTAATTTGCAGTAAATATTTCATTCATGCAAAGTCAGGGTCAGGTCACTAGTTAATTATAAAGTGTCAATTTCGTTTGACTATTTGATATGGAAGCGTAGGGGAGCCTGTTTTAATCAAATTTATTTCAAAGAACTCTTTGTTTATTATTTTTCAGTGTTACTCCAGTAATTACAAAATCTGACAAGAAAGGTGATAGAAATGATCGTAGAAATGACAGGAATAGACATTTCAAAAACTCATCTATTATCAAGTCTTCTGGAGTTTTCTCTGAAGGTATACTGATGTTTTGCAATATATTTGTAACAGTGAAGATGAACTAACGTAAATTTGTTTATGGATTTAAAGATACTTTAAATGTAAAGCAAGTCTACTTAGAACTTATAGTTATAGTTATATTTTATAAGTAACTAGCTGATGCTGTTGCACGCGACTTCGCCTGCGTAACTTTATAAAATATAGCCTATGTTACTCGCTGATAATGTAGCTTTCTATAGGTGAAAGAATTTTTAAAATCGGTCCAATACAAAAATACAAATCTTCTCTCTTTATAGACAAATTGAACAACTAGTGTTTGGTTGCACTATTTATGAAGGTATCAATAAGGAAATGAAGTTTGTCTTGCATGGGAACAGTTTTTCCTAACTTAATATTAACATTTTCTTTAAGTGTTCACATTGTAATGAATATTGAGATTGAGAAAATAACTTTTTTAGGCTTCGGTTCAGTGGAGAGAAACTCGTCATCACGCTTTTCCTATGGTAGGGACACCAATTCAGCTCCTGTCTTAAAGAAACCAGTGATTAGAGTCAAAGATGTCATTAAAGTAAGTTAAATTAATTAAATTAAATTTATTTTGTATTAATTTTATATATTTAAAAAAAAAAATTATGTTAATAATAATAAGTAATCATTTATTTGTTGAATATAGTTTACAATGGTTTTACAATAGATAAATCTCGTTTTACATTCTACCCTTCGAGGGTGTGCAAATATTTTAATTACACTACATAAAAGAATAAAGCTAATTAATATTACTAATTATTACAACGAATTATCAGACATAGAATCTTTTATAATATAATAGCATTTGTCGACGAGTAATTTTTTTAATAAATAAATTTATATTAAGTTCTTTAATGGTTGTTGCTTTAATATTGAAGCCGGCAGACAGGTTGACGGTTCACTTGATGATAGGTGGCTACCGTCGCCCATAACACAAGCAACGTTACAGGTGCTGCAAGTGCGCTGTCGACTACAATAGGATTAAGGATAAGGGAATGTGATGGGACGGAGAGATGGTCACTGCCATCCATAACACTACAGCACACGTGCTGTTATTTCACTGTGGTCGTCTGTAAGGGGGTGGTTACTGCCGCCATGAATGACTGCGAAACGGAAAGGACATAGGTTACCTTTCATCCAGATAAAAAGCACTGTTCCCGAGGTATCAATTAAAAATATAAAAATCGTCACGGCAATAAAGATGTGAGGCTGTATATTCATCACTAGATGTTGCATGCGACTTCGTCCGCGTAGCTTTATAAAATATAGCCTACTACCTGGTGCTCGCGACTTCGTCCGCGTTGAACGATGAAAAGTACCCTATGTCCATTCTGGTGTCCCAGACAACGTGTACACAAAATTTCATGGTGATCGGTTCAGTAATTTTTGCGTGAAAGAGTTACAAACATCCATACATCCAAACATACTTTCGCATTTATAATATTAGTACGGATATTATTCGCTGATAATATAGCCTTCCCAACAGTGAAAGAATTTTTTAAATTGGTCCATCAGTTTCGGAGTCTATTCAACGCAAACAAACAAACGATCAAATCTTTCCTCTTTATAATATAATAATAATAATATCTTCACACATTCCACACAGCACCATCATTTTTTTTTTTGTAAATACATACATATTATAAATAGAAAACATCCATGACTCAGGTACAAAGGTAAAATGTTAACACATAAACATTCGCCCCTAGCGGGATTCGAACCCGCGACCGCTTGGTTAACAGCTAGGGTTGCTAGCCACTAGACCAAACGTGTCGTCAAATTATATTATATTACTCATATGTTTTTATTTTTAAACAACTGAGATTTGATCTCGTGCCATAAAGAATGATTTCACCGACAGATCGACCGCGAATTGGAAGATGAGAAAATCAAGAGTTTGCTCAACGGATGTGAAGATATGGACGAGGATGAAGAGAACTATCTTCACATGAACATTATGGACAAAGACGCACCCATCAAACTTCCCATGGACACTGAACCTGGTATATATATATATATATATATATATATATAATATTCTTTTACTTGTCCCCCCCTCCCCCCCTCCCTGTCACAAGGACTGCAAATTCTTTTTCATTTTAAAATTAATTGCGATAATAAGTCAACATGATGATGGATGTAGTGATGACGACACGTTTGGTCTAGTGGCTAGTCTAACCCTAGCTGTTAACCAAACGGTCGCGGGTTCGAATCCCGCTAGGGGCGAATGTTTATGTGTTAACATTTTACCTTTGCACCTGAGTCATGGATGTTTTTTATTTATAATATGTATGTATTTACAAAAAAAAAAGTTATCTATATATCTGTGGCCTGGTGCTAAAAGGGCCAATATCTATATTCCTATCTTTCGGTAATAAGCATTAGAACAATGAACAAGAATTGATAGTTATAATTTACATGTTATATTGTAGTATTACTAAAATATCTTTTTGTTATTGTTAGGACAAATAAATATCATTCTTTTTCAACAACTTTGCTGTTAAATCCCATTTTTCACAAAAAAGGACTTTGGCCCTTTTAGCACCAGGCCACAGATATTATATTAACTGTCTGGTATCCATAATACAAGCATTAGTTGCTTACTGTGGAACTAGATGGTGTTGTGTGGAATGTGTGAAAATATTTATTTATTTATTTATTGTCATTGATAAAATATATTTTATCTATGTACTCTTATTGAAAGAAAGACATTTATTCGCTGCACGAACGACATTAACATTAAATAAGAAACAGAAACGACAAAAATAAAATGACACAAGAAAATTAATAAAAAAAAAAACCAGACAGGTAAGACGTTATGGAGTGTGAGAGTAGTATTGTTATTAAAAAAAATCCTCCAATCATTGAAACGTTAAATAAATATGAGTTATGTTTGTTGAAATTTATAGGTATTTTAACAAATCCAAAACCGGAGATAAAAGCGAATGCTCGACCAGTTATTGTGAAAATGGAGTCATCACTCGACAAAGCTAATCATGACTGTAAGATAAAATAATAAATAGTTTGCTTATTCGTACATAAGCAGCTCCATTGACGCTGAGCAATTTATTAATTTTTTGCTTTGGCAACACGGAGCAGCGACAGTCGTGATCTATTCAAATGATTTCGATACATTCATTCGTTGTGTAATTGAAATGTGTTTTGAAAATTTGATCCAAATTAGAGAGCTTTTTTTTGGCAGCTTTTAAGTCATTTAAAAAGAAAATTTTTTTTTTAGTATACTTGTATATATTTTATAATAACTATATATAACATAATTGCCTCCATATAAAAGATTTTTTTTTTTTAAATTAAATTAAGATGTATTTTGGTTTATTTATATAATCGAATAGACCAAAATCATTGATGATAGTTGTGGAGTTCAGAGGCTAAAAAGGGATACTGTTTTAGGAAGGCTGATATTTTGATATTAAAAAAGTAAAGTTACTGTTTTTTTTAAACGTTAAAGAGGTCGACAGACAGACAGACAGACTGACGGTCCACTTGATGGTAGGTAGACGGCTACCGTCGCCTATAACAGAAGGAACGCAACGCCATAGGTGCTGCAATTGCAAAAGAAGTAATGGGGTAATGAATGGGCTCTGACATCACTTACTCACCCACAACACAATAGCACAAGTGCTGTTATTTCACGGTGGTCTTATGTAAGGGGATGGTTACTGCCGCCAGACGGCCTGACGGCCAAATGACTGAAATAGAAGCAGTGTTTTCTACCACTACTTGGTTAGATCCAGATCAAAGCCATGAAAATTTCATTTTCAAAGTTGGCCTTGCCGGAAATAGAACCTGAGAGTTCAGTGACTAGAGTGTTAAAGCGAGCACATTAACAACTCGACCAAGGGGCTCGTTTAATGTACTACTAGACTGAGTGACGCCCAATGAAATGTTTAAAGTTTTTTTACATGTAAACATTATAGAAAAAAAAAAATTAATAATTCAAAATATTATAAAACGATCAAGCGGTATTATTACTTTTGTAAACGTTCCATTAAAAAAAAAAACTACCTAAAACGAATTTTCTCGAAGACAAGACCCTGACAGATTAATTTTTAGACTTAAAAAAAATTCACTAATCCTAGATTTTTCGTCAAAATCGTTATTAGAGCCGTTTGCATACAAGAATTCCTCGTTTTTAGTATATTATAATAAGATATTAAATTTGCTAGTTCCAATAACCACGGCGTCAGTAAAATGTTAATGTTAAATCAGCCTTTCTAAAAGAGTTTCGTTCTATGGCTGTTTTAACTTTTTTTTAAAATGGTTGCATAAATTTTTTTCAGTTGAAGACATAAAACCGGATATAAATAGTTTAATTGTAAAAGAGGACATTTTCGAAGAGCACAACGCTAGAAATGTATTGAGTAATCCAGAACCGACTCTTTTGCTATTGCAGGCAAGTTTTATACATTGTATATATACATTGTTTTCAGGCTTTAAGTCTATTACAGGTTTTCAAAACGCATAAACAGCTAGATTTTTAATTGTCATAAAAAAACATTAAAGTAGCACTGTTTTTGTTGTTTTTTTTTTTTAAATTGTGAGTATTTGGTACAAATGTATTATTTGTTTGGTGAAGTTGTTTTCGCTTCAGCTTCCAGACTCGCTTCCAGGCCGAGGAATGGGCGTCGACGAGGAGTTTCATAGGAACAGGCAGAAGAGGAACGAGCCGTCCACCTCCAACGCCGAGGCCGACCCTCAACAAGGGAAACCGGTAAACGGTTCATTTCTATCTTCATTTTGCCAGAGACAATTCTATATATCAATTGTCATCAACTCGGCCGTAGGACGTTCACCACTGGACATAGGACTTCTCCATAATTTTCCAATGAGACCGATCCACCTTCAGACCCCTTGGACCCTTATCTGGTCGTTGTGGGTGGACGTCCTGCACTGCGATTGCCACTCCATGGCCTCCACTCGAGAACATGATGATGATGATGATGATGATGACACGATGACTCCACCTCCATCGTTGATGATGACATGATGATATGATGACTCCACCTCCATCGATGATGATGATGACATGATGACTCCACTTCCATCGATGATGATGATGATGATAATGACATGATGACTCCACCTCCATCGATGATGATGGTGATGATGACATGATGACTCCACCTCCATCGATGATGATGGTGATGATGACATGATGACTCCACCTCCATCGATGATGATGATGACATGATTACTTCACCTCCATCGACGACGATGATGATGATGATGATGATGACATGATGACTCCACCTCCATCGATGATGATGGTGGTGATGATGATGACATGATGACTCCACCTCCATCGATGATGATGATATGATGACTCCACCTCCATCGATGATGATGACATGATTACTTCACCTCCATCGACGACGATGATGATGATGACATGATGACTCCACCTCCATCGATGATGATGATGGTGATGATGATGACATGATGACTCCACCTCCATCGATGATGATGATGACATGATTACTTCACCTCCATCGACGACGATGATGATGATGATGACATGATGACTCCACCTCCATCGATGATGATGACATGATGACTCCACCTCCATCGATGATGATGGTGATGATGATATGATGACTCCACCTCCATCGATGATGATGATGGTGATGACATGATGACTCCACCTCCATCCATGATGATGATGGTGATGACATGATGACTCCACCTCCATCGATGATGATGACATGATGACTCCACCTCCATCCATGATGATGGTGATGATGATGATGACATGATGACTCCACCTCCATCGATGATGATGATGACATGATGATGATGATGAAGACAGTCATCGGTCCTGCGAGCAAGGTGGTCGATGGTCTTCACTCCAAGACTCGTTCGTCTACGCCATCCCATAGACTTAAGACTTAGTATATAATTACAGTAAATTATGAAGGAAATATTTTGTTTGTAGATGGACAACAGATGTCGCCTCGCAGACTTGGAGGAGGGACGCATTGGGAAGATTCTCATCCACAGATCGGGACGAGTGAAGCTGATGCTCGGGGACTCTGTCTTTGAGGTATCATATATTTTTCACCTATGAATTGAAATTGTAAAAGACTCTTCTTCCTCGGCACATTACTCGAGTCAGGAGAAAAGGTTTAATAGATAATTATTTTGTTCCAAACAGGTGTGCACGGGCACCAAGTCCTCGTTTCATCAGGAGGTTGTCTCGGTGGGAATAGACGAAGAGTCTCGTTCTGCTCACATGATTGGTTTAGGGCCCGTCAAACATAAACTGGATCTCATACCCGATTGGGAGACCCTCTTCTCCGATGTTACCGTAGAATAAGAGTAGACAATCGCTGTTATATTGTGAATGCCAATTGAGAAATAAATAATTATAAATAAAATAAAACATCCAATTATTGTTTTCATTTTGTTTTACTTTCAAACTTATTGATTAAATTATGTAACTAAATGTGGAAAACACTTAAGCTTTTGCACTAATTTTTTTTTCATCTCTAGGCTGAATAGCAGGCGTGTCTCTACCCTCGAATCTATGGTTGTCGAGGTTGATGGCGTAGTTGTAGTCTGTGATATTAGTCAGGGCGTAGTCTATGGCCGCTTCCAAATTCTCTGGGGTGATGAAAGTTGAATTTAATTCCTGAAACAAATATTATTCATTTAAGTTAACATTTTTTAACTTACAGGAGAAAATGTTAAAAGTTTAGGTTTTTAAAAATATATACTTAATGCATAGGGTATTAGTGATCATCATCATAATATTTAGAAAAAAGTGGTACTAAAGAAAATACAAGAGAAAAAGGAAATATTATCTAAATAAGTGGTTATCATTGAAGTTTAATCTTAATATTAAATAAAAAATTACATTTAAATCAAGAATTATAACAGTGACACCCAATTTTTTTATATTTTCAGTCAATCCCTCTAGAAGTAGTATCCTAAATGTTAATCCAGGTAATAATCTATCTGTGTAGCCAATTTCATCCAAATCCGTTCAGCCGTTTTTGCGTGAAAGAGTAACAAACATTCATCCGTCCTTGCAAACAACTGTATTTATAATTTGTAAGACATATTTGGAAATAGAGGTTTCTTGACAATTTCTTGAACAGCATTCAGAAACAGTGGTAAGTTCATTTATCTATCTATGTTAAATCTATTTATGTTTATAGCACCATTACCTATAATGCTAGCAACGCAACAGGTTTTGCAGGTGTGTTGCCGACCACAGTAGGATTAAGGATAAGAGATAGGGAAATGAGCTCTGAAATCATAAAAGCATTGAAACATAACCGCGAATAGCAATACCAGGGGACTGAAAAATATAAGTACCTTTTGCTTTCTAATTTCCTCCGTAGCTTCCTGTATTCTAAGTTTACGCTCTCTCTCTCTCGTTTCTATATTAATTAGCGCCCGCTCCTCCATTTGTTCTATTTCTATTTTTCGTCTTTCTTCACGCTCAGCCGCCACCTTAGCGTTCCATTTTTCATTCAAACTCACGCATCGCTCCCATTCATCAGCTTCGACTTTTAGAGACATCTCAGAATTGGCATCCTGAAGCGATGACATTGCCTTTGTGTTCTCCTCGAAATAGAACCTTTTTATAGCGCGCATTTGCGTCCTATAGTTGTTGTGAATTCGCTGCAGCTCTAACTTTTCTTCTATGGGAATCACGGGACGTTTTGGAATGCGAAAAATTTTGCTTTTAGCTACCGGAAGCCAAAGAGGTTTTCTGTGTGCACCCGCGCATTGTACTATTAACGGCCATGTATTTTTACTCTTTATTAAAAAGTTCTGAGAATACATCTTTACTAGATTTTTCGTAAAATACAGAAAAAACTCAGCTACATAACACAATAAATAAATAAAACAACCTCAAATCTGTGGGTCAAATTATTTTCTGCCACAGATAATTGAATTACTTGATTTAACTTTTAATTTAAAACTAAACCAGAGCACAGAGTAAATAGATTAATAGACTAAATAGATTAAAACAGGACTTAGTAAGTATTTTCTTCTATAAAGGATGGAAGGATAAATGAAACTTAATGGTAGGTGGCTACTATCGCAAAAAGGCCTTTCTGGCCCTGCAAAAAATTATTTTTTTTAAAGTTTCTTCTTAGCTTTCCACGGTTCTCCTGAATATTTGCCCCTTGCAGAATAATAAAGAGTAAGAACATCTAATAATATTATAGTTTTATTCTATTTACAATTTTTTCTTAGTATTGCGTTTCGTTAATGTCCTGTGGCTTTTATCGTGATTACAGATCACATTATAATAGTGACAGTACCAAATTTTTGCTCTATTTATTTATTTTTTTTGGTTCATTTCTTCCTTTCCATTCAATCAATTCATTTTGATTGTGATATATTTTGATTGGTGACTGACCTCAGCCACAGCCACAGGCACAGCTCAGATTAATTGTGGCTAATATTTTATTTATTCTTTCATCGTTATTAAGTAGAAGTACGGATACAGTACCTATATAAAAATGATTAAAATTGCTGCATTGAATGAAGAATTGGAAGAAGATAGTGATTCGGAGGAGGAAGTGACAAAAGAAGCTTTAGAACAAATAGCATTACAACAATATAATAAAGCTCTTGATCTGCAAAGAAAAGGCAACTTGCCGGAGGCCACGGAATTATTGAAAGATTTATTAGACACGGAATTGTTGTACGATGTCAAGAAGCCTTTGCAAGGCGAAAAAACATCAGGACCCTTGTATAACTTGAAGTATTTGTGTTATAAAAATCTCGCTAGTATGTTAAAAAGTACTGGCGAAATTGATGCGGCTATTGAAGCGTATACTTCTGCATCAGAACTTGACGACACCGACGTAACTCTTTGGCACCGTATGGGTCTACTGTGTATGCAAGCTAATCATTTTGAGGCAGCCCTACATGCGTTTCAACGTGGTGTTGGTTGCAATCCTCACCATTGGCCATGTTTAGATAAAATCATTACTCTTCTACTGGGCCTCGACTACAAAGAGGAGTGTATTTCCACTATTTATGAAGCGCTCCAACTTGATCCGGGTTATTTAAGGGGATTGGTTTATAGGAGATATATTTTCACAGATTTTCCTTACATTAGACGTTACATGGAGTACCTGGATCCAGTATATAAATGGGATGAAAGTGTTGACGGTACATTCAGTGAAGATTACACTACAAAATTCTTAAATGAAGCAACCAAAATACAAGACATATTTATAGAACAACAGAAAGCAGAACAATTTAAATATGTCTTGCCAATTTTGAAATTAAAAAAACCTATTACGAACTTAACTTGGAGTGCAGTTGGAGACTCCCTTGTTTATATGCATCAATACATGACTGAGAATTGTTTTAGTCATGCGTGTCGGTTAGAACTTGTTTATGAGAAGGAAGAAATAGTCGAACCGATGGATGTTTGCGAAGATGTCAAAACAGATTTAATAGACAACAAGCCAGAAGATACTAACACAGATACAGAGAAGAACACTGAAAATGTTTCGGAGAATGAAAATAATGATTTTTCAGATAAGGATAAAGCTACAACAGATACAGAAAAGGTTGAAAGTGATATAGAAATGGCAACTGCAGAACCCACTGCTGAAACACCACCAGAACCTAAAAAGAAACAACCAGTCAGAAGGAGAGGCAGTGTTCTCCGCTCTCTAAAACAATGGGGTTGGTGTGAACCACGATCTGGACGCAAGAAACAAACAAACAAAGAAAGCGATGATAATATTTACGACATATTGAAAAGAATGGTTCCCCAATGTTTATCTCCAGAAGTTGCTCAGAAAAAAGAAAATCAAGAGGTGGATATAATGCAAGGTAGCAATGATCTCGAATTGAATGAGAGCAAAATAGAAGAAAACCAAGAATTAGAAAAGTATTTTGACACAGATAGTGAACAAAAGGATGTTGAGCAATTTATAAATAAATACATGGATAGGAAACATGATATTATTGATATTTTAAAGGAATACTTATCTATACTGGCAAATAAGTGGAAAGTAAAATGGCCAAGTGGTCTTTCAAAAATATTTACTGAAGCTAACAAATGTTATAATAATCATATAGATGTACCGGCGTGTACAGATGAAAATAAATCAGAACTGCTCCATTATACTTTTGTAAATATGTTAGTTGAAGAATTTACAGTGAATGAGAAATTGAATTCAATCAACGAAGTTAAGCAAGGGCATGAACTAAACGTTATTGATACTATAGGTTTATGTCTGACGTTAAAACCTCACATATTCTCAGGTGAAGACTGTTTGGAACTCATGCTGCGACATCTGTGGGTAAAATTGCATATTAATGTATTGAATAAATGTGATGTGCTTGCTCTAGAATGTTTATATCAACTTTCATATGAATTTGAAGCAATGGGGGAATGTTGCAGTACATATTGTCTCAATTTAGTCAATTTTACATTGAAGCCAATCATAAATGATAATGAAATCTCAGAATATATAAAATTTTTGGAAAGAAATAAAAAATTGTCTACTGTCATGGAACTTTATGAGAGAGGTAATTATGAAGAAGTACTAGAGATTATAATAGATTCATTTGAACACTGTAAAAAAATGGCCAGGGATCATGAAGATGAGATGTCTTTGGATTTTTCTGTGCAATTGTCTTTAATTTTGGACACCTACTGGGCATTAGGTAAAGTTGACGATTGCTTCAAATGGTCTTTAACATGTTTACATGAAGCTCTGAAACACTATTTTCGTTACACCTCTGGTTCTTCAGATTATGAGAGGTGGACTTTGACTGTTGTTAAAGTACTCTGTTGTATGGAACACATTCTGACAACAGAAGGGCTGTTATGTCTAGAAGAAATATCTGAGAAACAAATGAGTCAAGGCTTGGATGATCTCATTAGAATAATTGGCCATCAAGTTGAAACGAATTCAGCAGAGATGCCCTTCGGAACTGTAGTGCCTTGGATCGTCATGCATTACATTTTGCAAAGAGAAGAAGATCAAGGCAGAGGGAGAACTGTCCACAATAGGGATACAACTGATGAAATCCCAAATCCATTGATGGTATTATTTATTGCTCACGAACATTTGGGCAGCAGAGGATGGTGTTCCAACTCGGATTGTAAACTTCTTTTCTTCATTCTAGACACGGTAGTGCCACGGTTGCGATCGCCATATTTGTCCAAATCATTGGAACAAATATCTCAATATATGGAACAATGTGTTTACTGTCTATTTGGTCATCCAGCAAAAAAGAACAAAATTAAATATCTGACAGATCACAACATTACTCCTCAACCTTTAAATTGGAAGACAGCTCAGCAGCTGTATGAAATATTTAGACCTCAAAATTTACCAGCCATTGAAGGAAAAGTGCCCGCAATAACTAGCGATACTGAACAACTATTCCATCGTATCTTAGCTCTCCTACCTTCTGAAGCTGATCCTCAAAAATATCTTTCCGATGCAGAAAAATATTTGAAAGGACAAGCAGAGTATTTGCCTGTTGTTCAGACACCTCTACCTTATAAAATGAGGGATATATATTTCCTATTAGGCGATTATTATTTCAAGAAAGAAGAGGGTAAGATGGCCATAAAATTTAACATGTTGGACATTATTTTAAATAATAACCGCCTCGAGTCATGGGCGGAGATATCGCTGGCGAAGGCGGTAAATTTGGATAGGATCCTAAACTCTTGTAAAAATCTCAACAATGAAAGGGATTACCTCATTCCCGCCAAATGCATTATAAGATGTTTCAAACGTGCTGTTGCTCTAGATCCAACGCATTGCAATATGTGGATTGAATATGGCATTTTTGTATATACAGTCCACTCATTTTGTTCAAGATTATTGAAGCAAGCGAGTGAATCTCTAAGTATGGAGGACTTTGAGTCACTTGAGAAACAGAAAGAAGAAATGCTCGACACAACACAAACATGTTTCACAACTGTGTTGCAAGATCTAAATAACAGCTCGGATATTGATAAAGAAAACGAAGACACCTGGCTTAATTTCTACATGTTGGGAAAAGTAGCTGAGAAAAGAAACAAACCTCCATCAACATTTTTAACTTATTATATCAAAGGTGTCCAGAGTCTTCAGGAAACGTCAGCGACATATCCATCAAAAATTAACTCTAGTTCACCAACACATTTGTGCATCGAAGTATTAGAATTGCATTACAGAATACATGCATCTATTCTAAAGTACATTGAGCAGCACGAGAATAAACCAATACCGGCTTCTGTTGGTAAAGTGTTTTCAAAATGTATTGAACAGTGGAAGAATGGTCCGTTTTCAAAAAAATCTAAAAAAGACGTAGACTGTGATGGAGAAGCCAAATCTAATGATCCTAAAACATCAAACACTGAGCCTGTTCAGGCTGGTAATATTTTGAAACGTTCTATTAGTGACGCGGGCGAGGAAGATACAAGTGAAACAAAAAGGCTGCGGTTAGAGGCTGCAGCAGCTAAAGTTAGACGATCGGCGTCATATGATACGGAAAGATTAAATGCAAATGCAAAAGAAAATAGAACAATAGAACCTGTAATTCAAAGCAATATAAACAAGGTTACAGAAGCAACGTCAGAAGAAAATTTAATAAATGAGGATTCAGTTATCGTCATAGAAGAAAACAAAAACGTTTCTGATATCCCAAAAGAAGACTATAAAACCGAATGCGAAAAGCAAGAAGATGAAATGAAACAAGCCGATGACAACCTTGAAAAGAAAGAAGACAATTCGAGTACTTCATCATCATCTTCGTCTGACTCTAGCAGTAGTGAATCGAGTTCTGACAGTTCTAGTGAATCTAGCAGAGATAGCGACACGTCTGCCAACGACGCTAGACCCTTAACTGAGGACGAGATCATGAAAATTGTTGGCGACTGTTTAGATGCGCTGGAAGATTGCGCAAGCCGTTTTTCACCACATTACAAAGCAATTTATAGACTATGTCACTATCATTTTTACTACAAAAAAGGCAAAAATATTGAGAGATGTAGAGATCTCATGTTGTCAAACTTCACGACTCGCTCTGGTCAAAAATTGGCAGGACTCTTCAGCGAAAGAAAGCATTCTAATTTCTTCAATAATATTTGGAAAATACTAACCAGCGAAGTCGATAGAGCGGGAAGTTTCGCCTTTCACATGAATCGTTGTGTCTTGCTCACAATGGAAATATTGAAAGAGATAGACGACCATAAAACATTACTAGATTTGAGCTTACATCTGCAGAGAATTCCCGAGCCAGATAAAAAATACTTGCGTGACTCTGATAGGGAGGAATTAGCGCAACAAGCATTTTCACTGTGTGTTCAATCGTTAAAGGGGCAACTGGTTAAGTTTAGCCAACAAGCGGATTTAAAGAGCAATGATGTTGAACGCCAGGCCCTCAAAAGTTTAATGTTAGACATTTACAGAGCGTACCAAAGAGCGCAAAAACAACCAAATTCGAAACAATTTACCAACTTACTTGTGGATGCTTATAAATTAGTAATAACAACACCCATTGCAGAGAGTATTAACTTAGTAGATCTTAGCATGAAATACTGTCAATCATTAATACAGACTTTGAGGCAACAAGCTACTCAAGCAAGCTTAGATAAAAGCCAAAACTATCAAAAGAAGCTAGCAGCGAAAGTTGCAGAAGCTGTGAAAGCACCGCTAGCCAGTTTGCCTAAAGTAGATCAAAAAACGATGTCGACCTCGACAACTACTGCACCCAGTTTGCCAAAAATATCATCACATGACGTGTCAGCAGCTTTTCAAAGTTACTTACCAATGATAAATGAACAATTATTGTCTCAACAAACCGCTGCAGCTTTGTCATATCTAAGCAATATCAGTGCCTTCGCCGGTTACACATCTCTGCAAAACTCTTTGCAATCATCCCTACAGAGTACATTTCAAAATTCTTTTCAAGCGGAATTTTATCGTCAGTTTTTAGGATCAAATATGTCTTCGTTCGGTCCACCGCCTGTTAAGAAATTGAAACGAGGCCCGAAGCCGGGACCTCGCGCGATCAATCCACAATCGAAACAGTCAAAACCGTTCAGGACATCTTCTATGAGTTCACTTCCTAAGACTTCTACAATGTCATCGGCATTGTCAAGTTTGCAGAAATCTAATTCTTCGAACATACCTTCCAGTATTAGTTCAATTCCAAAACCAGTAGTACCTACGCCAGCGATAGGTAATCTACAGAAATCAAACGCACCAACATTAGCGCCCAGCATGGGCACAGTGTTATCCAGTTTGCCTGCATCCATGACCACTGGGCTCTCCTATGGACCATCACATCCGACGCAATCTTCTACCAATGTGCACAGCACAATTCCAAGTCAGGCTCATTTGTCCAGTGCATCTGCGGTCACCGCAATGGTTCATTCGAAGCCTCCGCCCATACACCAGCAAGCCAGTCCAGTTAAAACACTACAAGAGAAACTGGCCGAACGACAAAAGAATTTGCCCCTATCAAAAATGAACGCCCAGGAAATAAACGCTCTGAATAGACTGCCCGCTTCCCTCACTATAACAAAGACTGGACCGTCGAAACAGACCACTAACAAGAAACCGGAACTTAAAAAGGCTCTGTCCTTCACTGAAGCGCCAAAACCAATTTCATCAGACGAAGTAATTGTATTAGATGATGATTGAAACTTTATAATTTCGAAATTGTAGGGAAAAAAATATAAACTACAATTACTCAATATGTATTTAATTAATTGTAACAAAATAAATTGATTTCTGTGTATTTTTGAGTAATCATTTGTTTGTACCTTTTGATTCTAATAAAAAAAATGATTTGAGTTTTAAAAGACTACGAACTTAAAATTTTGTGAGATATTTTTGTTCTCATTAGATTCGTTGGCCAGATCCAAAATGGATCATGTGAGATTTTTTTCTCATTAGATCGAACTTTCCATAATAAAGTGTTCAGATATATTGGCAACACTAACATAAGAAACTATAAACTTAAAATTTAGTGAGATATTTTGTTCTCATTAGATTCGTTGGCCAGATCCAAAATGGATCTGGTGAGATTTTTTCTCATTAGATCGAACTTTCCATAATAAAGTGTTCAGATATATTGGCAACACTAACATAAGAAACTATAAACTTAAAATTTAGTGAGATATTTTGTTCTCATTAGATTCGTTGGCCAGATCCAAAATGGATCTGGTGAGATATTTTTCTCATTAGATCGAACTTTCCATAATAAAGTGTTCAGATATATTGGCAACACTAACATAAGAAACTATATCTGTCTCTAATCTTCGTAGGTATCACCCAATTAAATTAATTTACCAAACTTTCAACCATAAAATGCCTAATAAAATATTTTCTTAAACATCCAATTAGGTATACCTAGGTGAATTATTCATATATTTTTTTTAAATTATATAAAAGTTTTTATTTTTAGGTCTAAAACTCATTAGATCCATCATTGATCTGTTGAATGGATATAGTGAGATTAAACCTTTCATTAGACGAAATAATTGTTTTGGATGACTAAGAGGTTTGAATTTTATACTGGTGATAAATTTAAGAAATTAATTTGTAATAGATGATTTTAAAAAACAAGTGAAGGGTTTTTTTTTAGAATGAATGTCACGGTTGATTTGAAGATATTTAGGAGTGTGTTTTGGAAATTGTATTGAGATGGTTATAAAGTAATTTTGATGATTATGTTCATATGAAGTTATACGTAGCTATGTAAAATGAATTGATTAAATTTATGATATGGAAATATAAGAAAGTTTTCTTATTTTATTATCTTATGGGAAGAATGTCCACGAAGAAGTTTAGAAGAAACAGAAGTAAAAGTCAAAAATTTTAACAACATATTAAAATTTTCAAATTACAAAAAATATGTATAAAAATTATTATTCAAAAAAAAAAAATACTATTAAAATTCACATCATATGTATACTTAACCATATTTGGCAAATAAATTATTTTGAATTTGAATTTTAATATATATATAAAAAAAAAAGATTTAGGTACATAATTTATAACTTGTTTTTATTATTATAAAATTTATAAATATTTACACAATTAAGTATTTTACATATTTATAACCAATGCTTATTTACTTATGGTACTTACACGGGGGGGACTATTAATTAAACTTTTCACTAATTATGATGTTAATAATTGAACAAATGATGTACTCTGTATTGATAGAACTGTATGAGTGTGTGACTTAGATTCCATCCAACTATTAAAGTGATGACGTATGTGATAACTAGAATCGGTAGTGGCAGCAAAAACACTCTACTGTTCTGTACTGTTGGCAAATCTGAAATTTAAAAAAAAAAAGGGAATGTTAACTTTTTTTTATGTAGGTATTCCTTATCCTTCTATGGTCGGCAGTGCATTGTTTTTTTTTTTTTTTTTTTTTTTTAAATTTTTTCTGAGGCAAAAAATTCTATTGTTTTTCTTGATTTTCAATAAATTCAATATAACTAAGTACTGTTCAAGACATGCTCATATAATTATCATGTCGGCAGAAATATATTAATAAAAAATATATATATATCGCTGCTTAAATTCAAAAGTATCACAAATCAAATAATTCCAAAAATGTTTTTTTTTTGCAAAAACACAATCACAATCATTCGTATTGTATGTTGCAAAAAGACTTACGGTTGGTTTATTCCATATTTAGTATATTTTTATATTTTTTTTTATATTCAAAAGTAACTTATATGCTTATTATATATCTCCTCTAGTATTCAGTTCAGTTTATAAAAGTACTTAAAACATTTAATGCTACGCATTATATGTAAAATATATATCTAATAAGAAAAAAATAGACAAAAATTTTTTTTTCTTTTTCGATTAGCTCCTGTAGAAAAGTGTAATTTTGATTTGTGGTACTTTTGAATTTAAGCAGCGATATGGAAGCCAGCAACAAATAAGTCGTCTCCAAAAAATAGATGATAGAATAAAATGGCGATTACTTTTTACTTTCAATGGGTATTATTTTTATTTTAGACAATTAGAAACGAAAAAAGAAACAATCTCACTTAATTGAATTGGACTATATCTCCCTAATACTAATGTTAGGGATAAAAAAAAAAAATGTTCTATGTATTTTCATTGTTAATAATTGATAACTCAATAAATAGGTAAATATTAATTTCACATTGTTGCTTTTTTTATGTACATAGTATTCGATTTAAATTTTTTACAAAAATTAAAAAAAAATCCAATTTGTAAGATTATTATTTTGATTTTTTTTTTGGTAAAATTGTTGGGGGAATTGAATCTTAAATTTGATTTTAACAATATATATATCAAATACTCACTGCTATATCCGAGGAATGTGATATACATATAGTACACAATGGATGCAAGCCAAAAGCTGTTTGACACGAAACAGGACAAATAGCCTCCGCTGTGCAACAGATCTGTAATTATTAAATATTTAAAAAGTTAAATTCAAAAAAAAAAACGCCATCTATTGCCAATCACCTTTATTATTAGTTTTTAAACAATGGATTTTAAACGTTTTGTTTTATAAATTGTCACAATATAATCTCATCGTCTCAGCCGTAGAATGTCCACTGCTCCCATTTTATTTACGAAAAAGGTACGGTCAGAAGCAGCCCGGATCCACCTTCGACCCTTGGCCTTTATCAGGTCATCTGTCCACCTTTTGGGTGGACGTCCTGCACTGCGCTTGCCAGTCTATGGCCTCAACTCGAGAACCTTCCAAAGCGGCCCAAGGCTCTCCGTACTATATGTCCTGCCCACGTCCTGTCACATTCTGTGTGGACAGCAGTGGACGTCCTGCAAGCAAGGTGGTCGGTGGTCTTCACTCCGAGACCCGTCCAGTGTAACCCCGAGTCACAGCCCTCTCTATAGCTTGTTTATTTATTTTTTTTATATTTGATACAGTACACAAACAGATTACAATTAAACACTTGAAAACTATAAAATAAGTACATGTGTATGGATAATTATCTAAATTGCACTCGTAAACAGTGTACTTAATATGTTTAATTTAACTTATAAAACTTTTGTTGATAGAAAAACATATTAATATTGAACAGAACTTACTGCTAAAGAGGAATATTTGGAATCCGTGCAGCAGCAGAAGCGGTGGAAAGAATGCGTTTATGTGGATATCGAAGGCATAGCCCCACTCCACGTCCGGGCCCTCTTGGTCTCTGCGCAAGTATTTGTTCGTCACATACCTAAAAAGCAGACAAATTAAAAATGTTATGCACTCAGTATGCATAGGCAGACTTATCGTCTGCAAAATTTTCACTCACCAGAAAAATGTTGAGACGATAATTCCAGCTCCGATGAAGTCTACAAACACGACGTAACCAACAAACCAGACCAACTTACGAAAACTGAGTCCCATGTCCATAGCGAAGAATATCGACGACACTGAAAATATTCATACATAGTTCTCTTGATCGCAGTTATTCACTTGACGGGATAACTATTGCACTCCCCCTGAACAGTTTTCAAAAACCCCATAACTATAACTTCCAGATTTAAAAAAAAAAAATCAATCCTATAATTACGAAATACAGGGAAACTCATTTAATTTCATTCACACATACACTTGGTCCTTGATTGTTTATGAGCTTTTTGATTTTAGACTTATATAATTTGTGATTTATTATTATAATGAACAGGGGAGCTCCTGACACAGGCTTTTTGGAAGGGATTTTGGTTTAGAAAGGAATAGGGAAATGGGCTCTTGCATTGATATTAGCTACTCTACTCACTCGCTATTGATATTAGCAAGACTAAACTCATTAAATATAAATTAAATTAGTGGTAGGGTACACACTGCATTTCAGTCATTCGGGCAGCCCATTTGGTGGCAGTAACCACCTTACAGAACACCATCATTATATAACAGCAAGTGTGCTGTTGTTTCGGTGAGTGAGTAAGGAATGCCTGAGCCCATTTCCCCATCCCGTCCTTATTCCTATACTTAGCCTTAATATAGACTGCAGTGCACTTGCAGCACCTGTCGCGATGCTTGTGTGACAGGCGACGGTAGCCACCTACCATCAAGTGGACCGTCAGCCTGTCTGCGACCTTAACATAATCAAAAGTCTAATGAGCCATAATGAGAACATGTTAAATAAAATGGATACTTACACAATAGCCATAAACAAAGTAGGACAAGAAAGGCTGGATCGTCTCTGGCAAACTGGGATTTTGTATCTGTAATTAATGTAAACATTAAAATAATGAATAGGTCTTCTTAAAATAATTACATAAATGTAGCCCATTGTCCCATCCCCTCCTGATCCCTTCTTAATCCAACTATGATAGACAGTGCACTTGCAACACCTGTGGCATTGTTTGTGTTATTATAGGCAATGGTACGGTAGCCACCTACAAAGCAGAGACAATATTGAAAAGATCATTTCCAAAGTTGGCCCAGCCAGCAATCGGATAAAGTAACACTAATAATTAACATACCGTTGTTATGTATTGGAGAAGATTATCACTGTAAGGTTTTAAAAAAAGCATTGACAATGAATGAGTATTTTCAATGTTTAAATAGGTGAATCCAAGTGTACAACATTGAGAGGGTTGCAGATATACCAAACATACACTTACGTTTCCTGTAATTAAAATTTCTGAAGACTTTTTGGGGTGATATGAACAGATACACCATTTGCCAGAGAGCAAACTCAAAATCCATTTGGTTGAATTTGAATAATCTCTTCAAGTACTTGTAGCGTTTCACTGAGGCGCTAGCGGTCGTCGGTTGGTAATTAGCCGGAGCCGGCAAAGGAGACGTGCTCCTCGGGAAATTATTTAAACTTGGAGTAGGCGAAGTGGAATACTTCATGTTTACAAGAAGTTTCTTTTAACACGATAGGTTAAATTTTATGACTATGCATAAACATGTACTTTTTATTTACTTAAGTGAAATAAGTATATATATATATAAGAAAGTACATATGTTTATTTCATTAAATATTTTACGTTTTATATTTATAAAAAATGATTCATTGTGATGAATTGTTTGTAATTAAAATCTCGAGTTTCGACGATCATTTCTTGTCATATTGCCAAATTTGGCAACAGGCAAACTGTCAATGTCAACTGTCAAATAATTTGACACGTTTCGATCAAAAATAAAGAGAAAATTCAAAAATTCGTTCCTAAATAAAGAGAAAAAAAAGTGCATGTTCTTGTGAGGCTGTGACGTTCATTGGCGCGCCTCTAGGGTTGCAAGACATGAATAATAGTAGCCTTTGCAAAGCTTTTGCATGTGGATACGGCGTGGGAAATGTGGAGGCGAAAGAAGTCGAGACATAATAAATTCTGTAGTCGACTAGTCGACACTAGCCATTTACAAACAGAAAAGACCAGCATTCAGCCAGTTCATTTAAATGTTTATATAAAAATAGCGACATCTGTTAAATTTATTAAAACTACATGCTCTGACGACTACAGCGGAAATTTTAATTTAATTGAAGACAAGACTTCAAATTAAACTTTTTGTATTTATTTGATTTCTTGTTGTTTTTATAATACCGAATTTATTTTTAACTATCTATCGGTAATAAATATTGCCGTTTGTTGTAGGTACTATGCAGCATAGTTCATGCAATCTTGTATATTTTTATATGTCAAATGGTCAAGGTACAAAAACATCTTGTATGTTTCTGCAGGTAGGCTGAAGGCTAAGGTCCACGCTATTATGGGTGGCTGCTGTGCTACCATCGCCAATTACTAGCAACGACGCTAGAAGGCCTATAATTAGAACGCGTTGCCGACCTAGATAACATAAAGGATCAAGAAGGAACCAGGAGATAGAAGTAGTCTATTCCCAAAATGACCCACTAGAATTTGTGTTCTGGCATATTTTACTCACGCACTTAATAGCTTGGGGATTTGGTTTTACATATTGTTTGGATTTATTAAATAAGCAGTGCCCCATTGTAAGGGCAACTATGTTATTATTTTTTCTCTACGACCCCATTTGTAAAGTTCATGTTTGTTTTTAATAAGCCAGACGTTTTTTCCCTGGAATCTGAATGGATGAGATCAATACCTAGCTCCCCCGTCGCCGACCTAGTTGAATCAAGTCGATAATATAAAGTAAATCTTACAGTTCAGCAGTAAAAAAAAGAAACACGTCTCTATTTATATAAAATTTTATTTTACATTAATATATTATTTATGTAAATTGTTTTATTTACACCATTACAATTTTCATCGTAATTACCTACTTATAGTTTAGTATACAACAGTCAAATAAATTAATCACAACATATTCTTTCTTAATTAAGTATAACTAAATAAATATGTAACTAATAATTTTAAGGTGATCTAGGTCACATTAAATTTATTTTTAACCATAGTGTATAAACCATGGATAATTCAATAAAAATATCCATAAAAATCCACGGAAAAAGGGATAGTACAATGAAAATTTTAATATAAAAAGTCGGTAAAAGTAAAATTAATCATTATTTGGTAGGATCGTACAATTATTTTATAACAATCTATACAAGATTATATACTGTTTAAATTTTTTATAAAATATTTAATAAGAATGTGGTTTACGATAAATAGTTACTCGGAATTCTTTGAAAATTTTTATTCATTTTAAAGTATTGTTTCGCAAAAATTTACAGTGAATTTACAGATCTTCAGTTCTGTATGAAGTGAGCTGTATTTTTTTTTTCAAGCAGCAAACCTCTGGTAAAAAGTGTAAATAAAAAAAAAATATTTCCATTTGGTAACTGTTACAAGCATCGCTGTAGTCTGTGATATTAAGTTAGTTTTTGTTGTAACCAAGGCAGGTAGTTGGTCAGCCTGGTGTAGACGCCAGGATATCCTGGCTCGCCGCATTTGTTGCCAAACGACACGACTCCGATTTGGGTCCAACGGCCATTTGCCAGAAGCATTAAAGGTCCACCAGAATCACCCTATAAATAAATACACATACATACTATTTTGATATTTCCGTACTATATTATAAATGCGAAAGTAAGTTTGGATGTATGGATGTTTGTGACTCTTTCACGCAGAAACTACTGAACCGATCACAATGAAATTTTGCATACACATCGTCTGGGACACCAGAAAGGACATAGGGTACCTTTCATCGTTCAACGCGTATGAAGTCGCGAGCACCGGCTAGTATTATAAATGAGAAAGTATGTTTGGATGTATGGATGTTTGTAACTCTTTCACGCAAAAACTACTGAACCGATCACAATGAAATTTTGCATACACATCGTCTGGGACACCAGAAAGGACATAGGGTACCTTTCATCGTTCAACGCGTATGAAGTCGCGAGTACCGGCTAGTATTATAAATGAGAAAGTATGTTTGGATGTATGGATGTTTGTAACTCTTTCACGCAAAAACTACTGAACCGATCACAATGAAATTTTGCATACACATCGTCTGGGACACCAGAAAGGACATAGGGTACCTTTCAACGTTCAAAGCGGACGAAGTCGCGGGCACCGGCTAGTATTACATATTTATCTAAAGTCGTAAACGATCTGTGTCTGTATCTATATTAAATATTTAAAAAATACAACAATTTGTTCACGTTATACCTACTTATGTTATCGACGTCAATAAGGAGATATTTTGATTGTTTGTCTGTGCGTTTGTGCACGCTAATCTCAGAAACGGCTTAACGGACGACCACGACCACTCTGACAAGAGTGTGCGACTTTAATATATAATATACTAGCTGGTGCTCGCGACTTCGTCCGCGTTGAAAATTAAAAAAAAGCAATATAACGCTTGACCTCGTGTTGCTGTAACACTTTGGCCAGGCGTTAGTTTTTTATTCTTTATTTATCCCTCGGGAATAGTCCTTTTTTTCTGGATGAAAGCTACCCTATGTCCTTTCTGGTGTCCCAGACAACGTGTATGCAAAATTTCATGGTGATCGCTTCAGTAGTTTTTGCGTGAAAGAGTCACAAACATCCATACATCCAAACATACTTACGCATTTATGCGTAAGTATTTTTGCATATTTGCTTTATGCTGAGTTGGAGCCGGTTTGTGGCAGGGGACGTTTAAGTTTGTGTGTGTCTTTTAAGTTTGTATATGTATCTGTCCTTTGTTGCAAATAAAATTTTATTCTATTCTATTCATTTATAATATTAGTATAGACTAGTATAGAATATATAGATATAGATACTTTGTATTTACCTGGCAAGCATCGACGCCTCCTCTAGCGTAGCCGGCGCACAGAAAAGCTTCGGTGATGGGTTGGAAGTAAGCTCTGTCGCAGTCATCGTTCCGCCAGACGGGCAGCGAAGCTTCGAGCTGGCGCGAGCTTTCGCCTCCGCCGTAACGGGTGGTGCCCCAACCGACCACAGTCGCGAGCGCACCGTCGAACGCATTGCGCGACAGATCCCCTTGCGGCAGACAGATGGGTATCACGTATTTCGATTTCTGAACGTTGTCTGCGCACCAATTTATTATGGAAAAGAAAATAAACGCTAGTCACAAATTAATATTATTTATAAGCCCCGCAAACTATTTATGCAATTCTTTCAATATTATTTATTATTATTATCCAAGTATATATTTTTCTTTCTTAGTTTTAAATTTTTTACAATATAAATTAAAAAAAAACAATAAATATTATAAAAAACTTAAATCTAGAGTTCCGCAAGTAGCGAGGCAAGGCCCAAGCTACCGGTGGTTAGGGCTGCAGAGTGAGGAACCTCCTAACAATTCGTGCCGTGTCAAGAAGTACCGCCTTCTGTATCTGTCCCTTGACCCAGCCATATAGCGAGAGACTCTTAAGATGTTGGTCGAGGCTCTTCGCTATAAGGCCATTCGCCGATATGACTATCGGGACGATGATTGTCGAATCGTTTATTATATTATTATTATTATTATTTTTTAAATATACACTTACCCCTTGCATAGGCAAGGGACCTTATTTGGCTAATTAATATTCATATGTATATTCATCATATTCATATTATTTATAACATCTTTCAATATTAAAAACTAGCTTTTAACCGCGAATTCGTCCTCACCCATTTTTCTTTGGTGTTAAGACATTTAGTCAATATTTATTGTTCATATTATGTTTAATAAGTCAGGCGTTGAATGTTTTATTTTGATTTTTAGATGATTTTTAGATGGAAACAGTATTTTTATTTGGATTGGATTCTAATGCTAAACTTATATCTTAGAAACAGGTACTTATGACCGAGCTCATTGGTTGAGTGGTTAAGGTGCTTGCCTTAACACTCTGTCTCAGAGTTCCCGGGTTCGATTTCCGGCAGGGCCAACTTTGGAAATGAACTTTTCAAAGTTGCAAGTTTGCAGCATTTGTGGCGTTGCTTGTGTTTTAAGAGACGGTAGCTACCTATATACCATCAAGTGAGACCGTCAGACTCTCTGACGAACTTTTACATACAAACAATAACGTAGACATTTCATTGAGTTATATGTTATTTGTTAACTGATTTATTTATTTGTTTTTCTCTTTCTTTTTTTTTTGTGTGATTCTTACCTTTTTGTATGTTTTCTACCAGCTCCAATATTCTTGTGTGACTTGTAATTTATAATATGTTTTAGTAATTTAGTGGAAACTTTGCTGATTTATGTTTTTCTTGTATGTATATTTATAATGTGTAGCGATATATTGTATGTTTCCCTAATATAAATAAATAATTAAATTGAGTATGGACTATAATGTACATATTAATGAAAATACTGACCAGCTAACACCAGTATGGCGATGTCGTTGTAGTATCCAAGCTTAGAGAACTTGTCGTGAGCTCTGACTTCGATGACGCGTGACGTCACAGGGCGTGACGGCTCGTCGTCACGAGCGAGGTCCACGTCACCCAGTCGGACGCTGAATTGACGAGCTGGGAAACTAAGAGATTTGCTCGGTAAGCTGATGGTTCATTTGATGGTAAGCAACGTTTATACCTTCAAATGGAGCATCAGTCTGTCTGTCAGCTTTTACGTCTACAAATAAAATATCTTAATGACTAGTTCTGACCTTAATGCACACGTTTATCATTTATGGTCTTCTTTAGAGGGTACGGTAAACTCTAAATGTAATAATAATATCACGCCCCTAAAACGCTCTATTAGAGTCCCCATGTCTATACTTACTTAGTCCCCAGTTCACGGTATATAAAATATTTTCTTAAATTTGACCAACTTTTGCTTAAATTAAATTTGGCAACTCACATTTTGGCTGTCACAATAATTATCTCATATTTCTTAAAGAAAATCTTAACGTTGCTTAAGATACATTCTTTACATCCTTTTTGTTTCCTATTACCTGTAAAAATACATGTTACGCTGGATGTATAGGAAAAGTAAAAACGTTCTTACGGCCTTTGCTTAGAATCTCTCGTGCAATGCGCAGCAGTGAGGATATGTCGAGTCCCAACCAAAGTGCCTCCGCACCAAAACTCTCTCCGGTTGTTTCCATGCAAGTATATAGCTGCCATCCAAGGCCAAGCACCAGGCTTCGACTCTGTACCGCCGACAATGCGACCACCTTCATCTTCTCTTTGACCACAATCTGAAATTCAATTTGTGGCATTATGTCGCAGTATCTCGTATCTACCTTCCCGCCTTATGATAATTATTAACCTTTAAGACTACAAGTGTAGTTACAACACTGTTGCAGTTGTTATCAGTAGGTGTATCAGTATATATGTAGGTTGTGCGGGCATCGTCTGGCGGGGAGAGAAGGTTAACGTTCCCTAAACCCCGCCCATTGACGACGCGAGGAAATATTGTGGGTTTTTAGTTGGGTAGAAGTCCCATATACCCCACCGATCTCCTCATGGTTCCCACTGATCTGGATCGCAAATTTTCCCACTCAAAAAAAAGGTGTATCAGTACCTGTCAGAATTAAAATAAAGCCAGCTGGATGTGGTATACCGCTACTACATTGAATTATCTCCTGAACTCCCCAAAACAAGTTGACATAAATTTAGTTCACCACTGTAGGTGAACTGCCAATAGAGATTTACCTATCAAGCCAGTCCACTGAAAATTGAGAGACGAGAGACCTCGAAAGGTTGCATAAAGAGAAGCATTGAATGGATTGAAGCGTACAGTCAAAAGCAGAGACAGTTATACCGTACCACCCGTTGTTAGTAGTTACCTACTCTGTTTAATTTATCATGCCTATGTCCACAGCTGGACACAGGCCTCCCCATAATTTTCCAATACGACCGGTCAGAAACAGCGGCCCTTACTCTGATTGTGATATTTAAAAATTGGAAACCTAATGTATCTCACGTCGGGTTAAAATGACGGTGTGGATACTCTGAATATTTATTTTAAACTAAATAAAGAATAGTTAAAAATATTGAAAAATAAAAATTTCGAAATAATATTCAACAAAAAAGATAAAACAATGTAAAAATATGTTAACCGACTAAAATAACAATTAAACTTATTTTTTTCCTTAGGTTTATTTGAAAACAATCTGTATCAACTACCAACAACGGGTGGTATGGTATAGCTTTCTCTGCTTTCGACTTTATTTAGATTTTTGAAAAGAAGTAACTTACCATTAATATCAACTATATTAGAGAAATTTCCAATGAAAGGTGGTGCAACAGTAAAGAAGGTGGCAGTTGGCGACGGTCGCGGAGTAGTAACAGTTGTTGTTGTAGCAGTAGTAGTTGGCTTAGGTCGTTTAGTAGTCAGACTAATAACAGCCGAAGGTCTCTTAGTGGTTTGGGGTGTCTGGACAGGTCTTTGTGTTGTTACTGGTACGAGATAAGTTGGTTTGCTTGTCGTTGCCACCACCGGTTTCTCAGCTATTGTAGAAGTCACTACAGCGTTCTTTGGACAACATACTCCCGGAACGAATAAGTCTTTAAAACACAACGATTCCCGAAGATTAATCAAGTTAAGAAGTAATTGAGGACAATTACTTAAGTCTTCACAGATTCCCGCTTCCCCTTCTGGAGTTGTACAAAATTTGGCTTCATCTTCTTTGTTATGTACAGCTATTTTTGTTATTGGCGCATCTGGTAATACTTTTGGAAGTGCTTTCTTTACAATAGGAGCAATTTTATCAGTAACATTTCTTCCTAAAAAGTTTTTACTGATCGTGTAAAGAGCTTGCGGCAACTGTTTTAAATTGGGATCAGATTCGTTTTTATCGTTTTCGTTGACCATATCCACCAGATAGTGACCAACAGTATTAATAGCTCCAAGAGTTTCAGATATTCTCGAGAAGGCAGATTCGGACAAAAGTCTGCCGTTGTTAGGGTTTTCGCCAGATTCTGAGCTTATAAGGTCGTATGAGGATCTGCTGTTGTACTGCTGTGGTAACCCTTGGAAGTTCTGAATTTGTCCTCCGTTAAAAGGACTTTGATTATAGGAGTATGGGTGTACTTGATGGGGAGTGTTATAGTACGTTATTTGCATGGAGTCTGGGGATCTTTTTCGTGGCGATGAGAACTGATGCCAGGGCGGATTTCGAGGTTGTGATGCATGTGGGTTGCGCCATTCACCCGGCGTCGGCGTGAAGCTGACTGCAAATGAAACACAGCATTGAATTAAATGTTTCCACGAATATTTAAAATAAACAGATATGAAATGAATTTATTGATGCATACCTACCCGGGTGTTGAACTGGATACTGGCATTTTGTTTGTGTTGACAAGAATCCTGGAAAAGCAGAAATGAGTACTAAATGAAATTGGTCATTAAGAAATACATTTTATATATCTACTTTGTGAATGTGAATAAAATTATGAGGTGGATCAAACCATAATCATAAATCAAGAAGTGACTTAGGTATTTACATGTGAAATAGCACATATTGTTCATTAAAAAAACCGGACTATTTTTGCTGTACAGCTTAAATCTTGAATAGCTTACAAAGACCTTAACTGCTGTTGCGTTGCGTAAGTAAGTATGTGTCACAGTAAATTTCTTCCTTAGAAATTTTTGGTTTCCTGTTATCTCAATGATCTCATGATGATCTCATCAAATGGGCAGTCTACTTATCTGTTACATATTTACTTAAAAACATTAAAGAAAATGCAGGTATGCATGATTAGTGGCACCATTTGCGACTGTGACTAAGTAGAAAGTTAGTTTACACAAATATGCGGCCGGGGCGGGATGTTGCGCAAGACGGTCTTGGGGTTTTTTTTCGTTTGTTTTGGTATCGCGTGTGTGGGAGATTACTTAGGTCGTTTGCCTTATTTCAAGAAAACTTCGACGTTTTTGGACGCCATTCTTGCGAAATTGTTTGTTAAAAATCTTTAAGCTCAAAACATATTTGAATAAACTTAAGCCTGTTTTGGCATAGAAAATTCTATTAAATTAGGTATTTAATATAGATAGTGTTTTGTGTTTTGAGTATCAAAGATTACAATACAATGCACTAATAAGAGCGAAGCTTTCAACTTAATTCTGGATCCTAAAAATTCTAAGAGTATTAGACGCCTGTGGATAACACACAATAGACTGAAGGCAAAATAGGGCTGGGCAATTTTCACAGTTGACCTCGTTAAGAATCCAAGTCCATGATTTTGGAGCCAAATAAAAACACTAGGATACAAAATTTTTGACAGGTTGAAAGATTTTAAGATCAAAGCAAACATGTGCTATGTACAGTTAAAGTAATTTGAAATTAATATTTAGAATCCTCGATATAAAGAGCCTACAGCGATCCTTGAAAACTTATTGAGGAGAAACGAACCTTACCGAAAAGAGCCGACATGTGATGCGCCTTTGACAATGTTAAATGTTAAGCAACACGTGCTGCATATGCGGTGTCGATCACAGTAAGATTAAGTATA